>CM042009.1:133768787-134368787 GCA_023525715.1 Cichorium intybus
ACTAGGACTTAAATTGCAGAAAACATTAGTGAAACTAAAGTGCCAAAAAACTAGTGCTAATGTAAGTTTAGATGTGCCGTTATATATGCTTTGAAACTGATTATCTCATGATTATATATATTTTTAGTTTGGATACATAAAGTGGCACACGATTGTCGATTCATTAGTAATAAAATAAGATATATTCACTCAAATGACACATAAGAAGATGATCACAAAAATATCAAAAAAGAGAAAACTAGTTAAAAAAACTAACAAAACAAACTTGCAATTAAATCGTGACTTCCTCTCTCACGTAAACTAGTCGTTGATTGAATTTTTCAGCCACTGGACCGGGCTGTGGGGAGGGGGGGGGGGGGGTTTGGAAACCGAGTCTTGATTGATATATGAACATAATAGGTGAAATGAAGATTAGCGAAGGACATGTGAAGTACCACTTGGAATTGACTACGAAACCAAGTCTTAGTGCACTACATTAGTAATTTAAATGTTCGTATATTATTCCAATAAAACAAGGAATATGATGCAAAAAGAATCAACTTAAGTGGACTTAAGATGCAAAAGATATGACAATTTGAGTTGCTATGCAAGTCTTACTCAGACCGAGTGGAACCAAGGAAAGAGCCAACTCAGACCGGGTATAAGGGACATTTTGGACATAAGACATTTTGGTCATTTATGCAAACGAGTGGGACCAAGGCCCGATCCTATACGAACCACATAGTCATGCTGAGATGTCTACTTTTGACTTGCTTGATTACGGGATTAAAACATAGGAAAAGGGCCCGGACGCCATCGAAGACACCTAGGGTAACAAAGGAGTCCTGACAAACATACTTGGTTGCCTTAATAGGTCGGCCCTTTAAGGCCTTGAAACGCTCAACACTAAGCTTATCACTAAATTTTATGGTGGGTTCTTTCGGGCCTTTCTTCGAGCCTCGGGATGTGCTAGGCTCGGCACCCCGTTTAGTGCCTCAAGACGACATTTTTGGGACCGGGACAAATATTTAACAATTACACACAAAATCACAAATAGATGCCAATTTCCAGGAATTAAACAAGATTAAGGAAAGAATGTACCCTTGAAGCGTCCTCTTTGCTGAAAACAAACTCGCAAGATTCGTGCAAATTTTCTGTTTTTATCGGGAACGGGTGACATGCATGAGGTTGTCCTCGGATGTTTTTCTCTTTTTCCAGTGATTAAGTTGGTCTTCTGGTGGTTGGGACTTGATTGCGAAGGTTGACTCGGTGGAACTCACTAAGTTGACTGAGTCGGGCTGACTCAATGAGTTAGGGTTTTGGATTGGGAAATTTGAGAGTGGTGAGGGTGGAAGGTTGTTGACTAGCGGTGGAAAACGGTGGTAGCCGACAGTTTCTAGTGGTTGTCGGCAGTTGGTTGGTATGGGTGTGTTGGGTTTTAAGCAAACAATGAACAAAAAATCACTTGAGTTCACATGCACCCTAAAGGATCTATCTTTTCATCTATTGAACCTATAATTATGAACAATATAATAATCAAAATAAATTTCACAAGAAACTGACCTTTTGATCCTTAGATCTCTTGGAAGCAAGCACCACAAGTGTTGTGCCTCTAATGGCTCACACCCAAGAACTTGGTAAGGAAGAGAGCAAGAGAGAAGGGTTGGAGAACCCTTAGAATGGCGTAGAATATGGGGTAGGGAGGTCCTTTATTTATAGTTTCAAGGTGATAAGCAATAAGGAGTATAACTGCCTTATTTGAGATCCTGATATGATAAGGCTTTTATCAGATAAAAGGATCTGCTGCCATCAATTCAAACATATGTATTAATTATAGTTATGGCTTAGACACCTTAATCCAACAGTCTCCCACTTGGATAAGTCTATAACTACAATACATATGGTTTCTAAATTGATTAGCAAATTGTAGCTTCCAAGAGCTGCTGCAGAACTCTGATATAATCAGTTATGTGTCCTAAGATAAGTGATCATATGATCCTTCGTTCTTACAAGATATCATTCAGACTTGAGACATGGATTAGAATCAATCTCAGTCTGATACTATGTTTCCCGGTTCCATTATTTGTAATGACATAGGACTACTTAATCGAACACATCAATTAAGTCCTGGCTGGCCAGTACTGAGTCAACACCAAATCACCGAGGGGCCCACAGATATCGCTTTTCCTGTTAGGGTAAAAGGAGCGAATAAACTTTGAGTCATATGCTTGTGTCTTTTACTTATCAAATCGCGTACAACAACACGTTTTATGACATTGAGTTACCGATGCGTTTACGCATTATCAATGGGCAACCGACTTGTAAATTTCAACTCATATGTCTCCGTTTCAAGACCATAAGATGTTATCATCTTAGAATTACTCGTGATATAATCCATGAAGTAAGTCTCTGAGCGTGGGTCGATCCAATACTCAAATCTCCATTTCTGAGTACTCATGATTGTTGCAACAATACTATTGCTATGTCTAACTCTTTAGACAGTCTACAATCCAATTCATGACAGTCTTAGTTCACTACTCACTTCCGAAAGCATAAATGACTACGGACGTTTTGAATAATCCAATTATTCGAGAAGTAAAACATGCAAATTTGAAACGTTAATCTGATAAGTAGTTACTCCTGCTAATTACCAAGTCTCCACGAGGCAATCACCATATCAGATTTATTATAATACTATTATATGTTTCTAGATTTCTATTAAACTTTCAATTAAGATATTTATATGTCCTTTTATACCCAAAATGACCTTCACCTTTTCTATGTATCCAAAATGTCTTACATTGATACTCATCATTGCAGACAATCTAATCAAACAGAATTCTGATGATTTCTCAATGTGTCATCTTGGCTTTCCTCTCTGGACACCATTTCTGAAATGGCGTTGCATACTGTGAATTCTCATGGCTCTAGGGATCTAAAGTTCATGTGACTTCACCCTACGGTGTCAGGAAGATTTCAAGGCGATAACTGATGTGCTGGTGAACCACACGCGCTCCATCATTATCCCAATCGAAACTTTCCAACCATAAAGTCTCATAGTGTCATATACATTAATAATCACATATTTGAAACTCATTTCAAATTTATTATTACATTCCTCCTATTATAGCATGATTTCTCATGTTTGTGTTTAACTGTCCAGTTCAGTATCCTAAGCCAGGTGGTGTCTTGAATCCAACTTGTTATGCTCCAAGCATCAAGTTATCAAGACCATTTCATGACACATGTGATCGATTCAATTTGCGGTAGCTTATTGAATCTGATATTAGTTCTATTCTGTATCCTTTCAGAATCCATAATACTCGTGTCATGATTTCTAGAAAATCCCTTTCTGCAGTCTCGTATCTTGAATCTTATTCAAGATCATACTTACACACTGGTAGGGTCAATACTGACGATATCTGATAGAAACTGGTAACCACTTGAGTATATCGAGTCTCCTTTGGGTCTTTCATAGCAAATTGTCCCTCATGTTGACTCATTACACTTTGCAATGATAAGAGATATTTCCAAGAATAGTATGTACCGACATACATCGAAAGGTAGATCTTAATGATACTCCCACTAGCTTTGACATAGTTTTGGAACTCTTCCAGACTATTCACAAAACCCAAACCTTTTGGCATATTTTTAGAAAACAAAGTCCAGAACTTCTGACACAATCATAGGACTCTTTCGGACTATTCACCAAATCCAAACTTTTGGCATATTCGAAGATCCTTCCATGCGAGGTGCCCGTCCGAAGACCTTTCAGGGCTATGTACCCTTTGCATCGGCATGTTCTAAACCCTATTGGTTGTGTCTTACACACAACCCTTGTGGTTTTCCATTTCAGGAAAGCGGTTTAGATCATCCAATCTTGCTGTGACTTGCAAGCTGCAGTAATAGCAAACAATATCTTTTCACACTTGTTTCAATTCTGTTGAGAGCGTTGCTCTCAAGGTCAACCACATGACTATGAGTATTGCATTACTCAACCATTCTTGTTTATAATGTAGGTACATTTCTATATATGTTCACTTCCTTTGATGATTCAATTACTCCCACTCGCTCTTAGCCAGGTGTAAAATCAGTCAAATCGTCACATAGACCGAGTCTCGCTCTTAATTTGTCTTATTTGGTGGCAATCGAGCTCACCAATGCTTCCAAGTACCAAGATTGCTTATCCATACCAACTTTAGTGTTTTACCATTAACCGGTATATCACCCAGATCATAACTCCTTATGATGGTGACTGACACTACTGGTTTGCTAAGAGAATGATGTGTCAGGTTTAACAGGAATCCGATTCATGTTCAAGATTTAGTGATGACTAAAGGTTCTTTCATTTGGCTAATCCCTGAACTCCTTTAGGATTCTCACACTCCCACTGTTTCCTTAGAATGTGAGTTCTTTCCAAAAGGAACTGAACATTCACATGCACAGTTGGGATGGCCAATGAAATGACACTGCTGATCAGATTCAGTCATGGTATGAGTTTATGGTATGAGTTTCGGACGAAAGCTCCATGACCCTGAACCTTTTCTGTGTACAAGTGGGGTAAACCCGACTTTACACTTCAGACGGTGTCTGTGCAACCTACTTAATCTAAGATGTGGTTCTAATATTATGGACTGATTGGTAACTTATCAGAAACTTATTGGAAGTGTATCTAATACGTCGAATATCGAACTGCTTCGATCAATGCTCAATCTTCCCTAAGACACATTATAACCCTTTAATGTTCTTGGAAGAGTATAAACAGCGAAGCAATCTCACAGTTATGTTTTACTCAGGTTTTGTTGATCTTATACTTCCCTTGAAACCCTTCAACAATTCAAGGTTTCAATTAATCACTTATTTCGACAAGTGAAGTTATATTTGTCATATCAAATGGCAAATATTATGAAGTATAACTAATTTGTGTTTTACTTGCTGATTTGAGCAGTACACAATAACCATTGTGTTTGTTGCTCTAAATGTTCTTTTACATTCTTATGTAAATTTTATGACTTTGTTAATTGTTCAAGATATGAATTCATCATTTAACTCTAAGTCAAATGATTCCAAGATCTTATCCATTGGATCCTTGGTTTATTCATTTCTTGTGATGACCAATTTTATCAAGAACTAACTTCATCAAATGACTCCAAGCCAATTGATTCCAAAATCTTGTCCATTGGATCTTTGGTTGAAGTTATTCTTATAAAACTCATTTAACAATCATACAAAACACAATTCAATCAACATTCAAGCATTCACACAACATTTCAAGGACAATTTAAACAAAAAATTATAACCTTTATTAAAACAAAAGATATCCTCAAACAATGTACTATATAAAACAATGTCATACTATCTATTGACTAATAACAATGTCAAAATATCTAACTAAACTCCAAAAATGCACGAGCTCGAGATCCAATCTGAACGTGCTCCCATGCGACAATGTCATGTGTCCTACTGAGACCCTGTATACAAAGCAACTGTGACTATCACATCTTGTATCAAGGAATTAAGGATTAGGAGTTTTGAGTTTTTAGATATACCTGAGTTGCCAAACTGTTTGTTTGGAGCGTTTTCCAATTATCATGTGACTTTATCCCACCCAGTGGATTCCCAGCTTAAGACATCTCAGGACTCGTATGGATGGATTCCTGATCTGCTTCAGAGTTGGACTACGCCTTCTTATAAAGGGTCAACAATGTAAACATTTCCCTGAAGGTCTTGTGTTGGTCCTTATCATTGTATACTTGTATGAACGGTTCATACTCCTTAGGTAGAGAGGCGAATAAGCAGTTGATGCTCTATTGGATGACCAAGCTGGTACAGCTCTTCCAAGCATGCCTCAATCTTAAGGAAATGTAGACCAACTCTTCCTCCCTTGTTTAGCCTGATCCTACCAAGCTTTTCGTATACCCTAAGTTTTTCCTGAATGACTGGTTCTTGGAGCCTTTCCTTAACCAACTTTATTAACTCATATGGCCCTAGGAATTCAAAATCCCTGCAGATGGCAGGGTCAATGGTTAATAACATGAGAAGACGAACCTCTTCATCCTCATCAATCAAGAAGTTTTGGTGGTCAATCAACAGTTGAGTGACTCCATGCTTAGGTTGGGAAGGAAGTGGGAAGTCGATGATGTATTCCTTATCCACGTATCTCATAACCAATCTCCATTGGCGGATCCAATCCACGTAGTTAAGTCCAGTCAGCTTATTCATATTTAGTAAGAATTTCCTGAAGCTCTCAGGAATGGATGTAGGAGGAGGAGGAGGAGAGATGACACTATCTTCAGACATCTATAAATTCAAAATTATTAGCTTAACTTTTATCCTTATAAATAATTACCCAATTTTATTTGACAAGGCTAGGATCCAAAATGCCCCAATTATGGTGTGAAGAGGGATGTCGTAATCACAACATAATCGTCATTAAGGTAGATATACTTTTATCAATTTCAGTATAATGAAATTCCTAGATCTGTGAGATTCATTGATCGGGGTCAATGAAATGTTTAATCTCGGATTATGCTCTTCTGTTTGTGACTGGGATGCCGAGGATCACAAACAAGATGTGAAATAACCATGCAAATCACTTGGTTACCTCAATGTCATTTATCATCTCCCATTGATGTGCCGGTTAACCACACGACCTCCATCAACAATGATAATTTATGAGATACCCATTACCACTCTTTATGAATCCCTATTAGCGTGTCGGTTAACCACACGAGCTCCACTAACGATTCATAAAGTGTAATGTGTGATTTCATGGATTAGCATACTTTTCACATTTTCCTAAGTAGCTAGAGTTTGGGTTTTAAAAGGTTCTAGTACTTTTGTCACTAATAGCATTATACTTTTAATGAGATTAGCTTTGTCCCATCAAACCCGTTCTGCTAACGACAGTCCACTGATCAAGGGAGCGGTGCGTGAGAGTGGACACACATTCAACCGCCATTTTATAGGTAGTTTCATTATACCCTTCTTAGAGACCAGTTTTCTGAATGAGGCATACTAGTGATTTGACTGACTTAATCTTATACATATAGGTATTAACATTTAATAATAATATGTATAAGGTGTATTTTAAACATTTAAAATATTTAGGTTGTTTCCTTTTAAATTTTCGAAATTTAAACTATTTAAATTAAAATTTAAAATTTAAACCTAAGTGATTTAATGTATATCTTTTAATTAACTATTAATTAAATTAATTAATTAAATCACATGAGGATTGATTAATTAAACAATTTAATTTAATCCTAATCTTGCATACCAAGTTATCTAAAATAAGGGTCAAGAGTTTCCATTTATTAGATAATCACAATTACCAAAAATAAAGAAACCCTAGGGAGACACCTCCTTATTTTCGCCAATTAGGGTGGAGGCTAGGGTTTTCTCGAAAACCCTAACATATGTCGAAATTTTAAGGGTGGAGGCTAGGGTTTTCTCAAACCCTAGCCACAATTTCGATACCTTGAGACCAAGGGATTAATTCTATTAAAACTTTTTAACAGTTCAACCATTATAACAGTTCAATAGAAAAACAGATCTAGCTCTGATACCACTGTTGGGTTTTAAGCAAACAATGAACAAAAAATCACTTAAGTTCACATGAACCCTAAAGGATCTATGTTTTCATCTATTGAACCTCTTACTATGAACAATATAAGAATCAAAATAAATTTCACAAGAAAACTGACCTTTTGATCCTTAGATCTCTTGGAAGCAAGCACCACAAATGTCGTGCCTCTAATGGCTCACACCCAAGAACTTGGTAAGGAAGAGAGCAAGATAGAAGGGTTGGAGAACCCTTAGAATGGCGTGGAATATGGGGTGGGGAGGTCTTCTATTTATAGTCTCAAGGTGATAAACAATAAGGAGTATAACTGCCTTATTTGAGATCCTGATATGATAAGGCTTTTATCAGATAAAATGATCTGCTTATCACTGCCATAAAAACCATTTAGGGTTTCGAAATCCACAAGGCCTTAGGCCTTGATTTCGTCCAAACCCATATGGGTAACCCTATTTATCTATTGCTCAACTATTGAACAATTACAATTCAGCTCCTGCACTTTTAATTAATCCAATTAATCCCAAAATTAATTCCAATTAATTTCTGATAAATTATTAATTAAATATTATGATTTCTAATTAATATATTATTCTTATAATATATTAATAAATCATTTATTTCTCTTTTCTGATTAATATATCAATCTTTCTCTCTATATGCAATCTTGTCCTCTGCCAGGTTATGAGGGCAACCCATCAATTCAAACATATGTATTAATTATAGTTATGGCTTAGACACCTTAATCCAATAGGGTGACGATTAGAGGGTAGAGAGAGATGGAGGCTCGGGTGTGGTTGAAAACTAGTAGGTTACGGTGGTTAAGAGAGGGGGTGGTGGATGGTGTGATGGTAGATATGTGATGTGTAATGTCCTCTATGGATACCGACGGTGGTGGTGGCTTGTAGTTTCCTGACCAAGTGAGAGTGCAACACTGGTGTTCGTTGTGGTTGCTGACCACTGTAAAGCGGTAGCAGGAGGAGGTTTACCGCTCGAAGGGTAGCAGTGGTTTAGTGGTTGAGGTTGTAGATTAGCGGTGAGAAGAGCACGAATTTGTAATTGAAACAAATAATGAGGATGCTTTCACTTAGATATGACTACTTCTAATAGTTATGATTAATTAGTATAAAGTGCAATGGATATTCAGAAGCTAGATATCGTTTTTGGTTTGATTAGATGTTTTAGTCCAACTACCTAACCCTATGATTATAAGGATAATAACTTAATGGTCATGATATTAAGTAATTAAATAAACAAACATGCGACAAGTTCGTATCATACAATATTCATTCTGATTTGATCTCAATGGTCATGAAAATCAAATACAAGCATAGATTGGTCCCCTAAAGCAAGTTTGGAATATACATATAAGTCTTCTTCCCTCTTGACCTAACCCTAGGATTTGGTTCATCTCTAGTCATATAAGCATAATAATATAATACAGGAATGATTAAGTACATATACATTTTAAGTCACACAATCAGATTGGTCCTCTGGATTGAAATAACTTAGCAATATATCCTAAAGAAAGATTATTTAACACATATGGATCTATAAATGAACAAGTATGATAAAATATATAACTTTTAATATCCTAATTATAGTAATCAAATCATATCTAAAAGGTTCATCTACTCTAAGTGAAAGCAATAAGAAATTACTCAATAGTTAGAGAAAGGGAACACAGAAATCATATATAAAATGCTAGACATAATGATAAAGAAAACCGAATGATATTCGAATGTCAAAGCTCTTGATTCCTCAAACTCTTGCTCCAAGTCTTCCTTCCAGCCTTGATTATATATGTATAATTGAAGCAATATCAAGGATCATCTAAAAGCTCTTCAGTTTTAAGCCAAATAAGACAAAAAATGGCTCCTGGCATTAACTCATCCTCATCTTCCTCCAAAGACCAATGATGCTCCGCAGGGAAGTCATTTGCTAATCGATGCTTGGACCGATTTGATACTAAAGTTGACGAATAGGGACTATCGTCAGACATTCACTTTCGCGCCTCTGGTCGCTGGACATGAGTGGGACTATCCAAACACTCCAATGGACCCCTAGTTCGAGTGTTTCCCTTCTCATCAACTAGACATATCACTTTTGATGAAAGGCAAAGACGAGATAAATTTTTGAAGAAATATCAGCATGCCCATATTTCGCTTGACCGACACTCAATCATCTCGGTCAAAGGATTTAAAAAGAAAAACTTTGTGAAGGAAACATTCTTTAAGTATGAAGTTGTACGACACGATGGCGAAGTATACTTTATTTCACAAGTTGATTTTCCAATTGCAAATTCGTCCGACTTACTTGCAATTGCAAAAGATGTGATCAAACACATTCCAAAGAAGCTTTCTGCATTTGATGCTTTGGATCCCATCCGAAGATACTTGTTTTGGTTGCTGGTGGATTTTTCAAAGATTGATGCTGAACTTGATAATTATTTCCAAGTCTCGTCTTCCCAAAGCATGATATAAGTCTTGAAGGTATGTAAGAAAGTGAGACCAATGATCCAGAACTTAGGATTATCTACAACTTGGTTGATAGCATAGAAAATGTATTCTTCCATCTCAGGCAGAAGAACCAATGTGAAAGCTCTTTTTTAAAAGAATTTAAGAAGATTTCATTATAATCCCTGTTTGCCTCTATTGAAATGAAGAAGGAAGTCTCTGAGCAAATCTAGTGGGCTATCATGAACAGGAAGTTCTTCGAACGTGTGTTTAATCTCATGCACGACCTTGGTCATGAGAGACTTTGGATGGTCACTTAAGGGGGGATTGTTGAACCTTTAAGTGACCAATGCTGCTTGTAATGAGTCTTCTCGAAGTGTCGTTGTATTTTGGCAAGTGTTTATTTGTTATTGTATGAAGAAAAGATGTTGGTGTGTGAAGCGATGCGAAGTGATGATATGTATGAGCGAAGAGACGTGTTTGTGGGTTTGACCGAAGAGAATATGTAATGAAATGTTTTGTCTTTTGTAATGTTATTCAACAGGTATGTACCATAAGTTACATTGTGTCAGTACAAGTTGGTTTTGTATTAGGGTACATATCTCACCGTATCTTTTTCAATAAGTGTACTATTGTATAATTATATTAGGAAAGGATGTCTGGGTTCCCTTATAAATACCCAACTTACGATCTCATGTATGTGTGCCAGTCCCAATGACTTTAAAAAGTTCTGGATCATATCAACATCGGTCACTTCTCTACATTTCATTTGTTCTTGCACTTTACTTTACGTCTTTACATTTATGCCTTTCGTTTTTGTTTAAAGTTCTATTATTTACTATTCTGCAACTAATTACCATTTACAAACGTTCTTTCTGGTTCATCAAAACACCTTGTATTTCGTTAATAGCAGTTTTATTATTTGAAATCAAAACATTATTATCACAAAGAATAGAAATTGCCTTATCAACAATGGTTCCTTTTGTTGGGTTGTCTTTAGACTTATCCCAGCGGTTGAGCTCGAGGAACCAGAAGCTATCAAACCTTCGTGGAGTGCCATCATGCATCTATGGGTTGGTCTACGTAAGCCATGGGTCTATACCTCCATCTCTTTGAAATAACCAGTGACAAGAAGTGAAGTACTGTTAGCTTTTATTAGTCAAGAGTGGCGTTGTACTTCGAAGCATAATAGGGCGAATTCTTGAATTTATCTCATTTTTTCATTTTTCTTTATAAGCATACAATCAAGTGCCAAGTTTTCTTCCTATAGAATAATTACAATCGAAATGTCTTAGTCACAAAGTAGCTTCTTCGAGTCTAAAGATTCTTTCTTCTTACTAAACTTACTTTCTTAACCGAATGATTAGAATTTTTCTCCAGTTTTAAAATTCGAGTTTCTAGAAGATTTATTGTAAAATTTCTTGTTTGACCGATTGTTAACCATCAATGCCCTCTCATCACCAGAATTCTCACTGTCGCCACTCTCCTTCTCATCATCATCTGAAGGTTCAGATTGCACCATTGGTTGTGTTAACTTCAAATGTGACCTAGACCTCACATTTCCTCATTCGACATTAAAGCAAGTGACCACCAAATGACTTGTCCTTAATAGCTTCCATCGCATCTCCTGCATGACACTAAAAAACACCATGAAGATTATAGAGTGTATGTGTCTATGTTCTCACATCCCTTAAATATCATATACACTAGCTTCCGTTGTTTTCTTAGAAGTGAAGAAATGCGACATTAATCACACTTACATCATGGCTAACAATGTTAAGTATCACATCCCAAATGACTTGTCCTTAATAGCTTCCGCTGTTTTGATAGTGTTCAAGTTTCTTACACGGAATGCTAAATTTCTCAAAATATAAATTATAGTTTCATCATGTTTTTGTTTAAAGTCACAAAACTCTGCTAATATATCTATGATCTCATTTTTACGTTTTTTTATTCCCTCATACAAATCCCTAAGACTATACCGCATATCTTGTGCATGCTTGCAATTTTGAACATGATTAAAATATTAGGAGGAAGACCATACCTAATCTCTCTTAGAACATGCTTGTCGTTAGCAATATTCAGTTTATCAGTAACAAGAATAATCCCTTCTTCATCAGAAGCATTCGGTTGGGAAGTTATTGATAAGAGTTAAGTATCACTCTTAATGTATGGACCTTTTTCATTTCACCTCAAATGTCAGGATCCAAAGCATATATATATATATATATATATATATATATATATATATATATATATATATATATATATATATATATATATATATATATATATATATATATATATATATATATATATATATATATATATATACATATATATATATATATATATATATATATATATATATATATATATATATATATATATATATATATATATATATATATATATATATATATATATATATAGAGTTAGGATCTTTTGAGAACCACAAGTCCCCCGAGAACCCGAGAACTCCCAAACCGATATTTTTTTCAAAAAACCGACCCCATAGGCCTCTAAAACGCACATATCTAAGACTTTTCGAAAAAAAAAATTCCAAAAAAACGGCTTTTTTTTTTGAAAAAAATTTGCACATGTACAAAAAAAGAACTTTGCACATGTGCAAAGTTTTTTATACGTACATTTTTTTTCAGGTTTTTTTTATGGATGTCTTTCTAACATATATTTAAGGCGTTCTGTAAAAAAAAATTTCAAAAAAAGTGTACGTATAAAAAAGTTTGTACATGTGCAAAGTTTTTTTTTTTGCACATGTGCAAATTTTTTTCAAAAAAAAAAATCGTTTTTTCGGAAATTTTTTTTTTCGAAAAGTCTTAGATATGTGCGTTTTAGAGGCCTATGTGGTCGGTTTTTCGAAAAAAATATCGGTTTGAGAGTTCTCGGGTTCTCGGGGTGAAGTTGGTTCTCAAAAGATCCTAAGTCTATATATATATATATATATATATATATATATATATATATATATATATATATATATATATATATATATATATATATATATATATATATATATATATATATATATATATATATATATAATCCTCCATTCAAAACGCCCACCGATCATACTCCTATGGAATGAGAATTGGGGCTCTATTATTAGATCCAACATTTTTAGCCATGATGTAAGTGTCTTGATTGAAATTAACCATTTAATCCAGGTTATTTGGCCAAAAAAATTAGAAAATCACGATTTTGACATACAAACATAGATCTATGAATGATGATCTATGAATGATACAGATCTAGAAGATAAAAAATGAAATGAGATCCCAAAAACGATGAACAAACACTATTGTAATACCAATTATGAGTGCAAATCAATAACTAAATGAAGAAATGTAATCACAATGACACGAAATATGAATAGTTCAGGTGATTGATCGGAGAATAATGTTACAACTTAGATGTAAAAATTACATGAGCATGGAAAAAGTTACAAACAGATTCTCTCTCCTCCATTAATTATATATATATATATATATATATATATATATATATATATATATATATATATATATATATATATATATATATATATATATATATATATATATATATATAATCAGGATCGGGTGAGGACTCTTCTTAAAGTGAGGACTTGCGAGGACACCTTAAAAAAATTGAAAAAAAATATAAAAAAATATAAATAATAAAATGGATCATAATACTATATCGGAGAAATAAAAGATTCAAAAAAAACCTTTTCGATCATTATTTTTTTATAATGAAATAATGATCCAAAATAAAAACAGAAAAATTGCATCATTACGTTTTGCAATGATGCAAATTTTTTTTTCAATTTTTTTTTGATAATGATATAGTACTATTCTCGATTTTATGATTTATAATTTTTTTATATTTTTTTTCAATTTTTTTAAGGTGTCCTAGCGAGTCCTCACCGAAAAAAGTGTCCTCACCGGAACCGGACCCTATATATATATATATATATATATATATATATATATATATATATATATATATATATATATATATATATATATATATATATATATATATATATATATATATATATATATATATATATATATATAGGGTTAGGTTTAATGAAGAACCAAAATTAAACAAGGAACCAAGGAACCAATCCTATGGCCAGAATGCAAAATATCAACGGCCAACGATAAGGATGTAAAATTCTTAATTGGACGCGCATGTAGCGGATCATAACAAAAAACCCACTTCGTTTCTTATGTTTTTTTTAATTTTTAAGCTTATTCTCTTTTTGAAAAAAAAAACTAATTATACCAAAATTCATAATTTTTCATCCTCTATAGATAGAGATCCATATTGATATACAAAAATTTTTGTTTTTTTTTACTTCAAGTTCGTCCATATTCACCTTGTGAACCTGAACTGAACTGCATTGTTTTAAATATATTTATTCATATCTAAATGACAAATCTATCCAATTCTTTCAATAAGTCTTTACTAATTACATGTGAATTTTAAGTAAATCATTTATGAATCTCGATTAATTCAATTGTATATGATATTAAAACATTGAAATTGTAAAAACATAAAAGATTTTTCTTGAAATCACATCTGAATTTAAAAATATTTTTAAGTTTACATAAGTTGTTATTAAATGATTAACAATTATTGAAAAAATGAATTCATTAATCATTTACATATGAAATATCTTCCATACAAATTTAATACAGTTTATATTCACATTGCGAATTTTAACTGCTTCTTGTTTTATACATGTTAATTCACATATAAATGGTAATTGTACCTGACTTTTTCAAAAAAATTTATCATCCACATGTGAATTTTAAGCAAATTAATTTGTGAATCTAAATTAATTCATTTGTGTATGGTCAAAAGGTTAAAAATAGTATGCATCTAGTTTTAGATATATTAATTCACATATAAATGATAATTGTATCCCATTTTTTAGCAATTTTGTGTTCATTCGTGTATAAGTTTAAGTAAATTAATTTGTGAATCTTAGTTAATTCACTTGTATATTACAAAATGTTGAAATTGTAAAGAATATAAACGAATTTACTTAAACTCAATATGAAAATTTAGTCAGATTCACGTCTGTATCTAAAAGTTTATTTAAATTCACATAAGTTGTTATTGAATGATCAATGATTGTAGAAAAAAATAATTTCAATGATCATTCACATGTGAATAATCTTCTGTAAAAATTGTTATAGTTCAGATTCACATTGATTAAGTGTTGTGAATCTGAACAAGATTTTTAAATATTTTTTTTCGTTTTTACTATATTGATATGGATGTCTATTGAAAGAGAATAAAAAATTATAAATTTTGATATATTCGATTTTTTATTTCGATAAAAAATAAGCTCTAAAAATAAAAAATAAATAAATAACGAAGTGGGTTTTTTGGAATTATCCGCTACATGCGCGTTCAATTAAGATATTTACAACCTTATCTTCGGCCGTCGATCATTTGAATTCCGACGCTCACGATTGGTTCCTTGGTTCTTTGTTTTATTTTGGTTCTCTATTGAACTTTTATATATATATATATATATATATATATATATATATATATATATATATATATATATATATATATATATATATATATATATATATATATATATTATAAAACGTATTGCCCCAAGGTACAAATGTAAAGCAATCAACACAAAAGTTACAAGCCTTTTAATGCACAAAAACTATGGCGGTTTCTCCTCATTACCCCACTACTTCCTTCTTCTTCTCCCCCACGTTCTGATACACGAACTGCAACGATCTTAAAATCGGTGGTTGTATCTCCACGATCTCCTTCACCTCCAACTCCCATATAACCTCCCACGTTCCCCACTTCAGCCTCCCATCTCTCTCAACTTCCCCCATATTATCGGACATCAGCGTGTATAAAACGAGGGAGACCCCTCTCCCGTCATTGCTGATTGACACCTTACTTTGATTTTGATTCCAAACAAGAAGCATGACAGAAGCCAGACAAATGGACTGATTCACGGGTATGTTTTTCATTTGCTACTTCATATCTCCCCCTTCCCAGTTCTCTCCACCTTCTATACTAACAATTGGTGTCTTTTATCGCAACACTAATACACCACCACCACCACAAAACCCTAGCTCTCGCCACCACCACCACCCCCATGTTTTCACCATTATACATTCACCTACGAAGACAACTACTCACCGCCGTACTAAAACCCTGTAACAGCCTCCCACAACCCCCGATTGTCGGTACCCCTTTCAATTTCTCCCGCCACTGATTACCGCCGATAAAAGCTGAACCGGAATCAGACCTTCTGGAATCCCGATTGCAGCGGTTAGAAATATGCTAGGTATTAAAAAGGTACTATAATTCATCTGACTATGCATTATTGATGTTCCTATCTGTAGATTTCGACATTGCATGGTGTTTTGGAGAAATATTGGCCAACACTAAGTAAGTTGCAGTAAGTCATCAACATGTCACAACAAAAAGGACTCTTTTAGGCTCATGAGGTGAACTTTAACTATCACAATGTTGATTTTTTACCAACTGATCTATAAAAAATTAGGAACTAACTAAAATTCCCCTGTTTTATCCTCTCATGCTCATTGGAACTTGCTGATTTCAGTGGGGTAAGCATCTTTCTTTCTATTGCAGTACTTTCACACTCACACACACACACAAATCTTGCTAACTAAAAATCACTTAAGTTATGTGCTTGACCCCATTTACTCTTTTATTGGCAGAGAAACGTGGGTACCTGTTCCTCTCCGGTTACAGGCGACGAATACAACTATTTCCTGACAAACCATCAATTTTTATTTTACATACAATGTCACCTTAAGTTTTTTGCAGAAATTACTGCATTGAAAATTGAAAATTCTTGTCAGGCACGATGTTAATATAATAATTAAATAAGTTTCATTTGTTTTCAGAATGTTCTTTTTTAAAGCAGGATATGTACCTTCAAATTCAGGGAAGTATCTTGCGTTTAACCGTTAATTTTCTTTATTTTTAAATGTTAATTTGCTTGAAGTTGGTTTTCTTAGGCATTGTTCAAGGATTTAATTGGTCAAAGTTCAAGCTACCACCAATTAAAAGAAAAAAACGGGTGGCTAATGGCAGGAGGGATCAAACCTGAAAATGTAACGGAAGCTCTTTCTATTTTAAAACCAGACGGAGTTGATGTTGGTAGTGGTATTTGTGGTTCAGATGGCATCAAGAAAGATAATTTACGCATTTCCTCTTTCATGAAATCAGTAAATTCCGTTCAATATTTATCATAATTCATCAAGAAAGATCGATTGGCTAAAGGTAACCACTCTGTTATGTTTTGAATCCATTATTAATTTTTACTTATTTATATTTTTTTGGTGATAAATGGAGTTGTGTACTTCATTCAGGTAGGGAAAAAAGTATTTCCAAGGGTATTTTTGTAAATTTCCCCACTCACATTCTTTTTGACCTTACATGATGACTTTTAGATATGCATCTGAATGTATATGAGATTCAGCAAAACTGCTGCTGCTGTGAAAATTGTTGAACTTTTCTTTTCAGGTATAATATACTTAAATTTACTCTAAAAAGAAAAAAAATCATGTTTTTAATGTGCACTTTTCTACATGTGCAGTTATCTCACTTGGTGCTGCTGTAGGGTTCATGGTATATGGTGGGAGGTAGTCATTTATTGCAGTTAAAGAACAACATATTATCTTTTTTTTGTTTCTTTAATTTCACATTCAATTCGTTGTTCGTTTTTTACGTCATATGTTGTTTGTAATGCTAAGGCGGTTTCCTATTGAATCTAGAGGCCGTCAAAAGAAGCTGCATGAGGTGACATTTCCAGTTTACCTTTCCAATCACTATCTTGATAAATAAAATTCCCTTTTTACCCTTATACGGGTTTTTGACAGGTGGGATTTGTGACTGGGATTTGCTGTACTTGTTTCTTAATAAGATGCATAATGGTAAGTGCATGTAATAATATTATAATTCACAGCCCAATTTTAATTACTGTATTTACATTTAAACTAATGACCGTATTGGTCTGTTGAATAGGTTGCAATCGCTGCATTTGACCAAAAAGCTTATATGCATGTCCTGAATCACCATATCCTTGATTTCTGCTACTACATGTAAGTTCGAAATTGGATGTGGAAAAGACGTAAATGCTTTGTGGTTATGTAGATAGTGGAGATTTTGCCGTCTGCACTTGTTCTTTCATCTTACGAAAGCTGCCTCCATGAAGCGTATCATATCAGTACCATCTGATTAAATGATGTGGACAACTTTAGTTTTACTTGGGAGGGTCAAAGCTGACGTGGCACCAAATTTTGTTAACAGGTGATCTATCTGGCAGCACACTTTGTACATCCTTTTAAACCTGTGGTGTAAATGTATTTGTTTATTTGTGGTTCGTTTCTTTCTCCTGCAATGGTTTCAAGATGTTTGGTCCTTGATGTGCAATGATTTTTGTTCCTGTCCGGTTAAAACCAATAATACCATTACTGTAAATTTTTTATAAAGTATCTTCTATATAATTCCAACTATTTTCCTTATATTTCCCTATTTGTAACCATTGTCCCTGTTTGACGTATGGTTTTATGAAATTTTCAAATTTCTTTTGCGAAATACTAGACATTTGAAAGAAAATAAATAAATGTAAAAGTAGCAACCTACTTCTGTTTTATAACACGGATCTGTCTGTGCATTTTTGTGTCTGTGTGTATATATATGTATATGCATATGTGACTGTGTGTCTATGTCTAAGTTTGTATCTATCTGTGTGTTTTTGTGTCTTTTTCTGTGTGTGCGTTTTTGTGTCTTCATGTAATAGTACAAGTTTCCCAACGCCCTTTTTTGATGAGGTGAGTTATAACAAGATGATGTCAGCCGTACTCTATCTTCTAAATTGTTAGGAGATTACTTCTTTTTTCTCTTGAAATTTATCTTCATACTCTATCAAATCAGGTATTGAATCGGTTTCATGTCATACTAAAATTACCTTTGGAGTGAATTATACAAGAATTATCAACATATTTTCCTTTAGACAATTTCCCCTTTTAAATTTATCAGAGTTGGTTTGCATGGTTATTTCGTACAGAGCACTGCGACTCATGGTTGCAGCATCATCATAGTTTGAAGAAGGCGAGTTTTCTTGATCTCTTTTATATCTAACTGTTTGTTTATTTTGGTTATATAAAAATTGTAGTTTATTTTTTGGTTAGGGGACAAACATAAAAAGAGGCGAGTGAATTGTAAGCTGTAAGTTTTAGAAATTGTTGTTTATTTTACTAATAATAGTATGATAGATTTGTTAGTTTCTTTTTTTTTTTTGCAAATCATTTTATTTAGTTTCGGGTTTGATGAGGCTTTTTATTTACTAACAATAGGATTCTCTAAATGCTTTTTGGAGATGAATATATATTACGTAGAAAATTTGATTTAGTGAAAAATTGTTTGCATCTAAATATTTGGGATTTGATACATTTTTTATTTTGATTCTGGGCATACATATTTACTATGTACATTACAGCCTTATGCATCTAAAGGTTCCCGCATTTGATGAAAAGTGTTTGCTCCATTAGTTATATTGAACTAGCCCTTTATATTATGTGACTAAATAAAACATGTATATGCCTTCTTTTTAAGGACTCAGACTAACAAATTATTTTGTCTTTTGATGACTAGACATGCCTCTAGAAAACCTTTATTACCGACACCTGATCTTGAGAATTTGACTTTTTGTGTGTGCGTTTGTGTATTCATTTGTATGTCTTTATTGATTACCTTGAGGATTCACTCTTTCGGTAAAGTCGATCGGCTTGCTAATAAGAGATCCTAGATGACGCATCAATGTTAAATCTTTGATTCTGAATGGTAAACCTCTCGATTCTGAATGATTCTACAAGTTCTTCAGTTTTGAGTTTTTAATCGATTTCTAATCCATTTAATCAATTTCTAGCCCTTTTGATTTAGGTTTTGTTAAAACAGGGGAAGAATGGAGGTAAGAAAGGATTTACATCAAGAAACTGATTTCCCTGAATGTTGTTGCCTTTAGCGTGAGCACTTATTCTCAAGGAAAGTAAGTTACAACATTTTAGTAATCTCATATTGGACTTTCTACATCAACTTGGTTCCAGTTTTGTTAGAGCAATTTAAGAGAACAAGGATATTGAAGACTATAGAAGTCTTTTCGAGATAATTTAAATTATGTTTTTTAAAGGTAATATCTAAAATGTTTGTTGTAATTTTCAGCCATCCAAGATGAATACTGCCATATTGTGGAATAATGAACTCGCTCGGTTATGGAAATGGGCAACTCAGGATGCAGTGTGTTGAAGATAAGTATTTTCATTTTTACCTTTTTAACTTGTAACCACGATATTTATTATTTACCCATTTTTAAACTTTCTAGGTGATATCACTTGATAAAGAAGTTTAAGTGCATTGAACATGAGGCTAAGAAAAGTATATTCCCTTTAAACAAAGCAAAGTATGTTGATGCCTCTTCCACTTTGCACTTTTATAACAATGTACTTTCTAGAATTCTCATAAACTAACAATGTACTTTCTGACGTTTTGTAGAGATAGCAATGTATTCTTTTTAACATATGAATGTTGTTTCAGGTTCAATAGCAACTAACGGTTTCCTCTTTTTAACCTATGAATGTAATTTTTTTTCATTTTTATCTTTTTAACATTAACCATGTATTTCTTTATTATTTACCAAGTTTAAACTTTCTATGTAATTTCGCTTGATAAATAAGTATAATTGGATTGATCTTTTGGTTGATAAAGGTGTATTGCCTTTAAAGAAAGTAAAGTATGGTAACATGCCAATTGATAAACTTTTATGGTGAAGCACCCACTCTTCTGGCTACTTCTTTCACCTTGGAAGTTATTTTAGACCATTTTACCCCTAGGGCTGCTGAGTTGTTGTCTATGCTCCTCTTGGTGAAGCTTGATTTTGGCTCTTCTCTGGTGTAACCTGGTGAACAGGTGATGATCTCTTGTTCATAATTTCTCAGTTTGAAGCTGCCCATCAATGGTCAAACCGGTGATCTTTACAAATGCTCCAACAAAGGTTTGACTAAGGTTTGACTGGCATATAATTTTACTTTTAAATCTTAGAGTACATTGCATTTTGGGTCCCTTAGTATAGTTATTTTTCAATTTTGCTCCCAAAAAAAAAAGTTCTGTTGCAAATTTGGTCTAAATCTTTTGAGTACTTTGTTGGTTTTGTTATGAAATGACTAATTAATTTTCTTTAATGCAGATACGGTTATTGTACCTATCGACTCGCGTGATTAACGCAACGTTAAATCAACTATTTATTACGATTGTTCATGTAATGTACTTTCCCTTTTGTTTTCCTTTCATAGTTGGAATTTCTTGGGTGTTATATGTTGTGATAACCCTTAATAAAGGTTTCAAGCTCACGTTGTCATTGTAAGAACGACAATTTTAAAGAGGTAATATTTATTTCTTAATCTCATTTATTAAAATCCATATAATAAATCATTTCCCCTGCAGGGGAAAGCCATAGAAATTTTTTGACATTGATGACGAAGATGACCATAAGGATGTTGATGCTGATTTGGGTGATGAACAGGAAGATGGGATCAAAAGAAACACAAAACACATTCTGCAAAACCAACATGAAAACCCTTCTTAATGTGGTATAACTTTCTCTGAATATCCTTAAAGTTAGGAGAATTATAATTTTATTGGCAAATACGATTAGCATTCCTGTTTGTTACTGTACTTTGAATTTGTTTTTCATTTTTGACTAGATGGCTTGAATTTTATATGTTCTTTTGAATATTGTTTGTTTCTGTTTACACATCTTTGTTCTTGACAGGGTCATGCTTTTGTGACAATGTTTCAACTTTGTCGAATATCCAAAAAGAACTCTCTTGATTTTGTTAAACGGTTTCATTATGTAAAGAGATTTTTTTATTCTGTCAAAAGATTTCCTTTTGTTAATAGGTTTCATCTTGGTTGAACGTTTCATCGTTGTTAGATACTCAAAAGGTATTTGATTTCTTGATTTTCTTTAAACTCTTCATATGGCAAATATGGTTTGATAATATACGGTCTTGTGATAAGTGATATGGAAAGGGTAATTCGGCCTGGTTTAGACTCTGCTACCAAGGCATCAGCATGGTAAACTTCTTGTAACTGATTATAAAAAAGAAGATGGACATTTCAAGATAGAAAAGGGGCACTTTCTGTGAAAGCTCTTGCAACTGTCTTTGCACCTCTATTACAATATCTAACTTTTAGTGAATGTTACAGTTGGATGCTATCATTCTATTGCTTTCAATTACTTCTTTCTGTTTTGTCCCATCCCAGGTAATGAGCTACAAAATTTGGAAGATAAGGGCATCAAACAGTAAAGTTCATTGCTATTATGTCTAGGTAGATAAACATGCACTGCTGTCAAGGTGGAGTGTGGGTATGCACCTTGAAGGTCGAAGAACTGAAGCAATAAAATCTTAGACAGAAAAGCGTAGAATAGAGGTGAATTCAAAATGAGTCAATAAAATCTTAAACAAAAAAGCGTAGAATAGAAAACCTATTATCTTTTTACATTTGGACTCCGTTGCTTTTTTGTGTCTTGGCTGTATTAATTTTATTTGTAGTTAAAATGAAAAAAATAAACCTTCTGATGTAATTTCATTCGTCTTATGTTAATTTTGCAAAAAAATAGCTATACCTGGTGATCGAAATTAAAAAAAATATGGTAATATAAGTATTTTTCTAAAAGACGATAGAAAATTCAGATTAGGGTGTGGAAGTTGTGCAACTGGAGGCCAGGGTGTGGAAGATAGGCAACTGGAGGCCAGTCGGAGATATATTAACACCCATCAATAATAATAAAAACAACAATGTATATTCTTTGTTTATTTTGTCAGTCAAGTCTGAAAGTGATGCAAGTTTTTTCGAAAATAATGACTCAAACGGTAATTTTAATAGCAATGTATTTTGAGAAATTTATTATAAGTTTTATTTTTTGATGTCTATACTTTCCAAGTCAGGCCTGCAAATTTCTATATATATTTTTTCCTGAAATGGTGATTTTAATAGGAATGTACATTTGAAAAATATGGTTTTTAAATATTTTGATGTCAATTATTATGAATATGAGAACTTCTTAGGTCAAGTATGATGCAATTTTTTTTCAAAAAAAAAAGTTCTTAAATTGGTATTTAATATTCCATACCCTTTTAATAAATACACAGGTGACCAATCCCACGCCTTTCAACCAACCTTTCCTATGTTACATAAAAACGACCATTTTTTGAATTTAACTACATGCCCTTAAGTTTGAAGTTTCATGGACTAAAATCGTTATTGAACATCATAACAAAAATACATTTTGGAACGTTAATCGGAACAATTGGTATATGAATTTCTTGAACCAACATCTAAATTGAAAAGATCGGTTAACCGATTTTCTGTTGGTATTATTATTTGTTATATTTTTTTAATCTTCAATATGCTTGATTTCGTTTCAAAACTTGAATATTTATAATGTTTTTATTTGATTCATGTTGGTTTTTACTTTTAATTTTTAATTTACCATCCATTGATACTTTATGCAGGCGAAAATGGTTTGTAATTAAGTTTGAGGTTGTTGTTTAACCTTTAGGTACTCCCTCTCTCATACTCATTTTTTGTTTTCTTTCTTTCTCTGATCCTATCAAGTGACTCTCAGGTCGTTGACCAAGGGCAAAATGGTCAACATGATCTTTGAAGTCTCTATAGTTGACCAGCTGAATCCAAGACCAAAGAAATCAAGCTTCATAGATTTAAGATTTGATCGAAACATCAAAAGGTTACGCTTAACTCTCAATATGAGAGCGGTAACTGATCCATGGTTTTCTGATTTTTTTTATTACGGGTTGGTGATGGAAATGAGGAAACAGTGGAAGGGAGCTTCATTCGGATACCTGATGACATGGCTATTCCATTCACCAGTGAAGGTAACTCACTCGATGCTTTAATTGATGCAGTATTTCCATCTTTGCAATGTAACGGGGATGATTCAGATTTTATCATTTCAAGAGCAATATTGTCAACAAAAAATAAAAGTGTTGATGACATTAATGATAAACTTATCGAACGGTTTTTTGGAGATCAAAAGGTTTACTATAGCTTCAATGAAGCTGAAGATGATAAGAATAACTTATACACTATTGAATTCTTGAACTCTCTAATTGTTAGTGGTCTGCCTCCTCATTACTTTCGGTTAGAAGTTGGTTGCCCAGTGATACTGCTACGGAATATCGATCCCTCTAATGGATTATGCAATGGTACCAGGTTGATATGCAGAGCTTTCCAGTGAAATGTGATAGACGCAGAAATAGTCGTTGGCCAACATGCCGACAAAAGAGTCTTTTTGCCAAGAATTCCATTATGCCCGTCTGACGAAGACATGTTCCTATTCAAGCTGAAAAGAAAGCAATTTCCAATTTGTCTTAGTTTCTCTATGACGATCAATAAAGCTCAGTGACAAACAATTCCAAATGTTGGTGTATATTTACCAGAATCGGTCTTTTCACATGGCCAACTTTATATGGCATTCAGAGGAATATCCCGTGTCAATACGAATGTATTAGTAAAGCCGGCCAAAAAATTTATTCAGGATGGATGCTACACATCAAATGTGGTGTATAAAGAAGTCCTATATGATGAGTAAGGTACAATCGAAATTTTAATAATTTACAAGTATTAGCATATGTATTTAATATAATGAATTAATGGATAAAAGGAAACAAGGCCTATATGTATTTTCAAGTTCAAAATTACCTAAAAGTCCACAAATCGTAATAAAGCTCAGAAATTTATCTTGAAAAATGATGGTTTTTGTTTTTTTATTAATATCATATTCTATGGATTTGACTGTTTAACTATCTTTTGACAGGTGAAAACTGTTTTTATAAATGGCCTGCCAGCTTCATGGGCCGAGGGTCGAGTGCGGGACCTACTAAACAAATATTGTGAAGTGGTGAAAATTGAGCTTGCCTATAATATGCATTGTGCAAGACGAAAAGATTATGGATTCATCACATTTGGAAGACAGTTCAGCTTTAACATGTGCTAAAAGCATTAATAATGAGGAACTAGGAGATGCTGATAACAAGGTTACTTTTGTAATTTATTGTCTGGTTTGTAGAATGTTTTTGGAAGGAATGTAATCTATCAAAAGAATTGGAATATGTTATGTACTTTCTAGAGGAACAAATGTATTTCATAATCATTATTATTTTAAGGATTAATTACAAATATGCTAATACCAATACGATGAACCAACTTCTTTTTCGAATGAAAATGACCAAATAAAACAGTTAACCATCTACCCATTACCCCCCCCCCCCGCCGCATCGCGCGGGACGCCTGCTAGTATATATATATATATATATATATATATATATATATATATATATATATATATATATATATATATATATATATATATATATATATATATATATATATATATATATATATATATATATATATATATATATATATATATATATATATATATATATATATATATATATATATATATATATATATATATATATATATATATATATATATATATATATATATATATATATATATATATATATATATATATAATGGAGGAGAAAGAGAATTTGTTTGTAACTTTTTCCATGCATGAAGCGGTTATAACAACCAGCTTAGACTAACATACACATGTAAAATAAGATCATCTTCAGCTCATCACATGTCAACATCGAAAGAGCTTAATTCGAAGCTTTAGAATTTCAGATTCTTCACAAATGTTTTCTTCAAAAATACGAAGCACATCTTCGGTTGTAAAGGACTTCGACATAATATATTTTTACACCAACATAAATAAAACACGACATATGTAGGATTTTGAGAAAAGGAAAATAGTTATGGTTTTGTGGGAGGAAATTATATTAGGGTGTGAAGAGAAGGAAACAGTGCTACAACTAAGTGGCTTCTCTTACTATAGCAAAAATGCCTTCTACAACTTTACCTTAATGACTTTAGAGGTAAAGATGTGTAGAACTTTGCTGGCTTGATCAATCTCATCGAGGTTATTGATCAAATGTTGCAGAAGAAGAAGGAACTGTTTGACGGTCCGAGGAAAGGGTGAATGTATTTTGATTTGATGTATTTTGTTTTTTCAAAAGGTTTAAACTTATTAATCTATGTATTTTATTTTGAAGTATTGATATAATCAGTAGTTTGCATTCATGCTTGTTTTCGTTCCAATTACCATGAAAAAAACAAAAATTTCAAATGAGAAGAAAGAAAATCAAATAAAAATGATGAGTGTTTTATCTTGGATTAGAAGAATATGCCATCTGAAAACGAAACCTTCCAAAAACTTACTTGCTTGAACCCTTCTTGAAACCTTCCGATAATAGCTCTACGAATCTTCTAATATACAATCAAATACACCTCGTTGAAGCCTTCCAATTTTCCAATAACAACTCCATGAATCTCTTCTGAAAATGAGAGAAGAGGAGAGAAATTAAAAAGACAGAGGATTATGACCTTGAAAGAAATTAGGGTTATGATTTTGTAATGGCGGATATATAGTAAAAGAGATATGGTAGGTGAAAATACAAAAATGCCCTTATGTGAGAGCCATGTGTTGCAACGAGTCTAGTCAGCGACCACGTGGCCTTATTATATGGCATGGTAACCAACTAAGAGAATGTTTACCTGATAAATGTCATTTTTGAATAAACCTTTGCAAGTTTAAGACTTTTATGCAAAAATGGGGATAAAATGACAAACTTAAAAGATCTTGTGACATTTTTATCCTAATAACTAGGAAAACGAAACAATCACATAACCACTCTAAGTGAGAGTCCGGATCATGCATCGATAGTTTCAAATATTTAATCATCATTTATAAGTTTATAAAGATGTGACCAGAAGTTTTTAAAACATAAAGTGTATATTACATGTACATTGAACATATTTGATTGAGATTATCGTTGTGAGGTAACAAACTATCACTATTGTTTTAAGATATTGTTTAGTAGGGGTGGCAATTCTCGACACGACCCGTGACACGACGCGAACCCGACACGAAAATAAACGGGTTTGGGTTGAGATTTTTGACACGTCAACTCGCCAACCCGCCAACCCGTTTATTATATGGGTCGTGTTCGGGTCAGTACTTGGGTTCGCGGGTTGACCCGCCAACCTGTATATATATATATATATATATATATATATATATATATATATATATATATATATATATATATATATATATTAATATTTTTTTATTTCAATAAAAATAAAAAATGAAGCTGAAAATGACCCACCAACCCGCATATGACCCGCCAAACCGTTTATGACCCGCCAACCCGAAACTGACCCGCCAACCCGTATAATTAAACGGGTTACACGGGTCGTGTCCGGGTTACCTGCCAACCCGCCAACCCGCCAACCCGAATATTTATATGGGTCGTGTTTGGGTCGGCCTTTCTAACCCGCCAACCCGGGATCCGCCAACCCGAACCCGACCCAATTGCCACCCCTATTGTTTAGGACGTCTTTAATGAGTGAAACATAGTTCATTGGATGTATGTCATCATTGGGTGAATGTCATTGTGTTTTGTAGGACGGTGATTTGCAATGGATTAAATGAAGTTCAATCCCTATTGAATGGTAATGAACTTATAGTGAACCTTCATATTTTATAAAAATATGAATTTTATAAATTCTTTTACAACACATAATAATATCTGAGTTTTGAATAGTATTCTATAAAACTAGATACTTATATCTGAATTTTGTAAAATATTTAGATACTTTAAAATAACAAATGATGTGAAATTCATTAATTATGAAGAGTTGAATGTCTTTTATGTTAAAACTAGGCGAATCCCTGCGCAACGCGCAGGAACAAAATTATGTAGTTAGAATAATAATACATATGTTTTGTTAAAAAATATCTAAGTCATTGTTATCTGGTATGTACTAACAATTGTATATAAGAAACAAAAAGTTGATGTATCACTAATGAATTATCTTATATCAAGACATTCGTTCTAAAAAAATCAAAAAGTAAAGAAATAATTAGTTTAATAATATAATAATAAATAAACAATAAGAAATTTTAGGATAATAGTTAAAATAAAAAAAGAAACCATAGTATAGCTGAAATCTGTATTGTGGAAGTTTTTAAACTTATTGGTAATGAACTAACATATTTTTATTGTCAACACTTAAACAACTAAATACTAATGTTTAACTAAAATAAAATGCCTTAATTAATATGATAATATCATTATAATATCTAACTTTGTCATAATATTTACAATTACAAACTAATGATAATGTTTGTATTGATTTAATAAACATACTAAAAGCGTGTTTTTACGTACATTTAATTCTAAAAATTACATATACAATAAAATTAAAATCATGTTTCATCATCTATTTTAAATAATTAAAAACTAATATTTATTTAAAATGAATCACCATGATTCAATTGATAATATCATTATAATATATAGTTTATCATAATATGTTGATTATAAACTAACGTTAACATTATTATTAAAAAGAACATGAAAAGTCATAAGAGTTTTAAATAAATGTGAATGAAGTAAAAATACCTCTATTAATAATTATAATATGTAGGTAATTGTAAAATGTACTTATATATTAGCAAACTTCAGTTATTAGAAGATAATTATAATATATGATGAAGTAAGTATTTTGTAAAAACTATTCAATTTAATCAAATTTAAGTATATTATATGTATGATTTACTAAGTATTTTGTAAAATCATTCATTTCGATCAAATTAAATTATTAAATTATATTTTTATTACAAAAATGAAAGAACAATTATTTATTGATCTACTTTCTTTAATTTTTTCAATAATCTCTTCAAGTATTCATGTGTTTTTTTTATAAATCACAAACATAGCACATGAGTAAAATAATATTATTTTTAACACTCTCATTAATGGTTTACACTGATAAAACTTAGACACATGTTTATAAAAAATATCTCTTCTTATTACATTTATTTAACCATGGAAGCCATATATACAACAATGACTTCTAATACGTAAAGTTAAAAATGAATCAAACAATTAAAATAGGATTATCTCAAAATACAAATAAACACGACATCATTGTACTAAAATTTATAATAGAAACATGAACGACCAAACACGATGACAATATAATATTAATATTTTTTCATGCACACTTGATAACAAAATCTGAAAAATGTGAAACAAAAGTATGAGTGACTAAAAAAAGAAGTGAAGCATGATTTGAATATTTTAGTGTTCTTTTATATGTAGAGCCTATTAAGTAACCCATCAATAAAGTCAGTTATACTATTGATTTATCATAAGTTTAACATTGTTAGTCACACATTCATCAATAACTTCTCTTCTTATTATATTTATTTAACCATGAAATTTATGTATATAACAATTAATTTTAATAAATAAAGTTGAAAATGAAACAAACAATTAAAATACAATTCTCTCAAAATACATATAAACACGATATCATTGTGCTAAAAACTAAAATAGAAACATAAAAAAACAAAAACATAAATGTATGAGTAGAATGGTTCTCTTTTTTTAGAGAAACATGACAACATAATATCAATCATAAAAATTAGCAATCATAATATCAATCATGACAATCATAATGTGCAAAAAAACATGACAACATAATATCAATCATAAGAATATGAATAGAAATGTTCTCTAAAAATTTAGAAAAACGAACTATATACAAATAAATTACATAAAAAAGTTTTAACCCATATAACTTTACATATTTGCACATTATTTTTCTTTTTCATGCACTCTACATAACAAAAATCTAAAAAAACATGAGAAACGAATGTGTGAGTAACCAAAAAGAAAAGAGAAGCAAGTATGATTTGAATATTTAGATGATCTTATATAAGCACAAACTAACTTTTTCAACTCTTCATATTTGAATAACAAATCTCTTCAAACACATGTATCTTTTTTGTGAGCAAAACTTACTTATATACTACTAATATAAGTTACAATGTGTATGAATGAGGAAAATAAAAAGTCATTACTAATTAATAATCATAACTTAAAAACTCTTGAGTTGTAAATATTAAGTACATATAAATTAGAAAACTCTTGAGTTGTAGTGGGAGTTCCAAATGAATGTGGTGTTAGTATATGAGTTATCTTGAATCACATCATTTCAATGGCCTCTATTATAAGAGTTATATAGATAAAGTTCAACGGAAGGTTTAATATGGGTATCACCTTAGATTAGGGATGAGCATACGGACTGGAAACACCGAACCAAACCGAAAACCGACTGAAACTGAACCGAAACGAACCGAACAAGGACCAAATATATACATATTCGGTTCGGTTTTCGGTTTTTAAAAATGTTAATTCAGTTTCGGTCCAATTCGGTTTCGGTGTTCGGTTCGGTCCGGTCCCCGGACCATGTTTATCCCTAACACTATTCTTGATCACAAAAAACGAATCGAACTGAAAACCAACATGACCTAACCGAAACCGAATATCCATATTCAGTTTTTAAAAAATCATAATTCGGTTTCGGTCCAATTTGGTTTGGTTTTTGGACCACGCTCATCCATACCTTAAATATTGATTACACAAATTTTATACATTCTTTTAATAAAGTACAATGACTTGAAAGCAAAGGCGAAGCATGTCCATGGAGGGGTGTTTTTTTTTTTTTTTTGTTTCACAATTGTATTATAAATTTTCAGATAACACCGTTATAGTTTCAGATGCCGAATCAAGTAGGCAACACACCAGAACAATTATATTTTTCTTTCATTTGATATATTCTCTGATCCCAAAAATTATAATAATAAAGGATTAGTTATTAGTAGATGGTTGTTAGCAAAAATAATTAAGTCTTTTTATAGATTGTAGGTACATCAATCACAATATATTTTATATTTTTGATATGTTAAGTTTTCTCCAAAATCATTGAATTTGGAAAACCTAAAAATACTAAAAATATGTATTTTGGTCTTTGGAGCTTCAGACGTAATCGTTGGTCATCTGCCAAGCTCCGGTCTCCACCGGCCTCTGCTCATCTCCTCCAGTGTCTGTCCCTCAACGTCTTATCTCCTCCCATCCCCTTTTCATTTGTTCAGTTGTTCTCGACTCTTAAAATAAATGATAGGTACTACTTTCTCGAAGATAAATGATAAATTTAAGACCACGATAATATAATTAAAAAGGAAAGAAAACCTATGTAGCCAATCGGTTTAAGTAGGCTAAGTTGGTTGAAAGATTATAACTTTGCTTTATTTATCTAATTGTTATATTATATAATATTTTTGCTAATTTATTTATTTTCTGTTATATACTTATATTTATGATTCGTGTTAAAAAATTAGAATAGCTTAAATTTAGCTGTTAGTTCAATTATTTTTCCTGTCATAAGCTTAAATTCCATTTGTTTATTATTCCGTATATTTTTAATTTTTGATATATCAGATAATATTGACAATGATATATTGTTTTCAAAATATCATGCAATCGTAAACAATTGTAAACCATTAACCCTTATTTGTCAGTTATATCTGATATGTGGTCATTAAAATTAAATACTATAATTATCATAGAGGGTAGTATTATCAATTCGACCCAACATACAACATTTTTCGAACCGGTAATTTTGTTATCTCAAATTCTCAATAATGTTGAACATACGTGATTATGAATCTCGATTCGCCACTTTCCAAAAGTTGGGACTTAGATTGCCATTTTGTAAATGTTAAGGGTCTATTACGAAAATTGTGTCCCTTTGTAGTTTGTACAGTTCATCAACCATACAAGTTTGTGCCCATCTCCTTGGACCATAAGTTCACGAATCATCTCCAATAATTCAATTTATATACTACACAATTAACCTTGAAATCGTGGAATTCTTCTGATCCTCTTCATCACCTACCTTCACCTTGCTCTCCAATGGTGGTTTCCTCTGTTTTCAAACTCACTCTCTTCCTTATCATCACCTCCTGCGCAACCTCCTACGGCGATACCGCCATAACCACCACTTGCACCGCCATCCACCACCAAAACTCCCCCATCTCCAAATGTAATTACGTAAAAACAAATGCCGGGTGTCAACCAAAAGGGTACATCAATTACCTACAAATCTTCTACTGTAATTTCTCCCAATTTCCTCAACTGGGTTTCATTTTGCTTCTTCTATGGCTCGTGGTTCTGTTCTATATTTTAAGCAACACAGCGTCGGAATACTTCTGTCCCGCCGTTGAACACTTGTCGAAAACGCTCAACCTCTCTCCGGCAATTGCGGGAACCACTTTACTCCCGTTAGGAAACGGATCAACAGATGTCTTCTCTAGCATCATCGCCTTCACCGCATCCAGCGACGGCGGAGATATCGGCCTAAACAGCGTATTAGGTGGGGCAATTTTCATTTCCACCGTCGTCGTCGGAGTTATCAGCCTATTAATCACATACCACCGGAAAATCGTCATCATTGATAGACCCAATTTCATCCGAGACGTTGTTTTCCTTCTCTTAACACTCTCCAATCTCCTCGTAATCATCATCATCGGAAAAATCACCTTATGGGCATCACTTCTCTTCGTTTCCACTTACATAATCTACATCTTACTGGTCTCTTACATGCATTTCAACACCATGAAAAAACACAAAACAATCCTCGATATTCCCGAAGATGACCAGAACATAACAGCACCATTATTGGATTCAATCGACGAAGAAAAAGCTATACAACCTCCAGAAAAACCCGTACATCACGAAGAACAAGTACTCCACGAGCCAAAAACCTGCATCGCCACATTTCTCTATGTAATCAACCTGCCAATTTACTTGCCCAGAAGGCTTACAATACCAGTGGTAACAAAAGAGAGATGGTCGAAACCATTTCTTGTGATTTCAGTCGCATTAGCACCATTAATGGTGATCCTAATTTGGAACACACAAGAGAAATTACTCGGGTTAAAATCAAGCTTGGTGGTATACTTTGTCGTTGGGTCAATTGGTATCGCTTTAGCCACTTGTACATTTGCCTTCACAAGTAGTACAACCCCACCACAAAAATGTTTACTTTTCTGGTATGCAATTGGGTTCCTAATGAGTGTCACTTGGACCTACCTCACCGCCGATGAACTAGTCTCTTTGTTAGAATCCCTAGGGAACATAATCGGAATTAGCCCTTCAATTATCGGGCTCACAATCCTAGCTTGGGGGAACTCAATTGGGGACCTTACTGCCAACGTGGCAATGGCAATGTATGGTGGGGCCGACGGGACACAAATTGCCATGTCAGGGTGTTATGCGGGACCGTTGTTTAATGTTCTTGTTGGTTTAGGGTTTTCGTTTGTTTTTGTATCGTGGTCGAGTTATCCTGTTTCGTTTGTGATTCCAGAAGACCCGAATTTGTGTGAAACTATCGGGTTTTTGATGATCGGGTTGCTTTGGGCTCTTGTGATTTTGCCCAAAAAAGGTATGCGACTTGATCATACGCTTGGAGGTGGACTCTTGGTGATATATTTGTGCTTCTTGTGCATAAAGCTTTGGAGGGCTCTTGGATTGCTTGGTGCATGTTGTGATAACTTGTTAGGTTAATTGTAAGTAATAGTAGATGTAGTTTAGGGATTTTTAGTAGTATTTTAGGAATTTAGTGTAATGCATCATGCATTAAATGAAAAGTGTTTACAAACAATGGTTATTTCTTGAATTGAGATGTCCCAAATCTTTAAAAATGTTATAACTTAAAACCAAACTTCATTGTATTAGAGGTTGCAACTTGCAATGTGGATGAATCGAACTAATTGACTAACTAAACAAATATTAAATATTAAATATGCATAGGGTCGGGTTCGCCGACAAATAAGTTTTGTGTATCGTTCTAGTTCTATGAATTCAGTAGGGCTTGATTTTTTTCTGTAACTAAAATAATTATAAGATGGTATGTATTTGAATACTTTTTGGGGGTTTGGTAGTTGTTTGGACATGTTTTTCAATTTTTAAGGGTTGATGTTATAATATAACAACCAATAATATATAATTTTTTTTATCTTTAAGTCATTTAATTTTTAATTATATTTAATCGTTCACAATGTTCTTATTACACAATCGGATTGTATTTCAATCGAGGGATTCTGTCAAATTTGATGCTATTATAAATGCAATATCAATGCCAAATGACCTAAATAAATAAATTTTTTTATGTTGAATGTTACAGCGGACAACATGAATGATTCAGTATCAATTTATCAATTTATCTTGTTAAAATGTAACTCAATGGTTTTGATGAGAATCTAAAAAAATATTTAGTGGCATATTTTGAACAATTAAAACATAATTAATCTAAAGATGAAATTATATATTATTGATTGTCATTTTTATGACATTAATCCGTTTCTTAAATATACTAATTTGAAATAAATATATTATCCTACAATCTGATTTTTTTTCTCGTTTAAAACAACGCTAAGTATAAATTAGATAAAGCCAAAATAGATAACATGATGTGAATTCAAGTTGCATAATGAATGATACACTTTTGGCTTTGTATGTACGAGATTATTGTGAAGTCCTTTCACACGTGACATAAAGTGGTTGATATCAAATTCACAGCCTTATATTACAAGTTAGGCCAAGTTTTTTTATTCGATGGTTCTAGTATCCAACCATTTACTCCAATGGATTTACGTGTCTCATTCATGGTCACTTATATCTAAAACAACCAGGTAACGCTCATTTTAAAGGAGATTGAAATGATTTACACAAAAGTAAAATAAAAATTCGAGACTAAAGCTCCAATTGAAGTGTATGGTATACAGAACGAAATTTTTTGTATGACAAAGATTTTAACCCGATGGCAAGTTGTAGCATCATTTTCTTTTATGATTGATTTATAGATGTTGAACGTTGAACCAAGCAATGTCGCCAAATTTGTCATCATCAATAGTGCCAAAGTTGATGTTGATATTGTCTTTGAAATAAGATAAGTGGTGGACAAAACCAACCATCTCTTCGGAGCTTCAATCAATAGGATCCATAATGGAAGTAGCCAAAAGTTTTCACCCATACACTTGTTCAAATTATCCATTTTTCAAACTTATTTTAAAAGTAAATTGGACAAAACAATGTTATTTTAAACCTTTTAGTTGTATATTTAGATGATAAAGTTTATATGCTAATAAATTATATAAGTTTGTTTTTGTCTAAGTGTAATAAACTTGTATAATCTAAATTGGGTTAAAGCCAATTTTTATTTTTGGGTTCGTCCATCTACATCGTTAAGAGATTTTTCAGTCATTCAGATCCTAAGTCCAACTTTTATTATTTAGATTGTACTATTTTTACTTGCTATGCAGCCTATGCTTTGGGTAGCCGTTTTTCGTGCTTAGTTGACATACAGCTGTTCATGTGACGTCTATTTGGTTGTCCATATAATTTATTCTTTTATTTTGCTCCAAACATACAAATGTTTCATCTCGATTTTAGATATTTTGAATAGGTTCTAGATTTTGTTCCACGTGATTACATGACTATGAAGGGATAATATGATTTCTGATTCTAAGGCGGCGTTTGGTTCAAAGAAAGCTTTTAAGGAATTGAAATTTGTCAATAAATTTGAATCTATCGGGATTGAAATCTAATTCTATATTCTGTTTGGTTGGCAGGAAATAAAATTGGAATCTATTTTCATATTTTGTATGGTTGGTAGGAAGTGGAATTGAAATCCATATAAATAACAAATTTGTCATTCTTAATATTTTTTTTACATAATTTTACTTTATTTTATAAATTATTGCTAGTGGTGGGTGGTGGTAGTGCATGGTGGTGGTAGTGGAGGGTGGTGGGGGCAGTAGGTGATGGTGGTGGTGGTGGGTGACGATGGTGGTGATGGGTGACAATAGTATGATTTCTGATTCTAAGGCGGCGTTTGGTTCAAAAAAAATCCTTCTCTCCATTTCAATTAAATTCGAATCAAATTCCTTCAAAGAAAACTTGAACCATACGCATGAATTTGAAGGAATTAGATTTCAATTCCCTCGACGAACCAAACTGCCCCTAAGCTTTGATTTATTTAAGTCTAAATTAAGTTTGATAAAGGGACGAAGAAGCCACATAGTGCCACGATAGATAAAAAAAAATGATAACTCGGCAACAACATGATATTGCTAAACTTTAAGCAAAAAATTCGGTTTACTAACTTAAAAGATACAAATCTCATATTTTATTACAAAATATGTCTTTAACTAATTAACGTAAATACTTTATGCATAAAAGGTACGTGCTCTTATTTATTTATGGTGATTTTTTTAGAATCGATGTTTTATTGTGTTTTGTTTTATTTATTTTTATTCTTACACACTATTACTTACTTTTCTTTTGTTTCTTACATTGCAGGTTTCGATTTGCATGTGCATCTATATATGACCAATCGCTCTTCCCTCATGTAGGCATGACTGCCATGGGGAAAGAGCGATTGCGATGTTGATGTTGATGTTGTCGCTTTTAAATTCTATAATTTTACAAACCTCGCATTTTAGTGTCGAGTGATCATTTCGGTGATGTGGTATTGGTTCACCATTGTAACGACCCAAAAATCTCGAATTTATATTCGAGAAAATACGTAAAGAAAAGACCAAAAGTATTTTGAAAGTTATAAAATAAATTACTTAGAAATGTAGTAAAATACCAAAATTTTGGAAAAAGATGATGAGAAAAGGGCAAAATGGTCATTTGATATCCAAATGACTTTTAAGTAAGGAAAATATGATTTTTGGAGTTAATATGTAATGAAATAAAAATTTTGACACCAAATAATGGTGATAAGTAATTGAAAGTTAATTATAGTAAAAGAGGGTAATTTGATTACTTTTACCATGAGAAGGGTAATTTGGTCATTTGACCATATACAAGAATTATTATAAAAGTATAATTCTAGTTTGGACCAAAAATGTAAGAATTTTAGCTTCATGTGGCCAAATTTAATATTTGTGTCAAAAGTCAAGGAATGAAAGTTCAGGGACTAAAACTGTAAATATGGAAAATATAAAAATGAGAAAATATCTCATTAATCCTCATAAATTAAGAAGAGTCTAGAGAGAACGAGAGAAGAGAGCACGGGAGGAGAAGAAGATCAAACATCGTTGCAAAGAAATCAAAGGAACACAATTGGAACTAGTAATTCCAAGCTTCAAGAGGTAAGGTTTTCAAGTTCTAGGCTTCAAAATTCTTGAACGGGAATCAAGTTTTGATTTCTAATTTTTCCAGAAATCATGATTCCAATGGAACCATCAAATTCATCTTGCTCAAAATCATCTATTTAACATGTTCTAGTAGTTGAATATGTTGAATAATCAAGAAAAGATGATTTTTGCTCAAGAACCCTTAGTCACGGGTTTGAAAGTCCAGATGGTTTTGATTAATCTAATGTGTTAGAAAAGGTGAAAGAAACATGTAATAGTCATTAATTCAAAGGAATTGAAGCTTAGATGTCAAGAAATGATGAAATGGGTTTTTAGCCCATGAACCCTAGAAATGGGTTTATGAGTTGGAACTGATTTCATATAATTCTAATGGTTTTGTTAAGCCAAAAATGTCATAAGTGAAGTAAGAAAATCAGTTTCAAGCCTTAAATTTCCATAAAACGATTTTTGGTGAAAATGGTGTTTTCGGAAGAATTTTCAAGTTATAAAGAAGATTTGATAATTTTGTAGTTTAAAATCAAGTATAAGTTGGTATTTAGGGCCTGGAAATGACCCTAAACCAATTAAGTTGTGTATTAAGAACATATCTTAAAATCATCAAAGTATGTTGCTATTGTTGAAAAATTGGAATTTTGTTCAAAAGCCTTAGAATTCAATTTTTCATGATCAAATTAATTCTAAGGGGTTTTAATGAGTTCCATATATGAAAATTGTTGAAATAAGTCAGTAGAAGTGATTAATATTGGACAATTTCGGTTTTTGACAAAAAAAATGCAAAAACGGGAATGTTTGGAAAAATGATTTAAATCTATGATTTCAATGGTTAGAAACTGGAAAAAAATGAATGGTTTTGCTCTTGGAACAATCCCTAGTGATTAAGTCGTGCATTAAGGGCTTAATATGGGAAAATGGTAATTTGTAGCATAAAAATGGAGCATCTGGTCGCACCAGACGAGATCGGGTCGCGATCCCCCTTAGGATCGGGTCGCGATCCAGCGGCAGAGCAAAAATGCAGTTTCGTGCCAAGTCTTCTGCCAAGTCCAATTTGATTTTCAGCTTTTGGTCCAAAACTTGTCCGTTTGACCTCAAATTTTAAACATAAGTCCAATATGGTCCAAAACTTCGTGGAAAATTGTCGGAATCGAAATACGACCCCTCGAGGGTACTGTAGTAAAATACGTACAATATACGATTTAATTAAAGTTGGTCATTTTAAAGATATATACTTATTATGACCCAAGATAGTATTATAAGGACTCTAATGAGTTATAAAATCAGTTAGCATGAATGTTAATGTATAACATGTTAATTATAGGTTCATGCCAAGTGATTATCTAATCACAAAAGAGTATAAATACAAGGAACGTGTAGTCAATCTTCTAGCAATACATGAGGTGAGTACATGCAGTATTTTTACCCATTCTGGGGTACATGGCAAGTAAGTATTTTCAAGATTTCTTATGAAATTTCTATATGTGAAATTATATGCAAGAGTATTATTTCTAACTTGTTTGTGAAAGTATAATGCTATATTTGAAGTATGTTTTGGTCTATGAACGAATCATGTGAAAGTATATTTTGAACACAAGTTATAAATGTTTGAAAGTAAGAATAGGCATATAGCCACAAGATGTTTAAGAAGTATGTTTTGGTTATAAACCGTATATGTTTTCGAATATAAATGGCATATAGCCATAACATGTTGAAGAGTATTTTTTGGCATAAAGCTTAGTATGTTATAAAGACATGTTTTAAACATATGATTTTTGTGAAACGAAAGTTATGAATTTGGCATTTAGCCATAAAGACAAGAAATTGTAAAGTTTGGCAATTAGCCACTATGCAAGTAAGTAATGTTAAAGTAAGCAGAAAGTATTTTGTATGACTGGTAATTGTAGCAAGTTGCGTTAGTAAGGGAACCATGTTCCAACCTACCCGGGTCAGGTAAGGGGTCTACTGGGGAAAATCCACATCGCGAAGTAGATTGCCTCAGCACTTCTATGGTGAGGATTGATCCGTTCTTTCTAGCCATAGAGACTTGGGGTATCACTTATAGTGATTAAAGCCCTAAGTATAAAAATCCAGCAAGCTTATAAAACCAGTCAAAGAAAGTAAGAACGATGTTATTTTCGTAAAGTATGTCATAGAATGATTTTTGAAAAGAAAAGAGTTATATTATGTTGCTATTATAAAGTTTTGAAAAAAGATAATTATGCAATGTATGATAAGTAATGATTTTGAAAAGAATAAAGAGCTATGGTATGATAATATTTTAAAACTTTGAAAGATGTTTATGTCATAAGTTTTATATAAAGATTGGAAAAGAAGTTAAAGGTTTGAGTCTAAAACTCATGTAACTCACAAGACAATTTTTGTCTTACGTATTCTATGTTTTGCCATGTATTCCAGGTTAAAATAAGTTGCTATAAATGGGATGAAGTTTAGCTGGAGTGGAGCTTGAGTTAGCTCCTAATTTGGACGCAAGGTTTAATCCTCTTCTTGCTTTCTATGGTTAGATTTGGTATGGATTTGTAACACCCACAGTTTTAAAAATGTAAATTATCGGTTTTTGATAAACCGTATTTTTGTATTCATGTGTTTATACGAAAAACCATAGTATTTGAAACAGTAGAAATGGGGGTGTTACAAGTTGGTATCAGAGCCATAGTTTAAGCGAATTAGGATTGGCTTGTTCCACTCCTAGGCTTAAACTCATGCTATAAAAAAATGTTAGTTTATGAAGGTATGTTATATGATGTCTTAAATGATTAAGACATTATGCATTATGTAAAATATGTATATATATAACACTAAGAAGTGTTAAGCTACCGTTTAGAGTGAGCAAAAATTTGACCGTTAGGAAAATTATAAGATATTTTCCGTAACTGTCTATATTTATTAAAGGCTATGTTATAAAGTAGAAAGATTTTCAGTATTGATCACCATGTATTTATAATGGTGTTATATGTTAAAGGAACCAGTGTCCCATGAAACCTTGTGGTAAGAACAGAATCAATATGTATAGGTGGTTATGGTAATATGGGCCCGTATTATCATAATCACAGGATATGTATTGAGACTGGTGGAATCCCAAAGGAATTATGACGTTTTGGTGGGTAAGATTTGTGAAAAGAGTAGTAAGAATAACATAGGAATTGTATGCCTATGTAACAAGACACAAGAAAGACTATAAGTAATAAAAGTTAATACAGTGGATATATACCACTTAGTATGGTAAAGTAAAAGAAATAATGTGATAATTAATATTTTTAGACAAATTGAAAGATATTAAAATATATGCCTGTCGAGGCGAGAGGAAGTATGAATAAGAACAATTTAAAGAAGAAATATGGGTATTGATTACCTATATAAGAGTTGTAAAACTCTTACATGAAGAATGAAAATTTTAAGCAGAGTAAATTGATAGTACATAAATTTGTAAAAATAAAAGAATGGTAAAGAAGAGTTTAATGCAAGCAAGTGGTGTGCCTTGTGCATGACCATTAAATTTCAATTTTTATTTAAAAGATGTATGAATAGTAAATATCTAAAGGAAGCAGAATATCGTTGTAAGACGATAAGATTAAAACTATGAGAAAAGCTGAAGATAGAAGATGACAATGGTAGCAGAGAGTGGAAGACTAACTGTCGGGGTTGACCAAAGAAGATAAACGAAAGTGTCCAAAGATGGACAATTGAATAAGTTATAAGTACAGTGCTACAATGAGAAATAAAAACAAAGTAAGATTACCCCAAATGGGGAAAAGAATGATGAATGGTAAATTGTTAAAGATTATGATATTTTAAGAAAAATGTATTAATGTAATGTGATAAAATGAATATGAATCGAGAAATAAAGGTTGAATGCCTAAATAAATGTTAGGTAAGAAATTAAAGGTGAAACAAATGATGATAAGATAGTGGTTGCCAGGAATTAAGTTCCGCAACCAAATGAATGAAATAAAAGAAGAAATACCAGTAATGAAAGAGTATAATAATGTATGATAATGGAAGAAAACTATAAGTATGTAAGGAAAATGACTAAAGGTCATAATCAATACGAAGTAAAGAACAAGAGTAAACGTCTAAACCTACATTAGACGAAAAATCAAAGATAAGATAAGAACGATAGTAAACAGACAGGAAGTTACTACTTCCGAATAGAAATGATGGGTAAAGGAATCCAAAGATTGTGAGAAATGGTCAGTACATGGCTAGTAGCCAGGAAATACAAAGAAGTGTATGTATATTTATATGTGTTTATAAATGTAAAAACATGAGTAAGTTTTGGAATATATAAATATGATGTACAAAAGTATAAAAGTGGTTATGAAACAAGTATTCTAATTAGAATACTATAAGGTATGAAGCAAAAGAGTAAAATAATGTATCGGGCATACTGCCTCAATATACCAAAAGAATGAAAGATGACGAGAAAATAAATGGCAATTGTGTATCACCTAAAGATACATAAGAAGTAAGTTGTATATGAAATATATAATGTTGTAAAGAAATATATAGTGTAAAGAAGTGGAGTTTAAACGAAAGAATAGCATAATGTGTTAGGCATGTAGCCTTATAACACATAACAGAAATTATAAAAGATGTAAAAGTAAAAAGTAACAAGAGGTAATGGTGATTGAGGGTTATGTCAAGAATTCGTCATGGGACGAAAATGTTAAAAATACCTAGTTGAGTTTCTAAACCAAAAGAGAATCAAGTATATACATATGTGTATATTATGCGATTAAAAACTTGTAAGAATATGTCAAGAAGTTAATGAATGTGGTTTGTAAAACATAAATACACCACAAGATAATAATATTATGAAAAGTGAAGTAAGTATCGGAATGTGAATTATCGTATGCAACATGTATGAAGTCCCATAAGTGAATTGAAGAAAAACAAATTTCGAATCAATCATGGTAAACAATTTTGATACCGTGAGGAAAGAGTAAGCAGAAGATCAGGTGCTAAACTAAGCACTAATGTGAGAAATCAGAATTGGCAAAGAAATACTAAAACGTAAATAATAATATGAGAAGGGTACATGGAGTACATAAGAAGATGAAAAATGTAATAGAAATGATTTTTCCTTAAAAGTGTGAATTAAGAAGGAAGTTGACTGAAATAATAGATCAACTTCAACAGTAAAAATGTACAAGTTTATAAGGTTAAATATGGTGTATTATGCATAGAAATAAAGTTAATGATGTCTAATTGTTAAAATAAAAAGCGGTATATCGTTTCAACACTTTCAGAACGAGATAAGTAGATTCTCGTGAACAATATGATGATTCGACAGATTCTGTCCCAATCAGAAAAGTAAGAATGTGAAGTGTAACAAGAAGGAGGAAAATACATCCTTTATAAATAATAGTGAGTCAGTAGTGGGAAATAGAGATAAAGAAGAATAAACTGAAGTTTAAAAGATTTAAAAACAAATGTAAGAGAAATAAGATGTTGTAAAACTTCTGTAAAGAAGAAATAACAGTGGATTGTCTAGGAAGTAACGAATGAGTAAAGAAATAAAAAAAAAGAAGGGTGAAAATAAATAAGCAATATTAAATGAAGGTGAAAAGATTACTTAAGTAAAATGTCCATTAAGGGACAAAATTTATACAAGGAAAAGATTTTGGTGTATTTATGAATTTGTAAAAATACGAAACATATATAATTATGTTTAATGGTATTGGAATCTTTATAAGTAAAGAATGCTGTGAGTATAATCTCACATGTTTTAGTAAAGATATGAGAAGAATTATAAAGTAGATTGCTATTTATGATAAAAAGTATTGAAGTATGAAACTATTTTGTAAAATAAGTTTACTAAGAGATTGTATATAAATGAAATGAGGTAGAAAGGAAAGTAACTAGAATGTAGAGTATGAAATATGAATGAATGACTAAAAGGTTGAAAAAAACAGATAAAATGACCAAAATGATATTTTGGTTAACTGGGAAAATATAAAGTTTTAAAGAGATTATGTTAATCCTCTATAAAGGATTGAAAGCAGGAACCGCTAAGAGATGATTAAAGAATCAAAAACAACCAAAGAAGAAAAGATTAAAAGATAAAATAATGAAGAATATGATTATGTGTTGGTAAAAAGAAAGTATCTACTAGAAACCAATTTTGGAGGAGAACATTTGAAAAGGAGGGGGAAGTGATTTCCTTTTAGTAATTGTGCGATGATTCCGAGGACGGAATCCCAATAAGGGGGAGGTAGTTGTAACGACCCAAAAATCTCGAATTTATATTCGAGAAAATACGTAAAGAAAAGACCAAAAGTATTTTGAAAGTTTTAAAATAAATTACTTAGAAATGTGGTAAAATACCAAAATTTTGGAAAAAGATGATGAGAAAAGGGCAAAATGGTCATTTGATATCCAAATGACTTTTAAGTAAGGAAAATATGATTTTTGGAGTTAATATGTAATGAAATAAAAATTTTGACACCAAATAATGGTGATAAGTAATTGAAAGTTAATTCTAGTAAAAGAGGGTAATTTGGTTACTTTTACCATGAGAAGGGTAATTTGGTCATTTGACATATACAAGAATTATTATAAAAGTATAATTCTAGTTTGGACCAACAATGTAAGAATTTTAGCTTCATGTAGCCAAATTTAATATTTGTGTCAAAAGTCAAGGAATGAAAGTTCAGGGACTAAAACTGTAAATATGGAAAATATAAAAATGAGAAAATATCTCATTAATCCTCATAAATTAAGAAGAGTCTAGAGAGAACGAGAGAAGAGAGCACGGGAGGAGAAGAAGATCAAACATCGTTCCAAAGAAATCAAAGGAACACAATTGGAACTAGTAATTCCAAGCTTCAAGAGGTAAGGTTTTCAAGTTCTACGCTCCAAAATTCTTGAACGGGAATCAAGTTTTGATTTCTGATTTTTCCAGAAATCATGATTCGAATGGAACCATCAAATTCATCTTGCTCAAAATCATCTATTTAAAATGTTCTAGTAGTTGAATATGTTGAATAATCAAGAAAAGATGATTTTTGCTCAAGAACCCTAAGTCACGGGTTTGAAAGTCCAGATGGTTTTGATTAATCTAATGTGTTAGAAAAGGTGAAAGAAACATGTAATAGTTGTGACACCCCATTTCTACTGTTTTTAAATACTATGGTTTTTTGTAAAAATACAGGAATACAAAAATACGGTTTATCAAAAACCGATAATTTAAATGCTTAATACAGTGGGTGTACAAATCCATATCAAAACTAACCATAGTAAGCAAGAAAGGATTAAACCTTGAGTCCATTTTAGGAGCTAACTCGAGCTCCACTCCGGCTAAACTTCATCCCTTTTATAGCAAATCATTTTAACCTGGAATACATGGCAAAACATAGAATACGTAAGACAAAATGTCTCGTGAGTTACATGAGTTTTAGACACAAACATTTAAACTTCTTTTTCAACCTTGTATAAAAATTTCATAATATAAACATTCGCCAAAACTTTATAGTATTAATATACTATAACTTTTTATCTTTCAAAACCATTTCATATTATATCTTTTAAAACTAGCTTCTTTCATACTTTCTTTGACTGGTTTTATAAACTTGCTGGATTTTTATACTTAGGGCTTTAATCACTATAAGTGATACCCCAAGTCTCTACAGCTAGAAAGAACGGATCAATCCTCACAGTAGAAGTGCTGAGGCAGCCTACTTCGCGAAGGGGTTTTCCCCAGTAGACTCCTTACCTAACCCGGGTAGGTGGAACATAGTTCCCTTACTAACATTGCTAGCCATAATATCAGTCATATATAAAAATACTTTCTGGAAACTGAAACATTTCTTGTACACATAAAGGCTAAATGCCAAGCTTTAGACTTAAACCTGCTTTTATAATAATCTAGGCTGTTGCCAAAATCATACCTTCAAGTATAGCAATTTACTTTCCATATAAGCTAGAAAATATATCATTCTTGCAAATATTTTCACACATAAAAATATTATATAAAATCTGAAAAAATACTTACTTACTTGCCATGTATCCCAAAATGGGTAAAAATACTACATGTACTCACCTGATACGTAAAAGTAGGTCGCACACACAAGCACGTGATACTCAAGAACTCTTCTTCTTTCCCGAACCTACATTCCGCATGGGACTGCTTAGAACGAATTAACGTTTACATTTATTACTTATAATTATATAAGTATACATGTATTTTCCCGATACTCGACACGTACCGTGTTCCACTATACCCTCCCTTTACTTTATAAATACATCATTAAGGTTATTAATTATCTTTAATAAGTTTGTAAAGGTCCCGACATTCGTTACCAATTCTAAACCCACAACCAAGGTTAAAACCACAAAAAGAAAGGTTTGACAGCAATGCTGATTTTTGTCCCATAACCGGATTTGCAATAGATGACCAAGGAAAACTCAGATATTAAACTTAATAAAAATCATGTTGGAACTAGACCCAATGATAAGGTCACAGGGCCTGACCTCAGGTCATTTTCATTTTCCATTTACAAATGAAAAATCCACCATGTCACCACAAATTACAAAAACAGTTACATGACCTACCCTCAAAGATATTATCCAATAATGATAATCAGAAGGCCCTGGGTTATGAAATTCGGTGTGAACAAACTAGACACATATTCTGAACTTTTCCCACTGGCCTTGCCCTTAAATGATTCTCCTACTATCAGTTATGAATTTTACAAATCAGAAGTCACTGCATAGTGCACCCCTGGACCAGTCAGTGAAGATTGCAACTTTCACATAACTTAAGGTCCGCGTTAGTCCAAGAGCTTCTGGATGAAGAAACTAGACTCAGCTACCATTCTAGGAATATAGAGATCATCCAGAATGGACACTCACACGATTTTATATGAATTATCAAAAACAGATCCAAAACAGTAGAAACAAAAACATAGCTCAATGGTAAACATTACCTACAGTTCAGCGAATTAAAACCACTGCAGAATTCAGTACACTACACCAATGAAGATCTCCACCGTTCAGATTTAAGAACTATGTGTTAGGAAGCTACGATCCAAATATCATGATGATCCAACGGTTAACGAAGGTGTACTGCATTTTTTTCCATGACTGCACACATGATGACGAAAATTAAGTTCTTATTTCCTTGATTCCATTCCACCCTTCTAATTCCCACATACCAATTGGAATCATTAAGAACAATTATATGTGGTTCCTTTCATCCAAAACATCAATTATAACCCATCAATTTCATTGAATTCATAGGTTGAACAAAACCCCAATTTCTAGGGTTCTTGAGCTAAAACCTCAAATTCATCAAAACCATTTGATTTAAGTTATGTTCTTAATACTTAGAACATATTTGCAACTGAAAAATCATGTCACACTACTTGGATCATGACTGAAATTTCAGTTTCTAATTTGCCCACACAACTTGAAACCATTAGCTTAGATCATGGAAATCTTACCTTAGAAGCTTGGAATCACTAATTCCAAGTGTAACTCTTCAATCCTCGCTTCAATCCCTCGCTCATCTTCTTGAAATCATGCTCTCGATTCTTCCAGAGAATTCCCAGAAGTTCTCTCCTAAATTATGACCATTTATGATATATTTTCTCCTATATATATTTTTCCATCTTTGTGAAATGACACAATAGCCCCTGACCTTTCATTTCTTGGTCTTTTAACACCAATATTAAGTTTGGCCACATAAAGCTTAAATTCTTACATTTTTGGTCCAAACTAGAATTATACTTTTATAACAATTCTTGTATATGGTCAAATGACCAAATTACCCTTTTTACTAGAATTAACTTTCAAATACTTATCACCATTATTTGGTGTCAAAATTTTTATTTCATTACATATTAGCTCCAAAAATCATATTTTCCCTACTTAAAAGTCATTTGGATGTCAAATGACCATTTTGCCCTTTTCTCATCATCTTTCTCCAAACTTTTGGTATTTTACCACATTTCTAAGTAATTTATTTTAAAACTTTCAAAATATTTTTGGTCTTTTCCTTACGTATTTTCTCGAATATAAATTCGAGATTTTTTTTTTGGGTCGTTACAACTACCTCCCCCTTATTGGGATTCCGTCCTCGGAATCACCACACAACTATTGATACTTTCTTTTTACCAACATATAATCATATCCTTCATTGTTTTATCTTTTAATCTTTCTTTTCTACCTCATTTCATTTATATTCAATCTCTAGTAAACTTATTTTACAGAATAGTTTCATACTTCAATACTTTTTATCAGAACGAAGTAGCAATATACTTTGCAATTCTTCTTATATATTTACCAAAAACATGTGAGGTTATACTCACCATATTCTTTACTTATAAAACTTTTCCAAATACGGTTAGACATAAATTGCATGTAAGCAAGGTTTATAAAATACACTAAATCTTTCTTTGTAAAATTTTGTTCCTTAACGGACATTTTACTTAAACCAAATTTAGATATATGTTATAAAGTTTCCACATTCTTTTACACTCTTTAATCTACATGTATTACTTTCTATAACTACATATCCCGTATCACTCTGTACATATACTACTTTCACGTCTTAACTTTTATTAATGACTCAATTGTTACTTTCGTTCTTAATTCATAGTTTATGAAATTTCAATTTCTCATACTTCTTACCCATTACCATACTATGAAGTGATTTCACTTATTTCCCATGAATTACATGTATTATGTCACTTTTTCTTATAATACTTTTACAATTCACATATTAGCAGCCTAAATGCTTCTTTTTGTCCTCATTTATTATTTATACGATTTCGGTCTCATTTATTCATTATACTTACTAATATAATCATGTCTTTTTCATTCTTCAACTTTCTTACAGTACTCTTATGAGTACACTTCTTATCTTCTTAGATACCCTACGTATCATTCCCATTTTATTAAGATGTTAGATTTAATTACACAACTAAACACATTATATGTGATAAATCATATATAAACTCTTTCTAGCATTATCTAATTCCATTCAAAGGTTTAAGTGTGACTCTTAAAGCATAATAGTCATTTTGGACATTTTTGCCATTTTGTCCCATTTTGACAATTTAATCCAAAATTCATGTAAACATTTGTTTAAGTCAGTGTTATGTAACCCAACAATATACTAATAGTGTTTAGAACATGTATAAAGCTTCATGGAACCTTTTACACCATTTTTCGTTTCAACTTTTTTTTTGTCCGTTTTCTTATTTAGGCATCCTACTTTGCCTAAATGTGATTTCTTGGGTTTTAACATGTAATTTTAGTAATTTTCTTATCTTAACATGTTTATTAAGCAATATTAATGCTTAGATGTCAAAACCTATTCCGTTTCGCTCTTATATTCTACTTTTAACAATTTTGCCGTTAAAATTAATAAAATAAAAATTATTTTTAAACATTACACTTTTTACATATTTTGTTACCAAAACCACCCAACAACACATAAATGTTGATATAAATTCATTCCATACCCATACGGGTTCGTATTTGTTAAAACAGTAACTTTTTAGTTTAATCATTTCCGATTAAGTCATTTTTAGACTTAACCAAAACTCAACTTTTCTAATAAATTAATATCACATTATGTTTGTAATATTCACAAACTCTTTTACATACTCTTAATCCCCATAAAATCTTCTTTCTTTTATTAATTACATAACCATAACATTTTATATTCAAGGTAAAATCATAAAACCAATACAAGTTTTCATACGTATTATAACATTTCTAAACTTATTTCATTAAGTTATTTAGACTTCTATTCTGTTCTTTAACACTTCTAATTACTCATAATACATCCCTATATACCAATAATGGTTTTCTTTCAATTCTTTGAGCATTATATTAACATATACATTCATATTCCCAAGTGGGACAGAATTTACCGAAACAGAATACCATGTACGAAAAATGACATAACTCATTCTAGGAGAATCGAAACGAATCACCGCTTTTTGATTTAGAAACTAGACATATGTAGCTTTCTTTTCATGTATGCCACAAAATTTTTGGACCTGTAGATTTGTACAGTTTTACAGTTTAAGTTGACATAAAAGTTCTGTCAGAATACTTTCTTATTTTCATTCTTATTATTACATAACTTTTCTTGACCCAAACCTTCAATTTCCTTTTAGTATAGTATAATAACATGAAAATGAATCATGTTGTTCAAGTCTTGGGGTTATTTCTTAAACTTTTTTTCATTTGACTTAAAACAGGAAATTTAACTAAAATATTGTAATTATAGTCTTTTTACGACTAAATGGTGTTTTATATGATGTTTAACCCAAATACTCGTATCCCCAAATTAATGTTATCATCTTGTGGTGTAAGCAGGTTTCATAAGTCATATTTACTAGCTTCTTGATTACAAATATAAATTCCCAACTATTATCCCATTTTAGACTTTTACAAATCAATTTTGTCCTTCATTGCTACCTAGCAAACCAACTCTACAAATGTTGATTCTTTGGTGTTTCTAGCTTATTACATATAGTATTTCATAATTCCACGCTCAATTTCAAGATATCTCATACATAGTCCAAGTAATTTCGTAGTTGCATTCTAAGTTTGACTCTTATAAAAAGTCAAAGCTGTCAAGAACTTAATCACCAATTTTACATGTTTTTAGTCATATTATGATTCTAACTTGACAATAAGATATAACTCATTGTCTCAAATACTTCCTACCATTTATTTACAAGTTCTTAATTGTATAATATATATTATATGTCATTCCCTAGACATGCCATAAATATTAGCTTACTACTTCTTCTACCAGTTTTCCAGTATTCCTTTGTGGCTTCACTAGGCTCAATACGCATCCTGTGATTATGATAATACGGGCCCATATTACCATAATCACCTACACGTGTTGATCCCGATGCTTCCACTCGGTTTCACTGTTTACTGGTATCAGTTAGTTTATTTTACTCATAAATATACTCATACAATTCTACTAACAAACAATGTCTTAATTTCTTAAGACATTATAAAACTAATAAACTCACTCTACACCTTATTTCACAAGTCTAAGCCTAGGAGTGGAACAATCCAATCCTAATTCGCTTAAACTATGGCTCTGATACCAACTTGTGACACCTCATTTCTACTGTTTTTAAATACTATGGTTTTTCGTAAAAATACAGGAATACAAAAATACGGTTTATCAAAAACCGATAATTTAAATGCTTAATACAGTGGGTGTACAAATCCATATCAAAACTAACCATAGTAAGCAAGAAAGGATTAAACCTTGAGTCCATTTTAGGAGCTAACTCGAGCTCCACTCCGGCTAAACTTCATCCCTTTTATAGCAAATCATTTTAACCTGGAATACATGGCAAAACATAGAATACGTAAGACAAAATGTCTCGTGAGTTACATGAGTTTTAGACACAAACATTTAAACTTCTTTTTCAACCTTGTATAAAAATTTCATAATATAAACATTCGCCAAAACTTTATAGTATTAATATACTATAACTTTTTATCTTTCAAAACCATTTCATATTATATCTTTCAAAACTAGCTTCTTTCATACTTTCTTTGACTGGTTTTATAAACTTGCTGGATTTTTATACTTAGGGCTTTAATCACTATAAGTGATACCCCAAGTCTCTACAGCTAGAAAGAACGGATCAATCCTCACAGTAGAAGTGCTGAGGCAGCCTACTTCGCGAAGGGGTTTTCCCCAGTAGACTCCTTACCTAACCCGGGTAGGTGGAACATAGTTCCCTTACTAACATTGCTAGCCATAATACCAGTCATATATAAAAATACTTTCTGGAAACTGAAACATTTCTTGTACACATAAAGGCTAAATGCCAAGCTTTAGACTTAAACCTGCTTTTATAATAATCTAGGCTGTTGCCAAAATCATACCTTCAAGTATAGCAATTTACTTTCCATATAAGCTAGAAAATATATCATTCTTGCAAATATTTTCACACATAAAAATATTATATAAAATCTGAAAAAATACTTACTTACTTGCCATGTATCCCAAAATGGGTAAAAATACTACATGTACTCACCTGATACGTAAAAGTAGGTCGCACACACAAGCACGTGATACTCAAGAACTCTTCTTCTTTCCCGAACCTACATTCCACATGGGACTGCTTAGAACGAATTAACGTTTACATTTATTACTTATAATTATATAAGTATACATGTATTTTCCCGATACTCGACACGTACCGTGTTCCACTATACCCTCCCTTTACTTTATAAATACATCATTAAGGTTATTAATTATCTTTAATAAGTTTGTAAAGGTCCCGACATTCGTTACCAATTCTAAACCCACAACCAAGGTTAAAACCACAAAAAGAAAGGTTTGACAGCAATGCTGATTTTTGTCCCATAACCGGATTTGCAACAGATGACCAAGGAAAACTCAGATATTAAACTTAATAAAAATCATGTTGGAACTAGACCCAATGATAAGGTCACAGGGCCTGACCTCAGGTCATTTTCATTTTCCATTTACAAATGAAAAATCCACCATGTCACCACAAATTACAAAAACAGTTACATGACCTACCCTCAAAGATATTAACCAAGAATGATAATCAGAAGGCCCTGGGTTATGAAATTCGGTGTGAACAAACTAGACACATATACTGAAAGTTTCCCACTGGCATTGCCCTTAAATGATTCTCCTACTATCAGTTATGAATTTTACAAATCAGAAGTCACTGCACAGTGCACCCCTGGACCAGTCAGTGAAGATTGCAACTTTCACATAACTTAAGGTCAGCGTTAGTCCAAGAGCTTCTGGATGAAGAAACTAGACTCAGCTACCATTCTAGGGATATAGAGATCATCCAGAATGGACACTCACACGATTTTATATGAATTATCAAAAACAGAACCAAAACAGTAGAAACAAAAACATAACTCAATGGTAAACATTACCTACAGTTCAGCGAATTAAAACCACTGCAGAATTCAGTACACTACACCAATGAAGATCTCCACCGTTCAGATTTAAGAACTATGTGTTAGGAAGCTACGATCCAAATTTCATGATGATCCAACGGTTAACGAAGGTGTACTGCATTTGTTTCCATGACTGCACACATGATGACGAAAATTAAGTTCTTATTTCCTTGATTCCATTCCACCTTTCTAATTCCCACATACCAATTGGAATCATTAAGAACAATTATATGTGGTTCCTTTCATCCAAAACATCAATTATAACCCATCAATTTCATTGAATTCATAGGTTGAACAAAACCCCAATTTCTAGGGTTCTTGAGCTAAAACCCCAAATTCATCAAAACCATTTGATTTAAGTTATGTTCTTAATACTTAGAACATATTTGCAACTGAAAAATCATGTCATACTACTTGGATCATGACTGAAATTTCAGTTTCTAATTTGCCCACACAACTTGAAACCATTAGCTTAGATCATGGAAATCTTACCTTAGAAGCTTGGAATCACTAATTCCAAGTGTAACTCTTCAATCCTCGCTTCAATCCCTCGCTCATCTTCTTGAAATCATGCTCTCGATTCTTCCAGAGAATTCCCAAAAGTTCTCTCCTAAATTATGACCATTTATGATATATTTTCTCCTATATATATTTTTCCATCTTTGTGAAATGACACAATAGCCCCTGACCTTTCATTTCTTGGTCTTTTAACACCAATATTAAGTTTGGCCACATAAAGCTTAAATTCTTACATTTTTGGTCCAAACTAGAATTATACTTTTATAACAATTCTTGTATATGGTCAAATGACCAAATTACCCTTTTTACTAGAATTAACTTTCAAATACTTATCACCATTATTTGGTGTCAAAATTTTTATTTCATTACATATTAGCTCCAAAAATCATATTTTCCTTACTTAAAAGTCATTTGGATGTCAAATGACTATTTTGCCCTTTTCTCATCATCTTTCTCCAAACTTTTGGTATTTTACCACATTTCTAAGTAATTTATTTTAAAACTTTCAAAATATTTTTGGTCTTTTCCTTACGTATTTTCTCGAATATAAATTCGAGCTTTTTTTTTGGGTCGTTACAATAGTCATTAATTCAAAGGAATTGAAGCTTAGATGTCAAGAAATGATGAAATGGGTTTTTAGCCCATGAACCCTAGAAATGGGTTTATGAGTTGGAACTGATTTCATATAATTCTAATGGTTTTGTTAAGCCAAAAATGTCATAAGTGAAGTAAGAAAATCAGTTTCAAGCCTTAAATTTCCATAAAACGATTTTTGGTGAAAATGGTGTTTTTCGGAAGAATTTTCAAGTTATAAAGAAGATTTGATAATTTTGTAGTTTAAAATCAAGTATAAGTTGGTATTTAGGGCCTGGAAATGACCCTAAACCAATTAAGTTGTGTATTAAGAACATATCTTAAAATCATCAAAGTATGTTGCTATTGTTGAAAAATTGGAATTTTGTTCAAAAGCCTTAGAATTCAATTTTTCATGATCAAATTAATTCTAAGGGGTTTTAATGAGTTCCATATATGAAAATTGTTGAAATAAGTCAGTAGAAGTGATTAATATTGGACAATTTCGGTTTTTGACAAAAAAAATGCAAAAACGGGAATGTTTGGAAAAATGATTTAAATCTATGATTTCAATGGTTAGAAACTGGAAAAAAATGAATGGTTTTGCTCTTGGAACAATCCCTAGTGATTAAGTCGTGCATTAAGGGCTTAATATGGGAAAATGGTAATTTATAGCATAAAAATGGAGCATCTGGTCGCACCAGACGAGATCGGGTCGCGATCCCCCTTAGGATCGGGTCGCGATCCAGCAGCAGAGCAAAAATGCAGTTTCGTGCCAAGTCTTCTGCCAAGTCCAATTTGATTTTCAGCTTTTGGTCCAAAACTTGTCCGTTTGACCTCAAATTTTAAACATAAGTCCAATATGGTCCAAAACTTCGTGGAAAATTGTCGGAATCGAAATACGGCCCCTCGAGGGTACTGTAGTAAAATACGTACAATATACGATTTAATTAAAGTTGGTCATTTTAAAGTTATATACTTATTATGACCCAAGATAGTATTATAAGGACTCTAATGAGTTATAAAATCAGTTAGCATGAATGTTAATGTATAACATGTTAATTATAGGTTCATGCCAAGTGATTATCTAATCACAAAAGAGTATAAATACAAGGAACGTGTAGTCAATCTTCTAGCAATACATGAGGTGAGTACATGCAGTATTTTTACCCATTCTGGGGTACATGGCAAGTAAGTATTTTCAAGATTTCTTATGAAATTTCTATATGTGAAATTATATGCAAGAGTATTATTTCTAACTTGTTTGTGAAAGTATAATGCTATATTTGAAGTATGTTTTGGTCTATGAACCAATCATGTGAAAGTATATTTTGAACACAAGTTATAAATGTTTGAAAGTAAGGATAGGCATATAGCCACAAGATGTTTAAGAAGTATGTTTTGGTTATAAACCGTATATGTTTTCGAATATAAATGGCATATAGCCATAAGATGTTGAAGAGTATGTTTTGGCATAAAGCTTAGTATGTTATAAAGACATGTTTTAAACATATGATTTTTGTGAAATGAAAGTTATGAATTTGGCATTTAGCCATAAAGACAAGAAATTGTAAAGTTTGGCAATTAGCCACTATGCAAGTAAGTAATGTTAAAGTAAGCAGAAAGTATTTTGTATGACTGGTAATTGTAGCAAGCAGCGTTAGTAAGGGAACCATGTTCCAACCTACCCGGGTCAGGTAAGGGGTCTACTGGGGAAAATCCACATCGCGAAGTAGATTGCCTCAGCACTTCTATGGTGAGGATTGATCCGTTCTTTCTAGCCATAGAGACTTGGGGTATCACTTATAGTGATTAAATCCCTAAGTATAAAAATCCAGCAAGCTTATAAAACCAGTCAAAGAAAGTAAGAACGATGTTATTTTCGTAAAGTATGTCATAGAATGATTTTTGAAAAGAAAAGAGTTATATTATGTTGCTATTATAAAGTTTTGAAAGAAGATAATTATGCAAGGTATGATAAGTAATGATTTTGAAAAGAATAAAGAGCTATGGTATGATAATATTTTAAAACTTTGAAAGATGTTTATGTCATAAGTTTTATATAAAGATTGGAAAAGAAGTTAAAGGTTTGAGTCTAAAACTCATGTAACTCACGAGACAATTTTTGTCTTACGTATTCTATGTTTTGCCATGTATTCCAGTTTAAAATAAGTTGCTATAAATGGGATGAAGTTTAGCTGGAGTGGAGCTTGAGTTAGCTCCTAATTTGGACGCAAGGTTTAATCCACTTCTTGCTTTCTATGGTTAGATTTGGTATGAATTTGTAACACCCACAGTTTTAAAAATGTACATTATCGGTTTTTGATAAACCGTATTTTTGTATTCATGTGTTTATACGAAAAACCATTGTAACACCCCAACTTTTACGCAAATTTTTTTTTTTTTCAAACTTATAATACAGATATTTAATTATACAAACCATTTAAATTTTTACAAACGGGGTATCACAAATACATATCATAGCCATAGTTCAAACCTGTTTATTTTTACTCTATTGTACAATAGAAGCTACGGTCCCACCCGACTCTTTTAACGTCCTTCCTGTTTACCTGAGTATATAGCATTTAAAAAAACATATGTGAGACATAATGTCTTGTGAGCATTATGGGTTTAGACCCAAAAACATTTTTTTCCAATAATATAATATCATTATTCTTTAGATGCTCAATATTCCTTTTCCTGTGAGCGCACCCACAGGTATTCCTTATTTCTTTTCAATGGTGCCTTCCTACGAGCGCATCCGTAGGTTTTATACGAGACGCACCCGTATAGCTACTTCCCTAATAGAGTGAAACGAATTCATCCATCAAGGTAAGACAACTACTTCGCGACGGGAGGTACCATCCCAGTAGTGTCTCTTTTTGCCACCCCTACCGCAGCAGGCCGTGGTCTTTATCCGGATACTTCTCAACTTAACAACAGGGCTCAATCACTTTATTACTTTCTTGTGTTTCATTTACCATTTCCGTACACACTTACTATTCCTTTATTCCATTTTCAGTTTCACAAAATATTTTGGTTCCATAGAACCCTTTCCTTTTTCATTAAATCATTTTCATTTCTGTTAAATCATTTCAATTTCCATAAAACATTTTGACTCCCAAAACATACTTTAATAAAATTTATTTCGCTATGTACTCGAAAATCCACATAACACTCACCTCGGTCCTCTAGGAGTTAGTTATCTTCTTGGACTCCTTTCTTTTTATCTTGAACAATCTTGTTTGAACCACCACCTATTATATACAAAATATATATATATTTATACTCAATTCATATATATAATCACCAACTTTACAGCACAAGAGTGCCATACAATGCAACTATGGGTCATAAGTAGACTAAGACTCTCCTTAGAATAACTTTGTAAATTTCCCCGAAATACGCGTATTTTACTACAGTACCCTCGGGAGGTTGTATTTCAATTCCGACAATTTTCTACAAGGTTTTGGACCATAAGGGACTTATGTTTAAAATTTGAGGTCAAACGGACAAGTCTAACCCCGACTTTCAAAATAAAAACTCAAAATCCCTCCTCAGTATATTACACGGTCGTGTAATATTTGCTTTGAAAATTACACGGCCGTGTAATGTTTCTAACTATTTACCCTTTTCAAAATATTACACGGTCGTGTAATATTGCCCTTGCAGATTACATGGCCGTGTAATTTTGCTGGGCTGTTTTCGGGTCCGATTTTCGTTCTGCAGCCCCCTGTTTTCGTGTACTAAGCTCTTAATACTTAGCCTAACCAATTTATATCATTCTATGACTAAAACCTTCAGTTTACATCAGGTTTTAACCCATAGAAACAACTTAATTACACAAATTCTTAGTTTTAGGGTTCTTGAGGAAATTTCTCAATTCCTCTTATTCTCAAGCGATTCCAGAAGTGGAACTGTGTTTCTAATGATGTTTAGAACAGGTTTGCAGGGTTAGAAACTTCATACAAACCTCACACCACTTCTGTAACCTGTTTTTTCCTATGCCCACCATCCCCAAATGCTTAAATTGAGTTAAAATGATGGAATTCTCACCTTATTTAGCTTGGAAATTCAAAATCTTCAAGCTAGTTTCTGATTTTTATGATCAAGTCCCCTAGAATCTTCAAGTTCGTGACCTCCCTTGCACTCTCTCGAGCCTTCTGTAAGTTTCTGGGAAGTGGGAGAGTCTTCCCCACTATTTATACTTCCAATATTTCCATTCTTTACCCTCTAGTTCTTTTCCTCCCAAATTGGACACCATAACCTAGGTTTTATTACATGAAGTTTCATTTCTTATATTATTACACAAAATTACACAATATTTTACATTAAGATCCTAAATATGGCAAAAGACCAATTTGCCCCCTTTTTTTTAACGTTATTATTACACACGGTTATGTTACATATTTTATTACTAGTTTTCACGGGTTCTTACACCCTCTCCCCCTTAAGAGGATTTCGTCCTCGGGATCTTCTCATAGTTCGTGAAATTGGGATACCTTCTCTTCATGTCTTCCAAAGTCTCCCAAGTTAAATCTGAACCCGATTGGTGCTTCCATTTGACTAAGACTAAGTCAATCTCTTTGTTTCTCAATTTCTTGGTTCTTATTTCCAGCATTGCTTCTGGTTCTTCTATCAATTTATTCGGGGCTTCTACTTTTAAGTCTTCCAACGGAATAATAAGTTCACTTTTCCCAAAATACTTTTTCAAATAGCACACATGGAACGTATCATGTATACCACTCAGTTCACGTGGTAACTCTAACTTGAAAGCTTGTTCGCCAATTTTCTTTAAGATCTTGAAGGGTCCAATGTATCTTGGACTCAGTTTACCCCTCTTTCCAAATCTTACTACACCTTTCCACGGTGATACTTTGAGCATCACCAGATCACCTCCCTTTAAATCATAAGGTCTCTTCTTCAAGTCTGCATAGCTCTTCTGCCTATCTTGAGCAGCTTTCATATTAGCTTGAATTATTTTGATCTTTTCGTTTGTTATCCTTACAATTTCGGGCCCAGTTATTTTAGTCTCCCCTGCTTCCAGCCAACACAAAGGGGTTCTACACTTCCTGCCATATAGAGCTTCAAATGGTGGCATCCCGATACTGGAATGATAACTGTTGTTATAAGAAAACTCTACCAATGGCAAGTGTTCGTCCCAATTTCCACCAAAATCCAAAGCACACGATCGTAGCATATCTTCTACGGTCTGGATAGTTCGTTCACTTTGCCCGTCTGTCTGGGGATGATAAGCTGTACTCATTTTAATTTTTGTCCCCATTCGTGCCTGTAGTGCTTCCCACAATTTTGAGGTAAATCGTGGGTCTCTGTCAGACACAATAGATAAGGGAGCTCCATGAAGTCTTATAACTTCATCCTTGTATATTTGCGCCAAAGTTTCCAACTGCGTATTTTCTTTAATCGCTAAAAACATTGCACTCTTGGTTAAACGGTCAACAATGACCCATATACCATTATGCCCTCTTCTAGTTCTTGGCAACCCAAATATGAAATCCATGGTTATGTCTTCCCATTTTCCCGCTGGAATTTGCAGTGGTTGAGTATTTCCATACGGGGCTTGGTGTTCCGCCTTCACCTGTGCACAGGTTGCACATTTAGAAATATATTTGACAATTCTTTTCTTCATTCCCGGCCACCAGTACTGTTCTTTGAGGTCCCGATAAGTTTTCGTGCTTCCTGGATGAATGGAATATTTTGACTTATGGGATTCTTCTAGAATCAGCTTTTGGATTCCACCTGCTTTTGGTACCCATACGCGGTTTCTGAATGTCTTCAGTCCCTGGGTATTTTCCCCAAACACCAAGTCTTTCCCCAGTTTTTCCTTCTTTAAGTCACCTCTTTCCAATACTTGTTTCTGCGCGTCTTTGATGCTTTCAATTAGGCTTGATTTCAATTCGATCCTCATCAACCTCTCTTGACTTTTCTTTTCATGAAACTTCCGGCTTAAGGCATCTGCTACCACATTCGCTTTCCCGGGGTGGTAAGCGATTTCACAGTCATAATAATTTATTAGCTCCAGCCACCTGCTTTGCCTCATCTTGAGATCTTTTTGTGAAAATACGTATTGCAAGCTTTTATGATCCGTGTACAAGGTGCACTTTGTTCCGTACAAGTAATGCCTCCAGATTTTTAATGCAAACACAATTGCCGCCAATTCCAAATCGTGCGTTGCATACCGAGTTTCGGGTTCTTTTAATTGACGAGAAGCGTATGTTATCACTTTTCCCCGCTGCATTAATACACAACCCAATCCTCTATTAGAGGCATCACTATACACCACGAAATCTTCAGTTCCCTCTGGTAGGGTAAGAACCGGCGCATTACATAACTTCTCTTTTAGTGTCTCAAATGCTTTCTCTTGTTCCGCCCCCCATTCAAATTTTACCCCTTTCCTTGTTAGCTTCGTAAGAGGTACCGCAATTCGTGAAAAATCTTGGATGAACCGTCGGTAGTATCCGGCGAGTCCAAGAAAACTTCTCACTTCCGTCGGAGTCTTGGGAATTTCCCATTTCATCACTGCCTCCACCTTTGCTGGATCTACTTTAATGCCTTGGATTGAGACGACGTGTCCAAGGAATTGCACTTCCCTCAGCCAGAATTCGCACTTCGAAAACTTCGCATATAACTTCTCTTTCTTTAGAACTTCTAGCACCGTCCTTAAATGATTTCCGTGTTCTTCTGCATTCTTCGAGTAGATAAGGATGTCATCAATAAAGACGATAACAAACTTATCAAGGAACGGCTTGCACACCCTATTCATTAAATCCATGAAAATTGTCGGGGCATTCGTCAAACCAAAAGGCATGACCAAAAATTCATAATGCCCGTAGCGAGTGCGAAAAGCAGTCTTCTCAATATCTTCATTTCTTACACGCACCTGATGATAACCAGACCGAAGGTCAATCTTGGAGAAATAGTCAGCGCCTTGTAGCTGATCAAACAGATCGTCTATTCGTGGTAGCGGGTAACGGTTCTTGATGGTAATTTTATTGAGCTCGCGGTAGTCAATGCACATTCGCATCGTGCCATCCTTCTTCTTGACAAACAGCACCGGTGCACCCCAAGGAGACACACTGGGGCGTATGAAGCCTTTATCCAGCAATTCCTGTAATTGTGACATCAACTCCCGCATTTCGGTCGGGGCCAAACGGTATGGAGCACGGGCGATAGGAGAAGCTCCGGGTACTAGATCAATACGGAATTCTACTTGTCTCTCAGGTGGTAAACCGGGTAAATCGTCTGGAAACACTTCAGGATATTCTTTCACCACGTCAATGTCATGTACCGTTTTCTTTACTTTATCTTCCATCATTACATACGCCACATAGGATAAGCATCCTTTCATCAAACATCTCCTGGCTTTCGCTGCGCTAATCAAATTGGACATCCTCTTGGATTTTTCACCGTACACATACACTTTGCTGCCACCTGAAATTTTCACCGACACTATCTTTTTCCCACATGCGATTTTTGCATCATTGGCCCCAAGCCAATCCATGCCAATGACAACATCAAAAGTCTTCACTCCAATTGGAAGGAGGTTCAACGAAAATTTCTGATCATCTATGCTGAGTTCGCAGCCACGGTACACATGTTTTATCTCCACCTTCTTACCACTCGCCAATTCTACCTCACATACATGATCTAATGGTTCTAACGGTATATTGAATTTTAGACCAAACTCATAGGAGACAAACGAACACGTAGCACCAGAATCAATTAATACGTAGGCATGCATCTGGTTAATTAATAGAGTACCTGAGACCACGTCTTGTGTCTCTTTTGCTTCTTCCCGGGTGAGCTGGAAGGCGCGAGTCTTCACTTTTGAGGCTCCGTCTTTTTCTGCGCAGTTGATACCATTGTCTCGCCACCCTTCTTCGGGCAGTTGAAACTATAATGCCCCTTTTCGTGACATGAGAAACACTCGACTTCACTGAGCTTCGGATAGGTACATTCCCTCGCCTTGTGACCCGTTCGTCCGCAATTAAAACAGGCTGCACTTCCCATCTTACATTCGCCCGTATGCTCTTTCCCGCACTTATCACACATCTTCCGACTGCCCTGTTTGGTTGACATCACTACCAACTTTCCCTTTTTATTCCAGCTACTACTCCCGCCACTGAATTTCCGTTTATCCCCAGAAACTTGCCTTTCCACTGTTCTTCGTTTCCACACATCTTCAACATTTCTTGCTGCCTCAAACGCCGCATCCATGGTTACCGCCCGTTTTACTTCCAATTCATACTCCCAAGGTAGGCCTTTCACATAACGGTTGATTCGTGCCCGCTCCGTAGTGTAAATGTTTCCCACAAACGGTAGCATATCACTGAACTTTTTTGTATACTCGGCAACGGTCAAATTACCCTTCTTTAAAGTGAGAAATTAGTCTTCAAGTTTTTCTATGTCCCGAAGGGGACAATATTTATTCTTCAGGCGGGTGGTGAATTCGGTCCACGACCATTTATATATTACATCCTTGCCGACCAGTTCGTAAAGGGTATTCCACCAAACTAACGCATCGTCTTTCAACATTCGTGAGGCATAATAAACTTTATCTTTCTCATGACACTTGCTGACCTCCAGTACTTGCTCCGTCTCCCGTATCCACCGCATCGTGACTTTAGGTTCGTAGCTACCATAGTATTCCGTTGGTTTACATGCCAGGAAAGTTTTAAAGGAACATCTTTTCTTGTCTTCTGTCCCCACACTATCTTCCTCTGTAACTGAATCTCCGTTAGTGGGTCTCCAAGAAGCATCATCTGCTGAAGGATTAGGATGTGGGTCCCCCAGCCGTGTGTTCAACATTTGGCGCATATCTTCCCTCATCTCCATCTTTAGATTGCTAATAAGGTTTTGAATAGCCTCCAAAGTCACAGGTGGAGGTTGCGGTATTGGATTTGGGTTAGGACCCATGTTAACCGCATCATCAACAGGGTTATCTCCATGGGACGGGGTACGACTTGCTGTCCGTCCTTCACTGAAAGCGTTCTGATCTCCACTCTCCATGTACTATATAAAATGAGTAAGATTTACGTTTATTATTCCACATAAATATTCTATCAATATATCTGAAAGCTGTAGCATGTGATCTTCCTATAGAACTTGTGTTCCCAAGTGTCTCTATATTACTTTCCACAACCAAATTCCTCAGGGCCCCCGTGACTTCACCATTTCCAAAGCATATCCTGTGGTTACAATAATACGGGCCCAATATTATTTTAACCACCTATATACCTTAGTTCTGATGTTATCACAAGACCCCCTGATTCCTTGGTTTCTGTGGATTCCAACATTATAAATTATCATTTCTACCCCGTTAGTTAGTACCTAATACTACTACTTTACTGACTATTAATCCACTAGTTTAAGCCTAGGATGGTTACCCAACCTAATTCCCTTAAACCATGGCTCTGATACCAAATTGTAACACCCCAACTTTTACGCAAAATTTTTTTTTCAAACTTATAATACAAATATTTAATTATACAAACCATTTAAATTTTTACAAATGGGGTATCACAAATACATATCATAGCCATAGTTCAAACCTGTTTATTTTTACTCTATTGTACAATAGAAGCTACGGTCCCACCCGACTCTTTTAACGTCCTTCCTGTTTACCTGAGTACATAGCATTTAAAAAAACATATGTGAGACATAATGTCTTGTGAGCATTATGGGTTTAGACCCAAAAACATTTTTTTCCAATAATATAATATCATTATTCTTTAGATGCTCAATATTCCTTTTCCTGTGAGCGCACCCACAGGTATTCCTTATTTCTTTTCAATGGTGCCTTCCTACGAGCGCATCCGTAGGTTTTATACGAGACGCACCCGTATAGCTACTTCCCTAATAGAGTGAAACGAATTCATCCATCAAGGTAAGACAACTACTTCGCGACGGGAGGTACCATCCCAGTAGTGTCTCTTTTTGCCACCCCTACCGCAGCAGGCCATGGTCTTTATCCGGATACTTCTCAACTTAACAACAGGGCTCAATCACTTTATTACTTTCTTGTGTTTCATTTACCATTTCCGTACACACTTACTATTCCTTTATTCCATTTTCAGTTTCACAAAACATTTTGGTTCCATAGAACCCTTTCCTTTTTCATTAAATCATTTTCATTTCTGTTAAATCATTTCAATTTCCATAAAACATTTTGACTCCCAAAACATACTTTAATAAAATTTATTTCGCTATGTACTCGAAAATCCACATAACACTCACCTCGGACCTCTAGGAGTTAGTTATCTTCTTGGACTCCTTTCTTTTTATCTTGAACAATCTTGTTTGAACCACCACCTATTATATACAATATATATATATATATATATATATATATATATATATATATATATATATATATATATATATATATATACTCAATTCATATATAAAATCACAAACTTTACAGCACAAGAGTGCCATACAATGCAACTATGGGTCATAAGTAGACTAAGACTCTCCTTAGAATAACTTTGTAAATTTCCCCGAAATACGCGTATTTTACTACAGTACCCTCGGGAGGTTGTATTTCAATTCCGACAATTTTCTACAAGGTTTTGGACCATAAGGGACTTATGTTTAAAATTTGAGGTCAAACGGACAAGTCTAACCCCGACTTTCAAAATAAAAACTCAAAATCCCTCCTCAGTATATTACACGGTCGTGTAATATTTGCTTTGAAAATTACACGGCCGTGTAATGTTTCTAAATATTTACCCTTTTCAAAATATTACACGGTCGTGTAATATTGCCCTTGCAGATTACACGGCCGTGTAATTCTGCTGGGCTGTTTTCGGGTCCGATTTTCGTTCTGCAGCCCCCTGTTTTCGTGTACTAAGCTCTTAATACTTAGCCTAACCAATTTATATCATTCTATGACTAAAACCTTCAGTTTACATCAGGTTTTAACCCATAGAAACAACTTAATTACACAAATTCTTAGTTTTAGGGTTCTTGAGGAAATTTCTCAATTCCTCTTATTCTCAAGCGATTCCAGAAGTGGAACTGTGTTTCTAATGATGTTTAGAACATGTTTGCAGGGTTAGAAACTTCATACAAACCTCACACCACTTCTGTAACCCGTTTTTGCCTATGCCCACCATCCCCAAATGCTTAAATTGAGTTAAAATGATGGAATTCTCACCTTATTTAGCTTGGAAATTCAAAATCTTCAAGCTAGTTTCTGATTTTTATGATCAAGTCCCCCAGAATCTTCAAGTTCGTGACCTCCCTTGCACTCTCTCGAGCCTTCTGTAAGTTTCTGGGAAGTGGGAGAGTCTTCCCCACTATTTATACTTCCAATATTTCCATTCTTTACCCTCTAGTTCTTTTCCTCCCAAATTGGACACCATAACCTAGGTTTTATTACATGAAGTTTCATTTCTTATATTATTACACAAAATTACACAATATTTTACATTAAGATCCTAAATATGGCAAAAGACCAATTTGCCCCCTTTTTTTTTAACGTTACTATTACACACGGTTATGTTACATATTTTATTACTAGTTTTCACGGGTTCTTACACCCTCTCCCCCTTAAGAGGATTTCGTCCTCGGGATCTTCTCATAGTTCGTGAAATTGGGATACCTTCTCTTCATGTCTTCCAAAGTCTCCCAAGTTAAATCTGAACCCGATTGGTGCTTCCATTTGACTAAGACTAAGTCAATCTCTTTGTTTCTCAATTTCTTGGTTCTTATTTCCAGCATTGCTTCTGGTTCTTCTGTCAATCTCTTTATGTTTATGGTTCAAAAATATCATTTTGATCGACTACTGCAGGTCTAGCTGATTTATCTATTCAAAAACACTATTAAATTTATATTTATTGTTCAAGAAACAACTTTGCATCTCCGGTCATCTTTTCCGACCAACATCTGCTTTTCGGCCATCTTTGGGGTCCAACACAATCGCAAAGACGAAAAAAAGAATATTTTACCTTTCACATTTGAAAAACATTGCAAAGTGCACAATCTCATCATTTTCCTATCTTGTCAAAACGCTCACACCCCCTTCCTTTATAGACAACGACATCCCTCCTACTGTCACTCACACATTACATTGCTCTTCTCCCTTTCCTACTACTTGGGAAAACCATCCTACTCCACATCCCTCTCTCGTCCCATCTTGAATCATGTGCCACCAGCCCACCATGAACCACCTCCCATTTAAGGGTGTAATTTAATTGTTGGAATATGAGTTTGAATTCATTGGATATTTGGATTGCTTTTAGGTTTGAATTTGAGATCGAATCACTTGGAGGTTTGAATTGATGTTGCTTTAGATTGGAACCAATTGTAATTTAGTGTCTTGGTAGTGTTAGTGGTGAATGCTAGTGAGTTTAGTGGTAAATCGTGATAGAATATAGAATTGCTTGATATTAATATTGAGGGTTTAACCCCATATAAATAGGGAGACAAAATGGGGATCATGGCCAAACCTAAACCCTAATGGGCTTACCAAAACCCTAATAGGTATTAACCCTAATCACTAACATCCCCCCCCCCCCCCGCAGTTTGATCGGGAGGAGACGATTAAACTGAAAAAATAAACAAAACATAAAAGAAAAACATAATTGAAAAACAGCAGCAGCGGTGGCAGAGCTCTGACGATGGCGGCTAATAATAACTGCTCGTCGGAGAAGAAAAGAGGAGGAGCGGTGGCCAGAGGCGGATCCGTTGAAGAAGAAGGGAGAGTCGTGACAGTGATCATGGAGCCGACGGCGGAAGAGTCCAGAGAAAGGCAGCGAGCAAAGAGAGAGGACTCGAGCTGCGGCGGACGGCGCCAATTTCGGTGAGATCGACGACTGCAGTCATCACAGAGGAGAGAAAGACGACTGCAAATCGGAGGCTTCCCGACGAAGAATGTCCGAAGAAGAAGATGTCATCCGAGGAGAGGGGCCGAAGCAGACGATGCAGTAGAAGAAACCGATGACAGAGCTCTGGTTTGGTGCCGGTGGCTGTATTATTATTTATGAGAAAAAAGAAGAAAGGGCTTGTAGTAACTTCTAGATTTCTTAGTTGAGGCTGTGCAATGCGACGCATTCTGTAGCGTGCAATTGGGAGAGAAATTGCGATACGATGGTCCGATCTCGAGTTCCAGGTTGGAAGTTTTGTTCTTCTTAAGGTGTCGACTTGGGAGGGGGTTATTAGGAATCGAGGAAAGTCTGGCTCTAGGTATATTGGACCATATCGAATCATCTCACAAGTAGGTAAGGTAGCCTATCGATTGAAGCTGTCCGAGCAGCTTAGCCAGATTCACGACACATTCCACGTTTCCCGACTCAGGAAGTGTATTACCGATGATACTTCAATTGTGCCCTTGGAGGGTATCCAAATTGACGAACGCTTGAATTATGTGGAGCGACCGGTTCCTATCAAAGAAAGGGAAAATAAAGACTTTACGAAATAAGACGATAGGGGTAGTTAAGGTGTAGTGGCAGCATCGTAAGGGGTCTGAATGGACTTAGGAACCCGAGGAAGAAAATGTGGAGGTATTACCCCAAGTTGTTTTCAGGCACAGATTTCGAGGACGAAATCCATTCAAGTGGGGGAGAATTGTAAGACCCGTTCCACCGAGGCGCGGGCCGGATGGATCCGCGGCGCGGCTTGGGAAGGATCTGGATACGCGAAGTGATTTTGAACGCGCGGCGCGGCTCGGTAAAATCTGCGGCGCGGTGCGCCGTAGTCATGAAAAACCCTAATTCGAGTTTAAACGCCTATATAAAGGGACCCAGCCCTAGGGTTCGTGATTTTGGGAATTTATGGAGTAGAGGCGACGGGTTTTGGTAGAGACTCTTCGGTTTCGAGACTTTGGAGGTTTTTGGAGATTAGAAGAGGGAGATCCAACGCGAGAGAAGGCTTGCGATGGATCGTGGGCATCACTCCGCTTTTCAGAAGTAAGGTAAGAAGATTTACCTTTCTGACTTTCCTTTTTATCTCGTCATGGGGTGTTACCCATTGGTTTGTAGCCTTAGATGACTTGTAACACTTAGGGTTTGGACCAAGGACATGCATGGACTTGCATGTCCATAAGGAAGTGACCTTAGGGTAGTTTCTGATCCCAGGAAGGGTTTAGAAAGGAACCCTAGCCGATTGATGTACTGTTAAACGCTAATAACATTTTGGAATGTTACGAGCCGCGACGCGGACTGGCTATGTCAGCGGCGTGGACTCGGCTGAACCCCCGTAATTATGCGATGGTAGCCGCGGCGCGTAGGGTGAGGAGCCACGCCGCGGCGAGCGACTGTTTGACCCAAAGGTTTGGTTTTGACCCTGGTTTGGTGGCAAACATTGGGTCTGACCTTTAGGCAAGTCTATAAGAGTTTGGCCAGTACTTAATATGTTGTATATGTGGGATTTAGGTGATCGGACGAGCCTAGTTTGGGATATTAGCGATTATCCGGACAGTTGTGATTCAGGTGAGTATCCTCACCTTACTATATGATGTTGCATGTTAGGCATCTTGTATGTTATTTACAGTTATATGATTTGCTCTATATTTGTGGTTATTTGTTGTTGGGATCAATACTGATGCGTGTCCCCTCGTAGCTGTTGTATGACGAGTTGGACTATTGTCTTGTCCCATAGATGTTGTATGATGGGCTGGGCCATAACCAGGAACCCATAGCTGTTGTATGATGGGTAGAACCTTCCCGTGTCCATAGCTGTTGTATGATGGACGCCCGTAGCTGTTGTATGGCGGGTAGGGTCGGGTCGTTCTCGAGGACGGATTGTTTAATGTGTGGGCATGTATGGTAATTTGTGGAACTCACTAAGCTTTATGCTTACCCGTTGATTTTAAAACATTTTCAGGTACTTCAATTGATAAAGGGGTGAGCTCGGCGTGACGGCGGCGCATCGCACATTTATGATTTGCAGTTATATTATTAAATAAGATTTATATAATTATGGGACGTATACACTCTGATAATAGTTTTGATGAACACCGCTTAAGCATGTTAATAAGATTATTGATGTTTTTACTTACATTTTTAAAGAAAATTTTTGATTGAAAATTGGGGCGTTACAATTGAGGGTTTAACCCCATATATATAGGGATACAAAATGGGGATCATGGCCAAACCTAAACCCTAATGGGCTTACCAAAACCCTAATGGGTATTAACCCTAATCACTAAAAAATCGTGTACGAAAAAAAGTGACTAAATGTGTATAAAAAATCATTAACAAGCAATACAGATTTATAATGGTAAGTTTTGAGTAAATCATTTACAAAAAAAAAATCATTAACTAGGATGAGTTTAGTAGTAAATCGTGTACCGGAAAAATGACTAAATGTATATAAAAAACAATAGTTCATTACCCAATAAAGTTATTTTCTCTTTGTAATTTTGTTTTTGTTTACGGGACCATATCTGAAAAAGTAGCATAATAGACAAATCAAATTTGTAAGTTTTTATTATTTTTATATATTGTTTATAATACTTGATGGAGGTATTTATTAGATTATTATAGATAGAGCGTATGTTTTTATCATATGATATTATTTTAAGTTAGTAGCACCAAAATGACCATGTAGGATGCAAGTTTTACTTTGTGACTCATGAAGGGAAACGAATGGTTCTCACATATAAAAAAAATTAATTTCCCATATTAATAGTCATTATTTTGTGAACTTCGGTCGAAACGTCTCAATCTTGACAACATTCCTCGTGTGATTAGTTCATACAAGTATATATTAGCATTTCCTATAAGTAATCGTTAATCTTTCTAAGTCCTGTCTGTTTAACATTTAATTTTAGTTTGCAATGAACTTTGTGGATCCTAAAACACATAAACAAAGTGTTGATATTATCATTTATGTCTTTTATAACAAAATTATATTTTTTGTCAGTACAATGATATCGTGTTATTTTGTATATATTTCAGACGATATCAGAGTATTTTTATAGATAAATAAAGTCTAAAAGAACTAAAATACTCACTATAGTTGGAAAATGTCTTTTATTCAGGTTTTCGAGTAAATGGACGGAAATTGGCCAAAGTTGGAACAATGAGGGGCTAAAAATGACAAAAGGCAGAAAGTTGAAGGTTAGCGCCGCTAACATCTTGATTAGCGTCGTTAATCTTGGTTGTTGCGAGAAAATCGAGCTGTCGAGATTCACGAGCTGACCAAGACTTGGTATTCTGGAAATTCAAAGTTAGTGACGCTAACATCTTGGTTAGCGCCGCTAATGGGTCTGGGTCTATAAATAGCAGCTCATTTCCAACCTAGAGGGGGTTCAGTTCCTGTTTTTCACACTCACGATTCCGAGCTATTTCAAGGCAGTTTTCTGAAGGTTTAGAAGGCTGAATCACGTCTTTCAATATTCAGTCTACGTATATTTGTTTGTAAGGAACGTTTGATTTACATTTCTATATTTTTGATTTCGTTCTAGCCATGTCTGGCTAGAACCATACTCTAGTTCCGAGTTCGGACATGTTGTTTAGTTTGAAACATTCGGCTTGATGCTTGTTTATGAACAATTCTAATGATCATCTTCTCGTTTCAATTTAAGTCTTGAATCTGATTGTTTTTATTGATCACCCTAAATAGATCTTTTTCACGCACTGTTAATCGATTGTGTGAGGCACCTAATAGTTTTGCATAGTTGATGTTTGTTAACAAAAACGAGCGTCATTTCCTTGTTTAGAATTTGGTTATATGTGAAGGGATTTATAGCAAACTACAAAATTACTAAGTTCACATGCAACCCTAAATAAGATCTATGTTTTCTTCTAATGAACATATAATAAAACCTAAAGGCCAACAATTATGTAACACCCCATCTTTCATACACCTGAATTGGTGTAATAATTTATAAAACAACTATTTATAAAATTTTATTCTTTCAAAAACTTTTCTTTTAAACATTAACTCATTATTTAAAAATTTTAGTCCCAAATAAAACAATTGCATTTAAAGATAATTAAGTAACTTTGGGGGTTACAAACTCAGATCAAAACAATCATAGTAAAGCTTTTAAACAGCTTAAAGCTATGTCCCGTATTAAACCAACATTCCTACCGAAAATTCGGCATGACCTTTGGCTATACTAATAAATCCATACTGACTCGACACAATAGAAAAAAAATAGCCCAAAACAATACGGGACATAACCAAACTTTATACTACAAGGGTATTTCTAAACCATAAACATAATGTCTCTCAATTACATAATAAACTATTCTACCATCCACATAAAAGCTCTAAGTTCTTCACTCCTTTAATCCAATGTTAGACATCCTGTTCCTGAGTACATAGCATTTTAAAACAAACATACGTAAGATAAAAGTCTCGTGAGATACATGGGTTTTAGACCCAACAAGTTTAAATCAATTTGAATAACATTAACTATAATAAAACTAAGAAAACTTTCCTTTCCTTTTCATAACTTGCAAAATCCACTTTATTGTCAAAACATCAATTTATAGATCAATACTTCATCATAAATTCTTAGTATCATTGTTTGGTCATCAAAAGCATAAAATCATTTCTTCATCATAAAAACATTAGGTTTTTCACTTAATCATGAGAAAACATAAATTGAACCCTTTCTTATCAAAACATAGACCAACTGTAATTCATAGTTCATTTATTATTATTTGGTTTTCATACGGGTTTCCCCGTATCTTCCCTCCCCGGAATAGAACCAATCTATCCGTGAGCGCGTGCTAGTTTTCTTCCCTTCATGGAATAGAACAAATCTATCCATAAGGGCGTGCTGCGACAACTACTTCGCGACGGGAGGTACCATCCCAGTAGTGTCTTTTGACCTCCCCTCATTAGGGTGAGATCCTTGTCCGGACGTCTTTCATATTTCTTACATTTAGTTCATATTTCATTTATCATTTCATTACATGTTGGTCTCGATCATAAACATCATTCAATCATATAGAAATCATAACAACCTTTGCATAAAACAACTTTTAAAACTTTAAACTTTTTAATCATTTGCAAACCATTTCAATCAGTCAACATAAATCAATACTTAATAATTCAAGCTTTAAAAACCACTTTGAAAACCATTATTCATGAAACCTTTAACATAACTTTTGAAAATCATTTGTCAAATTATTAATCATAAAACAATTAGCATAAAAACAAAACTTGTTGCTATGTACCCAGAAAAGTCCTCATGTACTCACCTCAGTAGCTAGGTATGTCTAGCTACACTAATCCACTAGCTCTAGACTTCTACAGCTTCCAAGTATCGTCCGCTGTCTATCGATTTAATAAGATATTAGAAACATAATTAAACAACTAAACAAATAATATGTATCTAATCATTTATAAACTCCTTTTTACCATTATCTAATACTATTCCATTGGTTACATACTTTATAAACTTAATACCCAAACTTGACAAATTTATCCCCTCTTGTCCCACTTTTGGTCAAATATGATATTTTCATATTTCTACCAAGTTATTTCAGCTACATTCGTGTTTTTACTTTCCTATAAGCTTACTTCAATGCTTAAATGCGAAAACATCTTTTTATTTTGCTCATTTATACTATTTTGGCAAATTTAACACAATAAAGTTTCTAAAAATAGAAACCGGTGTAAACTATGACATTTTCTGATCACGTAAAATCCATGCATACCCAACACTTTATAACTTTCATTTAATCAAACTATATGTTCTTTCTCATGCTATTAATTTATATACTAAAATTTGTCCCATAAGGGTTGGAATTCGTGATTCCATTCCACTTATCAAGTTTTGTCCCATATTTGTAGCTTTTATCACATAACGGAATCCATAATTCCATTCCTTTCTACCTATTCTCAAATACCAAATTCTTTACAAGAAATATCCATATATTTGATGAATTAGAAGACATAATCCATGTACCTGACAATTTCCATATTAAATATTTTTAAATTGCACACTAGTTTACTTTCTATGTTCAACTTCATCTACCCAAAACAGAAATTTGATATCAAAATGTCAAAAATTTAGAATTTCAGTTTTAAACATCATGATTCATCCCTATAAAACTTGACTTTTAAAGTCTATGAACACAAAGCAACATATATTCAAGAATTCCAAGCCAAAATGTCACAACTACGTTCTCATATATGTTCTTGAATCATGGTGTTAACAAACTCAATTTTAAACATAATTCAACACTCTTAAACTCCAATATTATCATCAAATCAATTAATCCTCCAAATATAATTCACATAACTCAGTATGTATCTTTCATGCAAGAACAATTTCAAGTACCATTGTGTTTCTAAGGATCAATTAGCTAGGTTAAAGATTACCTCTTGAGATTTCTGCATTACAGTGAAAATCGGAAGCTATAAAGGGTGAATAACACAAATTCGGACTCTATTAACCCTTCCTTGATCACTAATATCACCACCGACCTCCACCATTTGACTGTCGCCGCCGACAGCAGCCATTATCGCCGGCAATGGAGGTGTGGCTGCTTCCTCTATTCTTTTCCTTTTCCAAAATCGCAACCCAGCAACACCCTCTCCATCACACGCCTGATCTCCGGTCCCTCAAACCCTTACGATCTCTCTCTCTCTCTCTCTCTTTCCTCGATTTGAATCGCGCACCCAAAGGTGCGAATTGTGTTTTCTGAATTTGACAAACACGACTCTCCTCTATTCCCGTTTTCAATTCTTGTTACTGCTTCTCGAAATTTCAAACGCGCACATGGTATCACGAGGTCAAAGCTGATTTTGACCAGAAAAGTGGAAATTACAAAAATACCCCTGCCTCTTCATGCCTTGGAAAATTATTCTCAACATTTTCCTGATATTTTTGTCAAACTTTATTCTAGCATAACGTTTCCATAACAAACCCGGTCTTTGCAAACTTTGTATCGTTAGAAAGATGAGAATGAGCCTAACATTTCTTCCTTAATGAATAAAATCTGAATCTAAACCGATTTGTCGTTATCGACCCTTAAACATGGCTCGTTAACCATTTTTGCCACTGTTTGGCAATCTTTATAGCTTCATAACTTCTTCGTTATTACTCCAAACGACTCGAATCGTTTTCCTATATTTTTATTGCATCAAAATCTAGAAAAGTCTTCTTGGTGACTTTTTCCCAAATCCTTATGGATTTTTAGATATAAAATTTTTGAAGATTTATAATTATTCTTTTCACTTTTAGTCCCAAATTTCCATTTTAGCTCTCGGGTCTTTAAATCAAATTTCCAAATGAAATAATACTTCATTGTGGCTTAATAAAAGGTCTTAAAACCCAAGTTTCCATTTTTCACATTATTTGACCATTTAGCCCTTCCACATACATTTAACTTGTTTAGACTTCAAATCTCTTAGCATCAAAATATTTAACTCAAACTCCTTATTTCATATATTAAAATTTAGGTTGTCACAAATTATTTCTAAAGTATAAATCAGAAGAGTCAACCTTTTATTATTGATCTTGAAGCTAGCAGTACAAGTGTCCTGTCTCAAACGGTGTCACACCCAAGCAATGGAGGAGAGAAGACAGCAGAGTAACTTTAGAGAGAAGGAGGTGGCGCAGGTTTTGAGCCTCCAGAGGGTTCCTTTTATAGCCTCCAGGTGGCTACAGCTGAAACCCTAGAGGAGCCCCTTAATGGACAAGCTTGTTGCCCATTTGTACAAGCCTCCAAAACCCTAACTAGGGTTTCGAAAATATGGAGATGGCCTCCATAATTTCGCCCAGCTTGAGGCTTCCACTGGCTAGCCTTTTATTTAACTATTGAATAATTACAAAATCAGTCCCTGCACTTTTAATTAATTAAATTAATCCCCAAATTAAATCCAATTAATTTCAGATTAATTTCTAATTAATTATTATAGTTTCTAATTAATATATTAACACTTAAATATATTAATAAACTATTTATTTATTTCTATTGAATTATTAAACCATTAATAAATCAATCTTTCTCTCTACTGACTTCTACATCAATCCTCCTGCTACGAGGGCAACCCAAATGGACTTTGCTTCAATTAATAAGGTAAATACAATTTATAAGTCATGGCTTAGACACCTAATCCAACAATATGTTCATACACTTCCCAGCGGACGAGAAGAATTGGACATTGATTGGTACTTGCACAACTCATGCAGTTTCTGCATTCGACCTATAAGCGGACCTTAGGTCGGGTGCGGAACTAGGTTTAGGTAATAAGCGGACCTTTATCTAAATAATTTAGCAAGTTATTCTCATAAAGACTGCATTTTATGATTATCTAAAGCCAACTTACAATTGCATTCTTAAGCACATCAGTCGTATTCATTCTAATTCAATAAACATCGAAGACTCGGGACTAGGTTTTTATTTATTATTTTCTCAAAAGTTTATTACTTGAATGCTTTTCTTTTCCATTTCTATTTCTACTACAACCCTCCCCCCCCCCCCCCCCATTACAATAATCTTAGTATTGTATATTAAGAGGTATAAACTTTATATCTCGTGTCCTTGTGGATCGACCATGCTTGCCATGTACTCTATCCAGTGCAGAATAGCAGTGTAGGTTGGATCTATTTCCGATCTTATTTGTTTGGGATTGACACCCTTAGCATACAATAAGACAACATTATCGATATTGTAAGTGAAAATAGAGTTGGTTTTAGAAATGCAAGCTTCACGCATCAAGAAATTATTCATGAGTTTTCTAAATGGTCCATGAAGTCCCAAATTTACATATTATTTACCACATTATAGTTTTATGAGGATTTTTGTTATACAATATGCATATCTATGAAAATGGAGTATCCTATAAAAAACGACGTTTCTCAAATCAAAAACTTTCTTGTGAGGTTTTTGAATTCTTTAGGAGCTACTTTTATATACATTTTTACGTATTTTCTACCCAATTTCTATTATCTTAAACTTTTTTATGTATTGTTTATAATACTTTATGGAGGTATTTATTAGATTATTATAGATAGAGTGAATGTTTTTATCGTATGATATTATTTTAAGTTAGTAGCACAAAAATGATTACACTTACGATTTTGGTTTGTGTTTATAGCATGACAACTGGGACTTCTGATACACCAAAACAAGCAAACCATCCTCCCCAAGGGACTCCAACGATTACCATGTTGGTCAATCATGCGGAGAAGCCGAAAAAGTTTTCCGTTATGCACTTTACACGGTGGCAACAAAAGATGTTCTTCTACCTCACTACATTGAATCTTGCGCTATTCTTGAGTGAGGAGGCTCCACAACACCCCAGAGGAGAAGGAGATGTCCAAGCCGTTAGTGCGCTTGATGCTTGGAAACACTCCAATTTGTTGTGTAGAAACTATGTTCTAAATGGTCCTGTTGACTCACTTTACAATGTGTATTGTGTAACTAAATCGGCCAAAGAACTATGAGACTCATTAGATAAAAAATATAAAACGGAAGATGTCGGGGCCAAGAAATTTGTGGTTTCCCGGTTTCTTGACTATAAAATGAGTGATGGTAACCCGGTTACGACACAAGTCCAAGAACTTTAAGTCCTCTTACATGATATCCATGCCGAGGGTATGGTTATAAGTGAAACCTTTCAAGTTGCTTCTATAATCGAGAAGTTACCCCTGTCTTGGGTAGACTTACAGAATTATTTGAAGCATAAACGAAAGGAAATAACCATGGAGGACCTAATTGTTAGACTCTGAATCGAGGAAGACAATAAAGTTGCTCAAAAGAGTAGTTATGAGCCTATTTCTGAAAAAGGCAACGTGGTTGAACATGGTCAATCTTCCGGAAAGAACAAGTCCTTTAAAGGCAAATTCCAAAAGAAAGGAAAAGGTTCCAACTTGGGGGAGAAGGGTGGAAACTTCAAAAAGAAGTTTCAAGGTAATTGCCACAACTGTGAGCGAACGGGCCACCGGGCTGCAAATTGCAAGCTTCCAAAGCGAGAAAAAGCTAAGGAGGCAAATGTTGTGAAGAAGATAACTCGTGATGTGTCCTACATCGATCTTGTTGCGGTTATCTCTGAAGTCAAACTCGTGGAGTCTAATCCAAGGGAATGGTGGGTTGATACGAGAGCCACTCGACATGTTTGCTCCAATCGGGAGTGTTTCCGAAACTTCAAAGTTGTAGACAATGGTGACAAGCTTTTCATAGGAAACTCGGCGACTTTTGATGTCCAAGGTGTTGGAAAGATTGTGTTGAAGATGACATCAGGAAAAGAGCTGACGTTGAATGATGTTTTGTATGTTCTGGAGATTAGAAAGAATTTGGTCTCTGGATGGTTGTTAAACAAGCATGGTTTTCTCTTGGTGTTTGAGTCAGATAAGTTTGTATTGACTAAGAGTGGGGTGTATGTGGGCAAGGGGTATGCCAATAGGGGCATGTTTAAATTGTGTGTAGTGGCTATTCAGCCAAGTATTAATGAAATGAATACCTCTTCTACTTACTTGCTTGAGTCTTCAAATATATGGCATGCTAGACTAGGACATGTTACTTTTGATACTCTTCAACGTTAAATTAAACTCGACCACATACCACAGTTTATATTGACTCAAAATACAAATGCAACATATGTGTTGAATCTAAATTAACACGACAATCGTTCAAATCCGTTGAAAGGATTACCGAACCCCTTGGTTTAATACACTCTGATGTATCTGACATGAAGTCTAATCCATCCAAAGGTGGAAATAAGTACTTTATCACTTTTATTGACGATTGCACCAAAATTTGTTATGTTTATTTACTTAAGAGTAAAGATGAAGCAATAGACAAGTTTAAAGTGTATAAAAGTGAAGTTGAGAATCAACTCAACAAAAATATTAAATTACTACGAAGTGACCGTGGAGGTGAGTATGTATCACCATTTCAAGAATTTTGTGCAACTCATGGCATAAGACATGAGCTTACAGCACCTTATTCACCATAACAAAATGGCATTGCAGAAAGCAAAAAATCAGACCTTAAAAGATATGATGAATGCCATGTTACTTAGTTCTGGATTACCCTAGCCAATGTGGGGGGAGCTGTATTGTCAGCTAATTACCTTTTAAATAAGGTACCCCAGAAGAAAACAGATAAAACACCCTACGAGTTATGGTCGGGTAGAGAAACATCTTATAAATACCTTCGAGTGTGGGGGTGTCTCGCAGAGGTTGTTATACCTACACCTAAGGTTGTAAAGATTGGACCCAAGACTCTTGATTGCATATTTATTGGGTATGCACAAAACAGTAGTGCCTGTCGGTTTCTAGTGCACGATTCCAAAGTACCCGACATTCATAAGGGCACAATAATGGAATCAAGAAACGCATCATTCTTTGAAACCGTGTTTCCGTGTCTTGATAAAACTGAGACAAGTGCTTCGAAACCGAATGCACACGATGCACCTGCACAAGGAGAAGCAAGATAAGAGGAGATAGAGCCTCGACGAAGTAAAAGGCCACGAGTAGAGAAGTCATTCCGCGATGACTTCTATAATTATATGGTTGAGAAAGAACCTCAAATATTTCGCGAAGCGGTCACTTCATCTGAATGACCTCAATGGAAAGAGACAATTAAAAGCGAAATGGATTCCATCTTGCAAAACCATACATGGGAACTAGTGTAGTTGCCTACGGGATGCAACCACTAGGTTATAAATGGATTTTCAAGAGGAAAATAAAAGCCGATGGTTCCATTGACAAGTACAAAGCGAGGCTAGTAATAAAGGGCTATTGACAGAAAAACGGCCTAGATTACTTTGATACGTACTCTCTAGTGACATGTATAACATCCATCAGACTAGTACTTGCCATTGCCTCAATTAGGAACCTTGAAGTACATCAGATGGATGTCAAAACAGCTTTTCTAAACGGAGATTTAGAAGAGGAAATATACATGAAACAACCGGAAGGGTATGTTGCCCCAGGACAAGAGTCCAAGGTTTGCAAACTCGTGAAGTCATTATATGGGTTGAAAAAAGCCCCAAAACAATAGCATCAGAAGTTTGACCATGTGATGATGGAATGTGGATACAAGATTAACGAATGTGACAAGTGTGTTTATGTTAAAAACACAAATGATGGGTATGTTATCTTATGTCTTTATGTTGACGACATGCTTATAGTTGGTAGCAATGATAAAATGATTCAGTCAACTAAGAACATGTTAAAAGCAAGATTTTGACATGAAAGATATGGGTTTGGCCGACGTCATCCTGGGTGTGAAGATCACAAGGACTGACAGTGGACTTACATTAAGCCAAACTCATTACGTGGACAAAATCCTTGACAAGTTCAACTCCGGTGACTCTAATATAGCAAGGACACCAATTGATACAAGTCATCACCTAAGCAAAAACCGAGGTGAAGGAGTTGCACAAGTCGAATATGCAAGAATTATTGGTAGTCTGATGTACCTCATGAGTTATACTAGACCTGACTTAGCTTTTGCAATAAGATAACTAAGTAGATATACCAGTAATCCAAGTGATGAACATTGGAAGAGTATTACAAGAGTATTACGATACTTAAGGTATACTCGCACTTTGGGTTGCACTATACAAGATATCCTGAGGTGATAAAAGGGTATAGTGACGCAAATTGGATATTTGACGTAAATGATTCCACGTCAACCAGTGGTTTCTTGTTCACTCTTGGAGGTAGAGCTATATCATGGAAATCGTCAAAACAAACAATTATAGCTAGATCCACCATGGAATATGAGTTTATAGCACTTGACAAAAGTAGGGAAGAAGCTGAGTGGCTACATCGATTCTTGGAGGATATACCAGGATGGCCTAAACCAGTTTCCATAATATACATCCATTATGATATTCAATCAGCAATTGCACGAGCGGAAAGTCCTATGTACAATGGTAAGTCTAGACATATTCGTCGAAGACACAATACCATTAGAAAACCACTCTCTACTGGCATTATATCTATCGACTATATAAGGTCTAAGGATAACATTGCAGATCCGTTAACCAAAGGGTTAAACAGGGAGTCAGTTGCGAGAACCTCGAGAGGAATGAGACTAAAACCCATGCATGAACAAGTTATTGCAAAGGAAAACCCAACCTAGTTGACTGGAGATCCCAAGATCTAGGTTCAATAGGACAAACTACTTGCATTTAACATTTGTGAATCACTGTGGGGGTCATCCCTAACCCATTCCTAAACCATACAATGATGCAGGTTAAGCTTATACTCGTTGATGATAGATTGGAGATCATCACATATTAGCTTTTAATGATTATGATGAATCACCTATGTAAGAGAGAAGTGGGGTCGCTTCAAAGGGAATTGTGTGGGCACATTCCCAAGAGCTCTTATAGAACCAGGCAAGTGTCCATGACCATAACGGACACATCAATGAGAACCTAACTAGGTCAGGGCGAATTATGTGAGACGCATATTGATTATTTACACAAATGGCAGAACAATCCAAGGACATCGAGTCTACTGGTCAGCTAGTAAAATAAATATGTTTATTAAGGGAAGGTTCAAAGGGTCACACCTACCTATCCTATGCATGATTCAACTGTTGGATTTTATCTTGAGTAACATGAGAATGTACAATCAATTTTCATTCATGTGGGGGATTGTAGGAAAATTAGTTTTAACTAATTTACTAAAAATGGGTTTTCCCATTTTTGAACACAAAATATAGTTCCACAAAACAATTTAATATAAATAAATTGTTATATGTTTGTGTTCTCCTCTGTGTTACCTTCGTTTTGATAGTTCACATGTCTAAAACGAATTTAAGATGAATGATAAGTTGTATCTCAAAGTGAGGTAGTTGGAAGAAGTTGGAAAATGAGTTAATGGGTTTTAACTCCTCCCACATTGGTAGGGGAATGAAAATGAAGTGGGTTTATAAGTCTAAATGCTTTCATGCTTTGTAAGACTTAAAGCACAAAGGCTCTCTCTTGCGCGCGCAGAGGGAGGTGCAAATGCGACCAAATTGGGTTCACTAAACTTGCGAGCGCGCGTCCTGTGGGTACGAATGCACCACCGATCGACCAGAAAGTTAAGGACCTTTTTGCAAATATTTTTCGTAATGGTTCGTAACTGAAAATTTAATTTAATACCATTAAAACTGATTCCCGTTTTGATACTGGTATTAAGAAGACTTTAATTTTCGGTTACGTTTTTGTGTTTAATTCTTCAGTTACGTTTTGCTGTATATATACTGCACTCGAGCAAGTATTGAGAGACACTGATGAAACGTTTTTCTCTTCTTCTCAACTTCTGCATACACTTCGTTCTTGTGTTACAACCAATGTATAATCCCGGTCTAGTACAGTTCGGGCAATCTAGAAGAATTGTTTCACGCTGTTGTATCCTGGGAAACAAACACTTATACCGGGCGAATTTGTTTTGAGGAAACTATGTCAAACACAGGCCTCAGCAACTGATCTCGTTTTTTTTCTGTTCTTTGGCATTTTCGGTTTATATTTTCCTAACAAAATATAGTAATAATAATAATATTATTATATTAATGATAATAATAATTGTGATAATAATAATAATAATGATAATAAAATAAAAAATAACTAAAGAATCAACAGATAAATTTACGAAAAAATTTATTTACGTTAGTATTTTCCTAACGAATGTCCCGACGAATCATTAATATTCGTAACTGAAAATTTAATTTAATACCATTAAAACTGATTTCCGTTTTGATACTGGTATTAAGAAGACTTTAATTTTCGGTTACGTTTTTGTGTTTAATTCTTCAGTTACGTTTTGCTGTATATATACTGCACTCGAGCAACTATTGAGAGACACTGATGAAACGTTTTTCTCTTCTTCTCAACTTCTGCATACACTTCGTTCTTGTGTTACAACCAATGTATAATCCCGGTCTAGTACAGTTCGGGCAATCTAGAAGAATTGTTTCACGCTGTTGTATCCTGGGAAACAAACACTTATACCGGACGAATTTGTTTTGAGGAAACTTTGTCAAACACTGGCCTCAGCAACTGATCTCGTTTTTTTCTGTTCTTTGGCATTTTCGGTTTATATTTTCCTAACAAAATATAGTGATAATAATATTATTATTATATTAATGATAATAATAATTGTGATAATAATAATAATAATAATAATAATAATAAAAAAATAAAAAATAACTAAAGAATCGACAGATAAATTTACGAAAAAAATCATTTCCGTTAGTATTTTCCTAACGAATGTCCCGACGAATCATTAATATTCGAAAAGAAAAAAAAAAAAAAAAAAAAGACGTAGTCGTAAATCCTCCAATCGGGGTTTTTAAAAGGATTTCCTACCGACCCTTGTCTGTCGAAAATCTGTAGCCAAATTAGTTTCTGTCGGTATTTTTTCGTGGGTAATATCCATATAACTACGATAATGATTTGACTTTTTTTAACTTAAACAGCTAGGAGAAAACTTTTTGAGAGACTTTCGATCTATCTTGGCATGTTTTTTAGCTAATTTTATTAAATATACCCATTTGACCCGTTTTAAATAAATATAACTCAAATTAACATATCTTTAAGAAACTATATTGAAATGGTATCATTTCAGTATTCCACGATCAAAAAAATTTATTGTTTAAAACAAAACTAAGTATAAATCAGATAAGCCAAATAGATATGTAATGTGAACTCAAGTCCAATTACACGTGATATAACGTGGTTGATGACTAATTGTCCACCTCTCAATAAGTTAGGCAAAGTTTTTTTTTATGGGATCATGGTATTCAATCATTTAATCGACTGGATTTATTGGTTTAAATTCACCGTCACACACATATGAACCACCTATACTTAATTCTTTTTAAAAAGATTAATGTAGCCGACACAAAAAATAGAAGTTCCAAGTTGTATTTGAATATAATGTTACCTTGTTATTATAATGAGTGAAATCCGATGTCGAGTTGTTGCATCACTTTCTTTTGTGATTGATTTGAAAAGGTTGAACATTGAGCAAAACATCACCAAATTTTCATCATTAATAACGCCAATTTTGATGTCGATATTAATCAAGATAAGTACCCCACCAAAACCAACCATCTGTGTATACTTCACTAGATAGAATATAGGGTCCAACATTTTGTTTCTAACGTTTTAGTACTTTTATAACATTTCATTATTGAAGTGTACGCTTTTTAATTTAGAGCCATAGACTCATTTATTATTACAATTATGTTATCTTTTACAATCCTTTTGATCTTTCTTTTCAATCTCTTTTACCTTCAACAATATTATATTTCTCAAATGTAAACTTAAATCAAGGAGTAAATTGCAAAAAGAAAATAATAATAATAAATAAATAAATTGTAGGTACCGTTCAACGCGTTTCAATATTGCTTGTTTGATCTTTATATATCTCTTACACTAGGTTAGAAACACGTGTAATACACGGGTTGATTAAAAAATAAAAATAAAAAAAAACTTTTTGCAGATTTAGTCCAGGTCTGGTTCGAAATCAGAAAGGAATAAAACAAACTTAAAATATGGAGAGTATGTTGCCATTAAAGGAATAAAACACGGAATTTTTTTGAAAAATATACTTTTTTCAGTTTTGGTCCGGGTCTGGTTTGAACTGAATGTACTTTGAGGAAACTGCACCAGAAAAACTCAGGGACCAAATAGTCATTATACTCGGATCATGAAGTAAAACAACACAACTAACAACATAAACCTCTAAAACTTTAAGAAATAACAATCAACTTTGATAAAACTAACTTAAGAGATCACCAGGTGCAACAGGGGTTGCCAGCTTCAAAACTCAAGAGAATAATAGATTAGAAGGAAATATACACCAAAGAATCTTCATTGCAACTATGAAAAGTTTATCTAATAGCAAGGTACTTTATCAATATCCTAATTATAGGAACTAACTTTAGAATAGCATACTTTATCAATACGTCTTAGTGTGTACCAAAGATTTGATCCATTTATGGATTAAATGCAAAAAAGAGCAATGTACAAATAAGCAAACAAAGTTTTATCTTGCAAGTTTGGTACTAATTTCATGTTTTTGACACTTTCAACCCGTACTCTATTAATGAATGCATTCAGCTATGTTTTTGGTTTAACCCTTTATGTCATTCTTTACAGATTAAGTCAAACAGAAACAATAGTAATATACTTTCAATACTAATTATATCATTGTACCATGGTAAAGTGAATATAAGATGAATGATAACAGGAAGAGAGTCGATGCACAAGTTACACATAAATGCAAAAGTGGTGTTGAAATGTTAGAATAAGCAAAAAGGGTAATATAGTAACTTTTAGCACAAACTACGGAGTTGTTGCCATTAAAGGAATAAAAGACGGAATGTTTTTGAAAAATATACTTTTTTCAGTTTTGGTCCGGGTCTGGTTCGAACTGAATGTACTTTGAGGAATCTGCACCAGAAAAACTCAGGGACCAAATAGTCTTTATACTCGGATCATGAAGTAAAACAGCACAACTACCTCAAATGACTAAATTTGAAAAACATAAGAAATTGGGACAAAAATTACAGAATTGAAAATTTCAAGTAAACTAAGGTCTGGTGCAGGTTTGGTACAGGTCTGGTGCAGGTTTTGAAAAAAAATACTTTTTTCAGTTTTGGTCCGGGTCTGGTTCGAACTGAATGTACTTTGAGGAATCTGCACCAAAAAAACCTTAGGGACCAAAACAGTCATTATACTCAGATGATGGAATGAAACAATTGCAGATTTGGTCCAAGTCTGGTTCGAAATCAGAAAGGAATAACACAACCATAAAATTTTGAAAGTAGGTTGCCATTAAAAGAATAAAACAGGAAAAAAATAATAAAAAAATAAAAACTTTTTGCAAATTTAGTGCTTGAAACGACCGAAAATTTGTAATATATAAATATGTAAACTAAAATGTGTGTAATTTAAGCGTTATATGTATAATTATGAGATATTATGATTGTAAGGGTAATCTAGTCATTTTACCCTAAAAAGGGTAAATTGGTCATTTGACCAATTGCAGAAATTAATATAAAAATTTATTATATTTTAGGACTAAAAATGTAAAAGAAATGATTCCATGGAAAGATAGTTGGTTTTGGTGGCCAAAGTTCAAGAAAGTTAACTTTAGGGACCAAAACTGAAAATATAGAAAATATAAAAATGAGAAAATATCTCATAAACCTTCATAAAATCAGCAATACCTCCTGGAGAGTTCTAGAGTTACGGGTGTAGAATTTCAAGCGATCAAGAAGAGAAGCAAGGAAGTTGAAGCAAGGAATTGAAGAGGAACAATTGGAATTGGTGATTCCAACCTTCCAAGGTAATTAATCAAAGCCCTAGTTTAAGTTCTTGATGGTTGTTCTTATGGAAACTGAAATTCTGTAATTTCAGTAATGGAACACAAAGTTAAGAGGCTTAACACTTCCATTAAGCCATGTTAAAAGTACTTAATCAAATAAAATGGAAGTAGGATGCTATTTTTTCAAGAATTGGGATTTTGATCAAGAACCCTAGAATTTGAGTTCTTGTGATTAATCCGATTTTTATGGTTTAAAACTTGAAGAAATTGAAAGGTTTTAGTCTTGGGATAAACCCCTATCGATTAAGTGGAGTATTCAGCACTTAATAGGAGAAATTGGGAAATTGTAGCATAAAATCGGGGAAAAACTGGGCTGCTGCTCGACAGGCGCGGTGCGCCCCTACCCTGGGCGCGGCGCGCCCTGCGCCAGCGTGCAGATGCAGTTTCAGCCTAAGAGTCCCCTGCTTTGTGATTTCCATTTTTGAGAAATGGATCAAAACTTGTCCAATTGACCTCAAAATTTAAACATAGGTCTAATATGATCCAAAACTTTATAAAAAATTATCGGAATTGAAATACGACTCTCCGAGGGTACTGTAGTAAAATACGTATAAAATACAATTTATCTAAAGTTGAGTTTTACCCTTGCTTTGACTATTTATGGTATAATAAGGACTCTAACATGTTATAGAGTCAACTAAAATATAAATTAATGTATTATATAATATATATAGGTGCAAGTCAAATAATCGGACACCGAAAGGGTAAAGAACCGAGGGACGTCTAAACGACGCTTCAAGAATTATTTGGTGAGTACATGTAGCATTTTTACCCATTTTGGGATACATGGCAAGTAAGTAAGTATTTTTCAGATTTCATATATTACTTTTATATGTGAAAAATATTTGCAAAAATGGTCCCTTTCTAGTTTAAAATAGAAAGTTAGCTGCTATATTTGAAAGTATGATTCTTGGCGATAGCTTAAACTATGATAGAGATATGTTTGAGTCAAAAGCTTGGCACTTAGCCATTTCTCGTGCAAGTAATGTTTTAGTTTCGGAAAAGTATTTTATGTTTGACTGGTATTGTGACTAGCATTGTTAGCAAGGGAACTATGTTCCAACCTACCCGGGTTAGGTAAGGAGTCTACTGGGGACAACCCCCTTCGCGAAGTAGACTGCCTCAGCAATTCTACTGTTAGTATTGATCCGTTCTTTCTAATTGTAGAGACTTGGGGTATCACTTCTAGTGATTAACGCCCTAAGTATAAAAATACTAGCAAGTTTATAAAACCAGTCAAAGAATGTATAAAAGACATTATTTTTGCAAAGTCTAACATATGATGATTTTGAAAAGTAATAATGTTTAGTATGTGTATATTATATCGTTTTGATAATGATTTATGTTATGAAATTTTATAAAAGTTTAGAAAAGAAATTTAAATTTTGAGTCTAAAACTCATGTAACTCACGAGACATTTTTGTCTTACGTATTCTATGTTTTTATGCCATGTATTCCAGGTTCAACTATGAAGTTGTGAGAAAATTGGAAGTTTGTAAAATAAATCCTAAGTTGCGAAAGAGTGGAGCTGGTTACAGCTATCATGTATTTGGTATTGATTAATCCTTTCCCTTAGACTCATGGTTGTTTGATATGTATTTGTAATACCCTTTGCTGTATTTAAACAGATTTATGGTTTTGATGAACCGTATTCAGTAAAATATGTTTTTATGTAATATAAAAAGTTTGAAAAATTTGGGGTGTTACAAGTTGGTATCAGAGCCATAGTTTAAGCGAATTAGGATTGGATCATTCCACTCATAGGCTTAGACTAGTAAAATAGTCAGTTAAAGTTAGTTACACAAATTGTCATGTCTTAATGAATTAAGACATTAATTGTTAATGGAATTATATGAGTATATTTATGAGTTAAAAGTACTAGTGAACAGTGGAACCGAGCGGAAACATTGGGAACAACATGTGTAGGTGATTATGGTAATATGGGCCCGTATTATCATAATCACAGGACGCGTATTGGGCCTGATGTACTCGCAAGGGAATACTGGGAAACTGGTAGAAATGTAGTAAACTAATATTATGATGAATTATGAAATACTAAAGTACTTGAAATTTTATAGCAAGATGCGAACTCGAAGTGGCCAAGGATCGTACGCGGAAAACCCAGATCCTAATGCAAGGCCTCCTATGCCTCCCCGACCGCCCCAAGCCGCTGATGATGGCAATTCTAGGGGTGAGGCTAATCCACCTCCATTGACCTTGGAGGCAATTCAGAAATTACTACATGACTCGCAATTACAAAACAGACAGGAAATGACTCGTCTTTTGGATGAGCGACTGGGCGAAAGGTCAAAGTCACAACCTGAAGATAGCGAGAAAAGTGTGGCTCCTGAAGGCACTAATCCGAGACAAACTTCTTCTCAGGGAGATTCATCTTCCAAATCACAGCCTCAGTTCAAGACTAAAGGCGCCTGTACTTTCAAGGACTTTATGTCCTGTCGGCCAAAGGAGTTTAACGGAGAGATGGATCCGCGAATAACAATACGGTGGTTGACCGAAATGGAACAAGTTCAATTTCTAGGTCATGTTGTTTCAGCTGAAGGTATTAAAGTGGACCCAGCTAAAATAGAAGCGGTGATGAAATGGGATGCATCGAAGACACCTACAGAAGTTAGGAGTTTCCTTGGGTTAGCTGGTTATTACCGACGGTTTATCCAAGATTTTTCTAAAATTGCAGTGCCATTGACGCAGCTAACGCGGAAGGAAGTGAAATTTGTCTGGGGAGAAAAACAACAAGAAGCCTTTGAAATATTAAAGAAGAAGCTGTGTGAAGCCCCAGTACTATCTTTACCAGAAGGCACAGAAGAGTTTGTAGTATACAGCGATGCGTCTAATAGAGGTCTCGGTTGTGTGCTTATGCAACGGGGCAAAGTTATTGCCTATGCCTCTAGACAGCTAAAAGATGCAGAGACACGTTATACTACCCATGATCTGGAATTGGCTGCGATTGTGTTCGCATTGAAGATCTGGAGACATTATCTTTATGGGACGAAATGCAAGATATATACAGATCATAAAAGTCTACAATATCTTTTCACTAAAAAGAATTGAATTTGAGACAGACACGTTGGATTGAGCTTGTGAATGATTATGATTGTGAAATAATATATCACGAAGGAAAAGCTAATGTAGTAGCCGATGCCTTAAGCCGAAAGGTTCGTGAAAAAGTTGTTAAAGGAAGATCCATGCGAATTGAAGTGGTCTCTACTTTAATTCAAAAGATTAAAGAAGCTCAAGACAGTGCCTTAACCGGAGAGAATATGAAGAAAGAAAAGCTTGGGAAGAAGGTGGTGTTTGAAGTGAATACTCAAGGGTTGCGCACTTTTAAGGGACGTATTTGGGTTCCTAAATACGGAGCAACCAGAAAGATAGTCTTGGATGATTCTCACAAATCCAAGTATTCTATACATCCTGGAAGTACGAAAACATATCAAGATTTGAAGCAACATTACTGGTGGCCGGGGATGAAAAAGAGAATAGCAAAGTACATATCCCACTGTGATACCTGTGCACAAGTAAAAGCAGAACATCAGGTACCGTATGGTTCTGCGCAGTCATTACAGATACCAGCAGGGAAGTGGGAAGAACTGACCATGGATTTTGTCATGGGGTTGCCGAGAACACGAAGAGGACACGATAGTATATGGGTCATTGTTGACAGATTGACCAAAAGTGCCCTATTTCTCGCATATAAAGAAACTGCCTCACTTGGAGAATTAGCTCAGTTGTACATCGATGAAGTGATCAGACGTTATGGAGCACCTTTGTCCATAGTCTCAGATAGAGATCCTCGATTCACGTCTAACTTTTGGGATTCTCTACAAGAAAAGATGGGAACTCGAATCAAGATGAGTACAGCCTATCACCCTCAAACAGATGGGCAAAGCGAACGTACAATTCAGACCTTGGAGGATATGTTGCGATCGTGTGCCATTGATTTTGGAGGTAGTTGGGACCAGCACCTACCATTAGTAGAATTCTCGTATAACAACAGTTACCACTCAAGCATCAAGATGCCACCTTTTGAAGCCTTATATGGTAGGAAGTATAGAACCCCAGTGTGTTGCTTAGAAGCTGGTGAAGCAAAACTCACTGGGCCAGACATTGTAAGAATGACAAATGAAAAGATTGGGGTGATACAGACCAATATGAAAGCTGCTCAAGATCGCCAAAGAAGCTACTCAAATTTGAAGAAAAGACCCTACGATCTAAAAGAAGGCGATTTGGTGATGATAAAAGTATCACCTTGGAAGGGAGTAATAAGATTTGGCAAGAAAGGTAAATTGAGTCCAAGATATATTGGACCCTTCAAAATTCTGAAAAGAATTGGTTTACAAGCATTTAAGTTGGAGCTACCACCAGAACTCAGGGGAATACATGACACATTCCATGTATGCTATCTCAAGAAATACTTTGGAAAGAAGGAGTTAACCATTCCTTTAGAAGAGTTAAGGGTGGAAACACCCAACAGACTAGTGGAAGAACCTGAGGCGATGTTAGAGGTGAAAACCAAGAAGTTAAGGAACAGAGAGATTGATCTAGTGTTGGTCAAATGGAAGCATTCGCTGGGCTCAGACTTGACTTGGGAAACATTGGAAAGCATGAAGAAAAGATACCCTAATTTTACAGATTATGAAGCGATTCCGAGGACGGAATCCTAATTAGGGGGAGGTAGTTGAAACGACCGAAAATTTGTAATATATAAATATGTAAACTAAAATGTGTGTAATTTAAGCGTTATATGTATAATTATGAGATATTATGATTGTAAGGGTAATCTAGTCATTTTACCCTAAAAAGGGTAAATTGGTCATTTGACCAATTGCAGAAATTAATATAAAATTTTATTATATTTTAGGACTAAAAATGTAAAAGAAATGATTCCATGGAAAGATAGTTGGTTTTGGTGGCCAAAGTTCAAGAAAGTTAACTTTAGGGACCAAAACTGAAAATATAGAAAATATAAAAATGAGAAAATATCTCATAAACCTTCATAAAATCAGCAATACCTCCTGGAGAGTTCTAGAGTTACGGGTGTAGAATTTCAAGCGATCAAGAAGAGAAGCAAGGAAGTTGAAGCAAGGAATTGAAGAGGAACAATTGGAATTGGTGATTCCAACCTTCCAAGGTAATTAATCAAAGCCCTAGTTTAAGTTCTTGATGGTTGTTCTTATGGAAACTGAAATTCTGTAATTTCAGTAATGGAACACAAAGTTAAGAGGCTTAACACTTCCATTAAGCCATGTTAAAAGTACTTAATCAAATAAAATGGAAGTAGGATGCTATTTTTTCAAGAATTGGGATTTTGATCAAGAACCCTAGAATTTGAGTTCTTGTGATTAATCCGATTTTTATGGTTTAAAACTTGAAGAAATTGAAAGGTTTTAGTCTTGGGATAAACCCCTATCGATTAAGTGGAGTATTCAGCACTTAATAGGAGAAATTGGGAAATTGTAGCATAAAATCGGGGAAAAACTGGGCTGCTGCTCGACAGGCGCGGTGCGCCCCTACCCTGGGCGCGGCGCGCCCTGCGCCAGCGTGCAGATGCAGTTTCAGCCTAAGAGTCCCCTGCTTTGTGATTTCCATTTTTGAGAAATGGATCAAAACTTGTCCAATTGACCTCAAAATTTAAACATAGGTCTAATATGATCCAAAACTTTATAAAAAATTATCGGAATTGAAATACGACTCTCCGAGGGTACTGTAGTAAAATACGTATAAAATACAATTTATCTAAAGTTGAGTTTTACCCTTGCTTTGACTATTTATGGTATAATAAGGACTCTAACATGTTATAGAGTCAACTAAAATATAAATTAATGTATTATATAATATATATAGGTGCAAGTCAAATAATCGGACACCGAAAGGGTAAAGAACCGAGGGACGTCTAAACGACGCTTCAAGAATTATTTGGTGAGTACATGTAGCATTTTTACCCATTTTGGGATACATGGCAAGTAAGTAAGTATTTTTCAGATTTCATATATTACTTTTATATGTGAAAAATATTTGCAAAAATGGTCCCTTTCTAGTTTAAAATAGAAAGTTAGCTGCTATATTTGAAAGTATGATTCTTGGCGATAGCTTAAACTATGATAGAGATATGTTTGAGTCAAAAGCTTGGCACTTAGCCATTTCTCGTGCAAGTAATGTTTTAGTTTCGGAAAAGTATTTTATGTTTGACTGGTATTGTGACTAGCATTGTTAGCAAGGGAACTATGTTCCAACCTACCCGGGTTAGGTAAGGAGTCTACTGGGGACAACCCCCTTCGCGAAGTAGACTGCCTCAGCAATTCTACTGTTAGTATTGATCCGTTCTTTCTAATTGTAGAGACTTGGGGTATCACTTCTAGTGATTAACGCCTTAAGTATAAAAATACTAGCAAGTTTATAAAACCAGTCAAAGAATGTATAAAAGACATTATTTTTGCAAAGTCTAACATATGATGATTTTGAAAAGTAATAATGTTTAGTATGTGTATATTATATCGTTTTGATAATGATTTATGTTATGAAATTTTATAAAAGTTTAGAAAAGAAATTTAAATTTTGAGTCTAAAACTCATGTAACTCACGAGACATTTTTGTCTTACGTATTCTATGTTTTTATGCCATGTATTCCAGGTTCAAGTATGAAGTTGTGAGAAAATTGGAAGTTTGTAAAATAAATCCTAAGTTGCGAAAGAGTGGAGCTGGTTACAGCTATCATGTATTTGGTATTGATTAATCCTTTCCCTTAGACTCATGGTTGTTTGATATGTATTTGTAATACCCTTTGCTGTATTTAAACAGATTTATGGTTTTGATGAACCGTATTCTGTAAAATATGTTTTTATGTAATATAAAAAGTTTGAAAATTTTGGGGTGTTACAAGTGCAGGTCTGGTTCGAAATCAGAAAGGAATAAAACAAACTTAAAATATGGAGAGTATGTTGCCATTAAAGGAATAAAACACGGAATTTTTTTGAAAAATATACTTTTTTCAGTTTTGGTCCGGGTCTGGTTCGAACTGAATGTACTTTTAAGGACCAAAACCTTTTCCTACTCGATCTTAAAGATTTTTGGAGCGTTTTAGTTTTAATCTTAATTTTAATTTTAAATCCTTTTATTTTTAGTCTGAATCTTAGTTTCGAATTCTAGATTGTTATATTTTATGCTATTGAGCCTCTAAATACTTTAATCTAATTTCTAGTAAATATTTATGAATGCATGTAAAAAAAATAGAAAATGCATACATTCAAGTGGAAAGTTCAGCAATAGAAAATGTAATGAAAAATATTTTTGGTTATTTTGTTTAGTTTCATGTGTTGGAATCCAATGAAACCTCATCAACTGTCAAATACCCTCGATGAGAATTTGATTGATTTTGGTAATGAGCAAGTCCCCATCGATGAGCAAACTCAAACCTCATCAACTGATTGATACCCAAGATGGCCATATACGTCACGTGAAGCTTTTGGAAAAGAACAGTGGACCAAAATTGCAAAAGAAACTAAACAAATAGATAGAAAAATGATAGTAACCTGTTGTAGTTGAACCTTCCAGAACAAAGCAGGAGCAGTTGTAACACTTTGACGAAGAAGATGACTGTAAACGAAAACATGTATGCGAGATTTATAGGTTTGAAAACCGATAATGATAAGCTAATCATGAAGTTTAGGAATTGTTTGTTGGAAAGTGATAAGGATTGAAAATTTTGACCTCGATGAAACTAATAAATTTGGATATGGTTTGCTGATTTTTGGCTTCGATTCCTGATTATTAGGAATATTTTGTTTTCAGATTAGGGAAAGATTTTCATATTAACACGTATACCCTTCCTTTTAAATAGGAGATTTTGAAATGATTTTCATATTCTAGGCACTTTGAATTTGAAACTGAAACTGAGATATATCTAATTCACTTATTACTATTACAGATTCATAATCGATGCATGTATTAAAAGTGAATGCGGTAAATAAAACATACCTGGATTTGGATTAGGTTTACGTAATCGTTGCCACTGTCGATGTGCGATTCGATGCGTCAATGTAAACATTAACCAGAAGAACTCCGCAAGGCAAGATAGCTGGATTAGGTTTTGGGTTCGTGAAATTGAAGGTAATCGTTGCCACTATCGAACACCAAATCGATGCGTGAAAGTGAAGATTAACCAGAAGAAATCCGAAAGGCAAGATACCTTGATTAGGTTTAGGGTTCGTGAAATTGATAATTGAAGCAACAAAGACCAAATCATCGGAGCTCAACCAAATCGATGCGTGAAAGTGAAGATTCATCGAAGCTCAATTGGAGAAATTGGTGTATTTGGTGACGGCGAGAACGGCAACCAAAAATGAGTACCGGTGGCCTGCAAAAAGATTCGAACATACTGGTTAATTTGAATTGGTTCTTGTCGAAAAATAACTTTAAATTGAATTAAATTAAATTTAATTACATAAAATTGAATAATAATCATAATACACGTGGAGGATGGAGAAGCTGGCTTAAAAAGTTGACACTTGACATAATTTATTTTCATTTATTAGGTATAGAAGATAATATCCTTTTAGTTTTCTTTCATTTATTTTAGATTAGATTACATAAATGGTCTTTGTCGTTTATAAAATATCATGTATTTAGTATCAAACTACTTTTTTGACATGGATAGTTATTATGGTTTCGATTTATTACATGGATATCCCTACAATTTTATTTTGTTTCATATTTTATCTAAAATTACTATATTACCTCTAATTCATATTTAGTAATACTTTTAAATATTTAGCCACACCCCCAAAAAACCCTATCCGGAGCTATTACCCCTCTTTCTCACCCATTTCAATTGCCAGCAAGACTCTTGGATACTCTTCTTTTCTCAGTCTATGTCTGCATAACTTGGACCGAAGAATTTGGGGAGAATTACGGCCGGAAAAAAATGGAGGATTATATATGTTAGGTTGTCTAATATAAGCACCATGTCAAGGACATGGTGTTGAGTTGGCAAAGGTAAACACCATCCCACTATCAGTGTGGAGGTAGTGTAGTGTGGTGCAGACCGCACGAGACCATAATTTATATATATTTCTGCTTCTCTCTATCTTTTTAGCAAGGTGGAGGCTAATCATCCGAAGCCACAATTGTAGGTTGATCCGTAGTGGAGGTGTGTCCGAAGTTGAGTGTTTCAAGTTTATCCGCAGCAGGAGAGTGTCCGAAGGAGAAGGGTGTACTGCAGTTCCAGGTCAGTTGATCTAGAGCGCAGTTTTGGCCAGAGTGATGCGGAGTTTACACAATTGCCCAGAGATCTTCTGTCCAAGACGAAGTCCAATCCGCAACAAGTTTGGTTGCAGACTTCTCAGCTGATGCGAACGGGGTAACTTGTGATGTACGTTGTCAGATGCATGTGGGTGTCAGTGGCAGTATGGGTGCACAACATTCTCCCCGCATATCTAGTACTCGGGCCCAGGCCTTTTAGGTAAACTCATTCTTGATTTTGGTGGCATATGGGATGAGCATTTACCATTAGTGGAGTTTGCATATAACAACAGTTATCATTCTAGCATTAGAATGCCACCGTTCGAGGCATTATATGGTAGAAAATGTACAACACCTTTATGTTGGTTAGAAGCCAGAGAAACTAAGCTTACATTATCGTAGATTGTAAGAATAACTAATGAAAAGATTGGTATATATCAAACCAACATGAAAAGTCGCTCAAGACTGAAAAAGGAGTTATGCAAGTTTGTAGAAAAGACCATACGACTTAAAAGAATGAGATCTTGTGATGCTAAAAGTCTCACCATGGAAGGATGCAGTGAGATATGGAAAGAAAGGAAAATTGAGTCCAAGGTATACCAGACCATTTAAAATTTTGAAAAAGGTTGGATTATAAGCTTTTAAGTTAGAACTACCTCATGAACTTAGTGGGATCCATGATACGTTCCACATGTGTTAGTTGAAGAAGTATTTTGGAAAAGAGGACGAGATCATTCCTCTTAAGGATTTGAAAGTGGAAGCTGCCAATAAGTTAATAGAAGAACCCAAAGCCATTTTGGAAATAAAAACAAAGAAGCTAAGAAACAAGGCATTGAGTTAGTGTTGGTCAAATCGAAACATTCTTTAGGATCAAACATGACATGGGAAACTATTGAAGAAATGAAGAAGCATGATCCCAAATTTGTGAACTATGATTTGATTTCAAGGACGGAATCCTAATAAAGGGTAGGCAAATGTAACAATCAAAACTTGTGTGTTATGTTAACGCCATGTCCTCGAGTTTACTTAAAGAATGGAAGGGAATAGAGGGGAAGTAAATGTGTGTTCTTGAGTTTTTCTTAATGGAGGGTGGGAAACAATATGCGTTCTTGAGTTTTCTTAAAGGAGGGGAATGGAAGGGAGGGGAAGGAAAGGATAGAAAAATAACTCTTGAAGGCTACCCTCCCAAATATGGGTTGCTTGGAAGGGATTCCCTTCCATTCCATTCCATTCCATTCTTCTTCCCTTTACCTTCCTTCCCTCTCCTCCCCTTCCTTTCCTTTCCATTCAATTCCATTCATTTTTTAACTAGAGAACATAGCGTAAAACAATGTTAATGTGATGTAATGAAAAGTTACTATTAAGTCTTACATTAAGTACTTAATAAAAAGGTAAAATCGTCTACTTATGTGCTAATGTAGGAATATGTGAATTAAGTCATTTTATTAAGTTCTTTATGGTATTTATGTGTTGTAGAAATAAATAGTTGGGAATAAGGATGAAATTCTAATTGTGATTGTTATTAGAGAAATTATGATTTTTGTATTACTTTATAATTGAATAACTCAAGATAGGCTTGGAATTAGAAAAATATTCAAATTATAAAAAATAAAGTCCTTGAGGGTATGAGAATATAGGAAAATAAATGGAAGAAATTGGATTTAGGAATGATGAAGAAGTTATGAATGGCTGAAGTTGGACAAAAACTACCCAAAATCAAGGAATGGTCAAGTTTAAGCATGAATATTGAAAAATGCAACAAGAACTGGAAGAACTTCAGTAAAGGTAGAGTGTAGGTTTCATTTTAAGCTTTTTATACATATATAGTTTGTAGAAATTGGATAATGTATGAGAAAATTATGACCTTGGGAAAATAAGAGAAAATTGCATTATAATGGAAGAAAATTGGAAATTTCTCTAAGTGATGAAAGGGCATTCACGTTGGTCACGTAAAAAGGAAGAACAAGCCGTGCGGGTCGCGTGGAAAATAACCAACAAAAAGTGAACCCCCTATTAAGGGTCGCGGGCCGCGTGGGTTCGTGTGCGGTTTTATGCGGGTCGTGCAAAGTGTCACACTATACACTTCTAGGACGTGTGAACTGTACACACACATACACACACACCGTCTTCAAGATTTACCAAATGACTTGATCCCTGAAGTGGCATATTGAGATTGTGTTAATCCAATATGCACCACCAAACAATACATGTAATTTTGGCAACAATAATCATATTCATCAATGGTAAATATATACTGACATTCACATAAGTCTTAGTGCATAGTTATTACAACAACATAATCGCCTATATATGTTTAAAATAACTATATATCATTTATTGATTAAACACGTGAATATAGAATACATTAAGGTTGATGAAAATGATTATACCAACTATATTAAATAAATAACACAATCAAAACCGGTTAATATTCCAATAGCTAAATATTGAAATTGTTTTACAAATAAAAATAACCACTAGCATAACGAAGTCTAATGCATATATGGTATGATCATTATGCTTGACATGAGGCTTGGAATTTGTGAATTGAACATATTAGCTAGTTTATGTGTATGAGCTTTAGGAACACTAAATTTACTTACTTTAACCGCATCTTGAACAAAAGTACAACATAGTGAACAAAATTAAAATAACATTAGCTACCATTATTTATTCATTTTTAATGTTACAAGTATCAATTACCAACATTGTTATATTATATCTCTATGTAGATTTCAATGTTGTGTAGTATATCAAGTTTAGCAAATAAAATTTATATTTTCTATAACTTTCAAGCTATGTTCATTTATGTTTTTAAGTTCATTCATATATGATCATTTTATGTTTGTTTAATACTTTAACAAACAATCAAAATTTGTTTGTTTATTTGTTTTATGTTCGTTCATTTGTTCAATTAACTTAAATAAACCAATATGAGCAAACTATTATTCGTGTTTGCTCAATTCATTTAAAATCCTACCAATAACCTAAGAAATTAAAATCACGATGTCCCCCTTGTAAAAAATTCAAGAATAGATTGAAGTTGTTATTTTTGTGAACCACACGATTATTTATTTAATGTAGTCTAAAAAGTTAATTAAGACGTGAAATAAGTGTGTGCCCATCTCTTTGGATCATGAATCCACTCCACTTATTAAAATTTTCTTCTACATTTAACCTTGAAATCATAAATCTCTTCTCTTACAACCACCTTGCTCCGTAATGGTGACTTCCTTGGTTTTTAAACTCAGTCTTTTCCTTATCATCTCCTCCTGCACAACCTCCTATAGCGACACCATAATCACCACTTGCACTGCCATCCACCAACAATTTCTTGAGTTGTTGAGGAATCCTAATAATCAGGAGGTGCAAGATGTTCCTTGTTGTGCTTCTACAAACTACTGCTTGGGTCCAACACATTGTCCGCTAGTTATTATAAAATGTGTTGTATCTCATGGTTCTTAAATTTCTTCGATATCTACATTTATCCTACTTGCTTTTTGTAACAAGAGATCTCCATCCAATAACTCCACATTCCAAGAAACAAACACTTTATTCTTGGTGGGATGTTGAAAAAGTATATCCCATGGAAAGAAAATTCAATTAGGATTGTAAACAAGCTGAATGTTCATTAACTGTTCGACGGAAAGTTTGTTTATTTATTTTAATGAACAAATATGAACTCATTTTTCGTTTTGTTTAGCTAAACGAACGAACGCGAACAATGCTATTGTTTATTCATTTACGTTTGTGAAAGTTTGTTAATATTCGTTCATTTACGTTCATTTATATCCGTTTGTTACATTCATTTATGTTCGATTGTGTGTGTGTGTCTATATATATATATATATATATATATATATATATATATATATATATATATATATATATATATATATATATATATATATATATATATATATAATTTTATAAACCGGTAAAATTAATTGAAAATTGAGTTTTTAAGAGTGATTTAAGTTTTACAACCTCTAGATTTAATAAAAAGATCAAAAGTGACACTACTAAATACGATCAACTTATAAGAAGGGTTGACAATCAACTTTGACAGCTATTGATTCGGATGTTTATGATCATATATATTCATTTATGTTATTTAAGTTTGTCCGTGTATGTTTGTTTGGCACCTTAATATACTATTAACGAACGATCATGACCAAGAAATTTTGTGTGCTTATTTGTTCATATTCGTTTATTTGTTCGATTAACTTAGCCAAATGAATATAAATAATATATTATTCGTGTTTGCGGTTCCTTAATTTATAATCCTACCGACCATACTAGATATTAAAACTACAATAACCGTTTTTTAAAGAAATTCGAAAATAGATTTTGAAGTTGTTATTTTTACGGACCACACGACCATTTATTAAATTTAGTCTAAAAAGTTAAGACGTGAAATAAGTGTGTACCCATCTCTTTTTTATCATGAATCCACTCCACTTATTCAAATTTTCTTCTACAATTTAACCTTGAAATCATGAATCTCTTCTCCTACAACCACCTTGCTCCGTAATGGTGACTTCCTCCGTTTTTAAACTCGGTCTCTTCCTTATCATCTCCTCCTGCACAACCTCTTACGGCGACACCATAACCACCACTTGCACCGCCATCCACCAACAAATCTCATCCATCTCCAAATGCAATTACGTGAAAACAAACGCCGGGTGCGACCCAAACGGCTACATCAATTACCTACAAATCTTCTACTGTAACTTTTCCCAGTTTCCTCAACTGGGTTTCATTTTGCTACTTCTATGGCTCGTTGTTCTGTTCTATATTTTAAGCAACACAGCGTCGGAATACTTCTGCCCGGCCGTCGAACACTTGTCAAAAACGCTCAATCTCTCTCCTGCAATCGCCGGAACCACACTGCTTCCGTTAGGAAACGGATCACCCGATGTTTTTTCCAGCATAATCGCCTTCACCACAACCAGCGACGGCGGTGACATCGGTCTTAACAGCATCTTAGGCGGGTCGATTTTCATTTCCACGGTAGTCGTCGGAGTTATCAGCCTATTAATCACATACCACCGGAAAATCGTCATCCTTGATAAACCCAATTTCATCCGAGACGTTGTTTTTCTTCTAGTCACACTCTCCAATCTCCTCGTAATCATCATCGTCGGAAAAATCACCTTCTGGGCATCACTTCTTTTCGTTTCCACTTACATAATCTACATCTTACTGGTCTCTTACATGCATTTCATCACCATAAAAAAACAAAAAACAAAACCTTACGCTGCTGATGTTGCTAACAAAGATGATGATCAAGGTACACGAGTACCATTGTTGCGTTCTATCGACGAAGAAAACGTTCTACATCCGACAGAAACAACTGTACATTGTGAAGAACACATGCAAAAAAGCTGCACCGTCACAGTTTTCGATGTCATCAACATGCCAATTTACTTGCCCAGAAGGCTTACAATACCAACGATAACAAAAGAGAGATGGTCCAAGCCGTTTCTTGTGATTTCAGCTTCATTAGCACCATTAATGGTGGCTATAATTTGGAACACACAAGAAGGAGAATTCGGCTCAAAATCTAGCTTCATGATATACTTTGTTTCAGGTTCAATTGGGCTAGCTTTAGGAACCTGTGCATTTGCTTTCACAAGTAGTAAAACACCACCAGAAAAGTGTTTGGTTCTTTGGTATGCATTTGGGTTTCTAATGAGTGTCACATGGACATATATCATTGCGGATGAATTGGTCTCTTTGTTAGAATGCTTAGGGAACATTATAGGAATGAGTCCTACGATTATCGGGCTCACCATTTTAGCTTGGGGGAACTCAATCGGGGACCTTACAGCCAATGTGGCTATGGCGATGTATGGTGGTGCTGATGGTACACAAATAGCGATCTCAGGTTGCTATGCGGGACCTTTGTTTAATGTTCTTGTTGGTTTAGGGTTTTCGTTTGTTTTGGTGTCACGTTCAACTTATCCTATTTCGTATGTCATTCCAGTAGACACTAATTTGTGTGAAACTATAGGGTTTTTGATCGCCGGGTTGCTTTGGGCTCTTGTGATTTTGCCCAAAAGAGGTATGCAACTTGATCATACACTCGGAGGGGGTCTCTTGGTGATATACTTGTGCTTCTTGTTCATAAAGATTGCTAGGGCTGTTGGATTGATAGGTATTTAGATGTACATGTGAGTAATAATGTTGATGTATCTTAGAGATTTTTGTTTGTATTTTAGTACGTTTTATTAATGAAATGTGTTTAAGAAGATTGTTTTCAAATGGGTATGTATTAAATCCTTAAAAATGTACTCGTTTTATTAGTAATTGCAAAGCGGACGAGTTGAAGAAATTGAGTAGACTAGATATTTTAGCATGTGTAGTTTGTATTTTATAAATTTTGTAAATACTTGATGTGTCAAATATTTGAATAAAATATAAAACAAATTAGGAGGTGGCATTTGAATACTCTGTTGGCGACCTTATTCTATTTTGACATTTTTCTTTGTTAACGATATTTCTTAAATATACCGTTTTGATCCGATAGAGATGTATAACTTAATTGATTACAGCTATATGATTTCTATATTCTGAATTTGTTTTTATTTATACAAACACAATTATAAAGTCAAAAGGGTGTGCTATGTGAATTAAAATGCTATGAATGCTACACGCGACTTTAAGGGGTTGAAATTAAATTGTCCACCTTCTGTCAACAAGGTCAAGCCTACTTTCTTTTTTATTTGGTGACATGACCAAATAATTGAAGGCAAATCCAAGTAGTAGCAAACACTTTCTTTGTGATTAATTTATAGATGTTGACCGTTGAGCCAAATGATCTATTGCCAATATCACCAAATTTGTCATCATCGATAATACCAAATTTTATGTCGACGAAGGCTTTAATACAAGATAAGTCATGGGCTGAGACCCAACATCAATAGGGTATGGGCTTGCTCAATGTTCATATCTTCAATCAATTGGATCTATAATGAAAGTAGCCAAATGGCTTCACCCGCAAACTTGCACAAATTTTCATTTTAAAACTTGTCTTTATCGTAAAATAGATAAAACCATGGACTTCAATCTTATATATATTTAGTTTATAAAGTTCATCCAAATAGGTTTGTATTAGTACTTGGTTGATTGGCTTATGTAATCTCCATCAATGTCGGAGGTCATGTGTCGCCTCCATGTTTATCGATGGTATTGACTATTGTGTGATGTTATGAGAGATGCCATCACGTTAGGAAGTTTCAGGTCCGACCCAATCAGAGGTGCACAAAAAAACCGATTTTTTAAATAACCGAAAATAATAACCGAACCGGTTTTTTTAATAACCGGTTTTTTAATAACCGAACCGGTTTTTAGCCGGTTTTTTATCTCATCTTGAACCGGTTAAAAAACCGAAAAAAACCGGTTTTTCTTCGGGTTAACCGAACCGAACCGGTTTAAAAACCGAAAAAAACTGGTTTGAAACTCAATCTCGTTTAAAAAATAACCGGTCAAAACCGGACCGGTTATAACCGAAACCGGTTCTTAAAAAAACCGGTTTTTTAAAAACCGGTTTTTAAATAACCGAAACCGGTTTTTAACCGGCTTTTGTGCACCTCTGGACCCAATACATGGACGAGCTGAGCTAAGGCCCATGACAACACAAGGGAGCTAGGGTGGGGAATATCATATGTTTTAGTCCATTTTGTGTCTGTGTGTCTCTGTGTGTGTGTGTATATATATATATATATATATATATATATATATATATATATATATATATATATATATATATATATATATATATATATATATATATATATATATATATATATATATATATATATATATATATATATATATATATATATATATATATATATATGTGTGTGTGTGTGTGTGTATGTATATGTATATGTATTTATGTATGTATGTATGTATGTATGTATGTATGTATGTGCCCCAAATATTTAACTTAATCCTAATAGTAATAGCCAAATACACACTAATAACCTAATGCCTCGTCTAATTGTATTGTTGCGTGGATAAGCTGCAAAGGCCAAGGAGTGAGGCGAGAATAATTGAAGGTTCTTGAGAGCTGGAATTGTCACCTTGGAAAACAATTAAACGAAAATGTAGAGATCGAGGAGTCGGCCGAAGTTAGCCAACAAATATTTTGTCTAAGTAATTCATATTTCGTATTCTTGTAATCCCATTTTCACCATTTGGACAGTAGAAATCAAACTCCGTTTCTAAGTTCTCATTCCATTATTCCAATCGAAATATTTCTCTCATTCTTTGTAATTTGTAAATTGATTCCCGTAATTCCAATCGAACTCCAAACTTTCTGATTCCAATTGACTTCTGAGTTCTGAGTTTAACTTCCAAAATGAAGACTTAGAGTCACGATTCTCATTTTGTAAATGAAGACTTAAAGATTCCTTTGAGGTTTGAAGGTTTCCTTTCCAATCAGGTTTAATTCTTATTTTTGTTCTAATTTTTATTACATAGAGGTCTGATTTTTCTGATTGGGTTTTCCTGTTCTAATTTTAATTAAAAGAGCTCTGATTTTTCTGATTTCTGCCCTAGTTTTGAGTTTTATTAGAGGGCTGGATTTTCTGCTCAGGTATATTTTTGTTCAAATTTTTATTACAATAGTTAATTAGAGGTTTGATTTTTATGATTTATCTTATCGTTACTAGGTCTAATTTATCCTATTTGAGTTAGAAATCATGTATTTTCTGAATTTCTATGTTTTGATATATGAATTTCTAAAGTTCATTTATGATTTTTTATTTTATGGTTCATTTTTCAGACCACTTTACAATACATCTTGATAGTGGAAAGTAGAAACGAAAACATAAACTTATAAAGTTTGTTTGTTCAAGTTGTATCTTTCTTTGCTCTAACTTTTATAAATATATTTGTTGTATCTTTCTTTGCTCAACTTTTATAGTTATATTTGCTGAGTTTTAAAATTGTTTTCCTGACAACAACCACCATGTGCTCAAAATAGAAAATGAAAAAAGAGAACAATAAATGGTTATTGTTTACAACGGTCTTTAAATAAACATTTTGTTAGAAATCAAATTATTAGTGAAAATAATTCTAATAATCCGGTTGATAATTATAATGATTTTCAAAATAATGATTGTTTGAAGTTCTAATAATCTTATTGATATTTTTAATGATTTTGAAGATAATGAGTTTGTTGAAAAAAACAATTTGATAAAATTCAAAATACCGGAAGTGGACATTAATATTCTCAAGAAGCATTTAGAACTGATTATTTTACTATTTTGTGGATATGGCTCTTATTCAATTGAAAAATAGATTTGAACAAAAGCAACATGTTGAATCTATTTTTGGATTATTCTTTGATTGTTCAAAGTTAGTGTCTTTAGTTGATTGTTAATTAAAAAAGATGTTTAAATCTTCATTTCAATTTGACAAATGGTGAAGAATCTGGTATTGATGGAAAAGCTTTATTTATGGAGTTACAAGTTTTGCAAAAAAATATTATCGGATGAAGCATCCCCAAAGTGAAAGTCTTTGGACATTTATTCAAATAATGGAGTTTGCAAAAAATAGATATGTTTCCTCATGTGCTGGTTACATATAAGGTTTTGTTGGCGGTTCATGTTACGGTTGCTTCTGTGGAAAGAAGTTGTTCAAAATTGAAGCTCTTGAAATCGTATCTTTGAGGTACCATGACTCAAGAAAGATTGAATTATTTAGCAATTTTGAGTATCAAATGTCAGTTTTTAAAACGTATTCATTATCGTGAAATAATAGATTTTTTTGCTTTAAAAGATACATGAATATATCGGTTTAAGTGATTTGTGTATGTTTTGATTTGTATTAATATTGATTTTGTTTAACTGTAAAATTTACTGCTTTTTTGTTTTTATAAATTTTTTTGTATATACGTTTTGTCTATCGTACAATACAAACATAAGGACATAAAATTCTAATAATGTCCTAGGCATTAAAAACCCATAGACTGGCCCTAAGAAGTTGCATGTTTTATTGCGTGGAGCATTTTCATAATTCATTTTCAACAAATGCTTGTAGCTTGCATCATTATATATATATATATATATATATATATATATATATATATATATATATATATATATATATATATATATATATATATATATATATATATATATATATATATAGAGAGAGAGAGAGAGGATCAACATAAAACCCTTTTTTATCCATAGAACCATATAACCCCATCTTAAGCCATTGCATCTAGCAATCAATAGACAATAATAAAAGAATAATGTATAATTAAAAGAAATCAATTAAATAAATGGCTGAGGGTAATTTTGGTATAGAAAATATTGGACTCCTAAAAATCAGGCTATCAATTTAGATTAAAATTTTGTCTCTTTAATTAACCCTAAATCGGTTTCACGTTCTGACCAAATAGCTGATGGCTGGAATCGAAAGTTCATCAATCGACGACCGGAATCGAGAGCTCAACACCATTTTTGATGGTTGTCACCACCGTCGGCTACATCAAGAGCTTATTAGCATCGCGACTGCAGTCCAATAGGTGCTTGTCTGGTGGCACCGACTGTCTAGTAGCTAGCCGGAGACGATGGCTCTTGGTCGGATTCCTTGTCAGAACAACTCTCAAGTACTGATTTCATTTTATCTTAACAGGTTTGAACATTTTCTGACAATTTATCTTGAATGTTATGAACAGGTTAGTCTTAACTTCTTTATTGTTGTTATTAACAGGTTTGTCAAACAATAATAATACGTATACATGAGAGAGATTGGCCATACGAAGAATCAAGATCAAAATCACCTCTGTTGGCTACAGTCGAGAACGAGAACGAAAGAGAGATAGGTGATAGGGGAAGGAATGTAATTGAGAGGTAGATGACTTAGAACCTGTCCTTTAGTAGCATCCTTTAGTAGCAGACATTGTGTTTTGATAATTGTAATGCCCCGTCTCGGTCCATGAGTACTATTGTATGTATTTTATTTTGATAACATCTTGTATACTGTGGTTTGAATACTAGTGCACCCTCTTTTGCTGTATTAAAGTTTGGAAATTTTGGGGTGTACCTTTTATGAAAAATCGAGTGTTACAGATGAGTTCTATATTTGTGTGCATTGTTTGATCTATGCCATGTCAATGATGTGTATGGGCAATATTTTTTTTAAATGACATTCATTATATGACTTGTCATTAGATTGTATTGATCATCGGCAAGGTGTTTATTATTGTTGTTTGTCATTCTTAACTGATATCGTGAATTACACTCTTTTAAGGTTGGTTATTCTTGATTTCCATAGAGTCATATACATTGTCTGAACTATGCTTGATAAATGAATACAAAGTTGTAATATGCTAAGTCTAATCATAACTTATTGTACGACTGTATATATGTAACTAGGTTATAAGCCCGTGTTAAACACGAGTGGACAATTTAACTTTTTTTGCAAAAAATGAAAATTTACTTTCATATTTATGGTTAATTATAGCATCCTACTTTCATCTCTATAATATGAGCTAATAAATATATATAGTTTCATTAGTGAACTATGGCACTAATTTTATATATAATATCAGAAATCCCTTCAGATGTCTTTCAACCTCAGAGAACATTGCTATTTTTTCACACATAGCCCTTTGTCTTTGGGTTAAATATAGAAAAGTAAAAAAGTCTATTAAATAAAAATATTTTATTATATAAAAAAATTAAGCAAAATTGCATATTTTTTTTATAAATAAGATATATTTTTTTTTCACATTTGGTCCCTAAATTTAGAACACATAGAAACTTGATCAACCATGAGTGGTGGTCCGTCAAATTAAGCATTCCCAACACCTAAAGTGATTTGATTGTTGATCTGACGGATAATTCAATTTCTGGCTTCACCTAAAAAGTTGGATATAATATGAACATAATGTGAGCTATATGCCCTTTTTATCTATGGGTTAAATATAAGATTGAGCAATATACTTTCATCGATTTGTTCATGATGACATCCTTCTTTCATTTCTTTCTTTTATAGAAATATTTAATGCTATAAAAGAAAACAAAATTGGAAGTACAATGCTGTAATGGGTAGATTTTTCAGAGTATAAAGCCTTTATAAGAAAAAGGGAAGCACAATGTTATATTTGAAGGAAATGAAATTAGAATGCATAAATATGTCAAAGTACATTGCTGCCTTTTCACATGTATCCCTTTGTATTTGGGTTAAATACAAAAATGTCAAAAGAAAGCTATTAAATAAAAAAAATTATTATATGAAAGCACGAACCAAAATTGCGCATTTTTATAAATAACATATTTTTTTGCACATTTGGTCCCTATATTTAGAACACATAGAAAGTTGATCAACCATGGGTGGTGGTCCGACGAATCAAGCATTCTAAACAACTGAAGTGATTTGATTGTTGATCTGAAAAATAATTCAATTCCTGGCTTCACTAAAAAATTTGGATATAAATAATATGAACTTAATGTAAGCTATATGCCCTTTTTATCTTTGGGTTAAATAAAGATATAGCAATGTACTTTCATATATTTGTTCATTATGGCATCCTACTTTCATTTCTTTCTTTTATAGCAATATTTAATGCTACAAAAGAAAAAAATTGGAAGCACAATGTTATAATGGGTAGATTTTTAAGAGTACAATGTCTTTATAAAGAAGGGTAGTACACTGTTATAATTACATGAAATGAAATTAGAATGCACAAAATTTTAAAGTAGATTGCTATTTTTTCACATGTATCCCTTTGCATTTGGGTTAAATACAGAAAAGTTAATATGTTAAACAAAAATATTTTATTATATAAAAGCATGAACCAAAATTGCGCATTTTTTAAAAATAATATATTGTTTTGCATATTTGGTCCCTAACTTTAGAACTCACAGAAACTTGATCAACCATGGGCGGTGGTCCATCGAAGTAAGCATTCCCAACACACATGGTAGCCTTCATCCAAGAACTTCCTTTATACTTTAACTGAATATGTTCTGTAGGGAAAAACATTGAATATTCTGTGATATAAATTGGGAAAAAGCTATAAATATCAAGATAAATATAAGAAAATATGTACTAATAAGATAATATGTAATAAGATAATATGAAAAAGTTTCAAAACTTCAAAATTACAATGGATATGAGATAAGGGGATTTAGGTACAAAAATAAAGTAACTATCAAACCAACAATTTCAAGAATAATATGAATGATCAATTTTCCTTCACATAAAATATTATGCAAGTGCCGCCATAATACTGTAAATAAAAGAACAAAAAAGTAATCAACTGGAGTTAATTATTTTTTTATAAACATCTTAAATGCACATAATTATGTCATATTGTGACTTCTATTTAGTTTTTATGCGTAATTGTAGCACATTTTGAATCTTATTCATTTTGGCCACATACTTTTGTCATCTTACAGAGAATATCAAAACGCTTCTAACTTTCTACCACGATAACACTTATAGAAAGGATAACCTAATCTCACATGAACACCCAAAAAATATATATCGAAATCAAACGGCACATTATTGTGAAACAAACGAATAACGTGATAACGTGATAGTCTATAAGAACATAAACAACACCGAAAGGCCTTAAATTATCAAAACTTAAATCCAAAAGTAGTGGGATATATATACATATATAAATATATGACCGGTGTTGATCCCGATGGCAATACTTTCCAGAAGTACAAACTACATTATCTTGCATGTGCAATCTCCTTCGTTCCAATTAGATTCATCATCTGACTCGTTGTGTTCGCTACAATAAATAACATTAAAGAAAACAATATGAAAATCAAATAATTATGCTCCTAACATCATATATGAAAAATATTTTACCTTGGCTCAAATTCGCGTATTTCAAAAAGTTCACCCCCAAACACATCTGTCCATTACACTTTCCTTATTTCCGTGTCGCCATTGACAGCAACATAAGCAAGCACACTCTTTGCTAGTGTCTTGAAGCTGCTAGTTAAAGCGCCTTCATTTTTGTTCTCAAGATTATCAAGATCAAGATCAGATGTATAAGTTTTGTTAACTTTTTCAAAATGTTCTCTGCTAATAAATCATAATGGAAAATATTGTAACATATCATGTGCTATGTACAATCTAACCAAGAGTTGCAACAATAACCTCAAGTTTAGTAGCAACAACTACATCTAGTTGCAACAATATCGGGTCCAGGATGCTCCTTTCAATTTGGAGAACTAAAAGATGAATATTTCACAGGAGAAGGAGAAGCACCACTGGATGTAAGGAACTGTGTGTACGTGATGTTGCTAACACCGAGATTAGCCAGAAAGAGTTGAGACCGGAGGTTTATTGCTTAACTTTGATACAGAAACCTGCATGATTTTAGAGTATATATCACTATACAAATGATTGAAAAGTCAAATTCCAATAGCAGAGGATAGGGCTACGCATGTTATTAATAAATTATGTAGTGAATGGAAACGAAAAATATATAAGAACATGTATAGAAGAAAACAAATGAAAGTACTCACTTATTACCTCAAATTATTTAATGGGGATACGTAGGTCACTGATATGCCTTTTTTATTTCTCATTGACGGCAGAATCTCAAGTCGATTATCGATTGGCGTACCCTCGTTAGTCCGGTATATGTAAATTGTACCCGAATTGAATATATGAGAAATAGATAAGCTAAGAGAGAAAGAAAGAAGGAAGAAATAGTTCATACCTCTATTGGTTTGTATGCATCCTACGAGATGCTGTAATTGCCTAGAAATCGATTGGCGTACCCTCATTAGTCTAGTTATAGGAATAGAGTGAACACCTACAATGAAGAATGAACTGTTAGTTCAATATGCCCAAGGATGATCATAAAATGATATTACTAATAATACATGATCCTATAGGGTCACACCAACAACAAGTTTGACACCAATTGATCATTTAGAATGTTAAATTTTATTTAACATCAAATGATACTAAACTTGCAATTTAATCTTGTAGGTTATTATTATTTGAGGTAAATAATAATGACTACAAAATTAAAGGTTGATTAGTAATTCATATGTGATGAATCAATTAAGTGTAACAATTAAATTGTTTAAAATGTTAAACGATTTAATTGATTTATAATTAAGCCTTTTATTTAATTTAATTGGTAAATTAAATAAAATATATATATTGTTATATATATATATATATATGTATATATATAATTATACAATTAAGATTGTATATTTAGATGGTTTATTTATATATATAATTATGGGTTAAATGTTATCCCATTAAAGAAATAAGAAGATGTATTATTTATAAGCTTATAATTATCTAAGTTTTATAAATAATAACAACCCACTAGCACTTCATTAGTCATCATAAAATCATCCATATTGGAAGGAAAAGAATGCATTAAGAACTTAAAAGAGGTGGAAGATGCTTTGTGTCTTCTAACTTTTGATTATAGAAATCAAATGGAACTTTCTTTTAAGCTAGTTGCATGTGCTTTTCTTTTCTTTTGTGTGATATATGTTGGCCGAGATTTGGAGGTGGGTTGTGATCATTTTATTGCTTCAAAGATCAGCCAAATAACTCTCCTTAAGTGCTTAGCAAAATTGGTTTTTGGTTTCATAAGAAAATGAGTCTTATCTTGCAAGTTGTGGAACTAGCATTCAAGGGTGTTCAAGCTTGTGGTGGATCAACTATAGAGGGATTCTAATTTGATTCCTAGCTATCAAAATCATCCAAACCAAACCCAAGAACAAAGTTTATGATCTTGAACTTAATCTATGTTTGTTCTTCATCTTATCTCTACATGCATGTAGCATGATCCTCTTGAAAATGGAATTTGTGTTCATGATTTTATGCTTCCGTTGCAAACTCTTGTTTTTGAAACTAATTACATGAACTATGATTTCCAACAATTGGTATCAGAGCCATGGCTATATTGCATGTTTAGATAATAAGTTTATTTGGATAAACTTGGTTTTTGGAAGCCATGAATGTTCATCTTCTTAAATGAAAGTTTCATGCATGGCTTCTTTGGCAACATGAAAGTATATAATCTATGATTTTATGTAACCAACTATATTTTATGTTTGCATGCATTTGGTTACATAAATTGTTGCCTTAGAAAAACAAAGTGTTGATTTTCTTATGATTTTATGTGATAAAATGGTGCATAAACAAGCCAAGGACCATATGATGCATGTTTTGTGTTTGTATTCGATATGGTTGTAATCTATTCATTTATTCAAATGGTTTGTAATAATAATTAGTTATTTCCTTCTTAATATTCCTTTTGTAAATATTAGAATAGTTGTATTTTATTTATTTCACAAAATGTAACAAGAGAAGGAAGTAAAAGTCCAAAAGAAGATTGCACCCAACAGCAGCACTTTCTGAAGAGCTACTGTCCAGATTTCGAAATTGTTTAGAAAGGTTTTAAAAAATTCATATCTTGGTCATTTGGTGATATAATTGTTGGTAACTTTAATATCTAGTATATACATTAAGTTTCAACAAGTATTAGCATCAATATGGCCAAGAATGAATTGAAAAATGCAACAAAAAACCACAAAATTTTCTTCGTGCTGCCCCTGCCTGTCGCAAGTTTTGAGGGGCCAGAAGAAAAATCACATCTCACTCCATGATGTCAAGAAATGGTGGTTCAAGTGTCATTTGGTGATATAAGAAGCTTGGCAAAATTGTAGCCAAATCGAAGATCATTTGGTTGAGTTTTTGTCACCTTTTTGTCCCTAGGTTTGGACTTGATATTTCATGTATGGCTCACATGAAATATCAAACTAGTTGGCTTGTGTTTATGCATCCATGCATGCTTGTGATGATTGAATGTTTTATTATGTTATGTTGTGGATGAAAATAAGATTTTGCATGCTAGACAACCTAGATAATTAAACATAATCATCAAGGAGTTTGTATTTTTCAAAAGTTGACATTTAAAACATAAGATGTGATAAAATTGGTTTTATTAAAATGGGTTTTGTTATAAAACCTATTAAGTCAAGTTTTGAAAATGATTGAAACAAGAAATAAAATGGAGATTTTATGAACTCTTACAAACTCCAACCCTAAGTAATAATGGTAATTATTTAGGATTATAAATTGGTTCTAATATATGTGATCAAACTCAAACTTAATATTGGATATTAATTGTAATCTTGACCACAAACAAAGAATCAATAAAATGGAGATTTTATGATTTAGGAACCAATTAACAAAATAAGATTTAATGGTACCATGTTCATTGGATGCATGCAATCTACATGATACCATATGTTTTTCAAAATTAGAATTGTAAAACATTCAAATCCCTTAAGAAATACGAATCTATGCCGTCCTTCTTAAAGACACTCATGTATCACTTGTATTTCCTTGTGGGATAAAGGATACCTAACCACTTGGAGTCTTCTTGTGATACAAGAAGTAGTTTTGCAATATTGATGGGATAAAGGACACCTAACCATTAATAGTTTTCAAAACTACACGTCCGTTTAAGTAGGATGATTCGTTTGGAAATCTCTTGTGATAAAGGTCACCTAAGCATTAGAAATCCAAGGCATAGATGGGATCAAACATGCCAAACTTATAAATGTTATAATGGGATCCCATAACTCTAGAAATTATATTTGGATATAATTGGTAAATCGTTACCTACCTTGTTGATTCGAATAGGCGGGATAAAGGATACCTAACCACTTATTCGTGATGCAACTTGGATTCTAGACCTTAATTAATTAAAGTTTATGAAACAAGAAAGGGTATTAATTATTAAGGACTTAATATCATAATTTACTAAATAGAACCTTGTTAAAATTTTGTAGATGGCACCAAACAACACACACTCGGCTCCTAACAAAACCTCACTACGGTCTCTCCTTGAAAGAGAAAAACTTAACCATACCAACTTCTTGGATTGGTACCGTAGTGTGAGAATTGTTCTCAAACAAGAAAAGAAAGAATATGTTCTCAATGAACCACTTCCAGAAGAGCCCCCTGCCATTCCTAAGCCCGCACATGATGCATGGCTTAAAAAGATGGATGATTCCATCGATGCATCATGCCTCATGTTGGCAACCATGATTCCCGACCTTCAGAAGGATTTGGAGAATCATTCTGCCTATGACATGATTCATCAACTAAAGGAAATGTTCCAACAACTTGCAAGAACAGAAAGGTTCGAAACTGTTCGGGCTTTCCATGCTTGCAAGATGGAGGATGGGCGGTCGGTAAGCTCTTATGTGCTCAAAATGAAGAGTCACATTGATCATTTGGCACGTCTTGGAGTTGTGATGCCCGAAGAGCTAGCAACGGATATGATCCTTAACTCCTTGACAAAGTCCTTTGATCCTTTCGTCATGAATTATAACATGAATGGTTTAAATAAGACTATCCCGGAATTACATGGGATGCTAATTACCGCGGAAAAGACTCTGCCTAAGAAAACCACTCAAGTTCTCATGATCAAGGAAGGTGGCACAAAGAGAACTAGACCCGAACACCCCACCAACTCCAAGGGCAACGGGAAAGCAAAAGTTTTCAAAGGTAAGGGCAAGAAAGTTGTCCAACCTTCCCATCCGCCCAAGAAGAAGGCAAAGGTTGCCAAAGAAGACACATGCTTTGAATGTGGCAAAGCTGGGCATTGGAAGAGAAATTGCCCTACCTATCTTGCGGAGTTGAAGAAGAAGAAGGCCGGTGAAGGCACTTCAGGTATCTATGTGATAGACCTAGAACTTTATAATTTATCTCCTAACACATGGGTATTTGATACTGGTTGTGGAACTCACATATGTAATATGTTGCAGGGGTTCAAAAGGAGTAGGCGACTGAAGGCAAATGAGGTAGTACTTCGGGTTGGAAACAATGCAAGGGTTGCGGTGGATTCAATTGGAAGTTTTGATTTATTACTACCTAATGGCTTGTGTATGACATTGTTGAATGTTTACTATGTTCCTAGCTTGACTAGGAATATTATTTCGGTTGCTAAATTAAGACAATGTGGATTTGATCTTTCCTTTAATAATGATGATATTTGTGTTTACAAAAATAATGTATTCTATTTTGAGGCTAGGCCTTTAAATGGAATTTATGAAGTAAACCAAGATGAAAAGACTAACCATGGCTCTTTATACCACATTTTCACCAAGAAACCCAAATTTGATTTGAGTCAAACCTATCTATGGCATTGTCGCCTTGGGAATATAAACAAGAATCGCATATCCCAACTTCAAAAGAGTGGATTTTTGAAGGCAAATGAGAATGACTCATTTGATATATGTGAATCTTGTTTACATGGCAAGATGACTAAAGCTCCTTTCTCCGGAACCAATGAGAGAGCAAAGGACTTGTTAGGAATCATACATACGGATGTATGTGGTCCTTTCAAGCCAATGACTAGATATGGTGAAAGATATTTCATCACCTTCACTGACGACTTTAGTCGTTTTGGATATGTTTATTTAATTAAACATAAACATGAGGCGTTTGAAATGTTCAAAACGTTTCAAAGTGAAGTGGAAAATCAACTCAACAAAACAATTAAAGTTCTTCGTTCTGATAGAGGAGGTGAGTACTTAAGTACAAACTTTATGGATCATCTTAAGACTTGTGGAATTGTTTCACAACTTACTCCACCTGGAACACCACAACATAATGGTGTGTCTGAGAGGCGGAACTGAACACTATTGGATATGGTTCGATCCATGATGAGTAGAAGTACTCTACCTTTATCATTTTGGGGTTATGCTTTACAAACAGCTGCTCGTCTCCTAAATATGGCACCTACTAAAAAGGTAGATAAAACGCCTTATGAGATATGGCATGGAAGGGTTCCATCTTTATCCTATCTCAAGGTATGGGGTTGTGAAGCTTATGTTAGACAAGAAGCTTCAAACAAATTAGAACCCCGTTCAACTAAATGTATCTTTGTAGGGTATCCGAAAGATTGTCTTGGATACTATTTCTACAATCCCATCGAGAATAAGATATTTATTTCTCGAAAAGCTGAATTCCTAGAAAACAAGTTTCTGACGGAAGAGGCTAGTGGGAGGTTTGTGGAACTTGAGGAACTTCAGGAACCACAACCTGATACACAAGAAGTTGAATCTAGCATTCAACAAGAAATTGTTGAACCTGAACAAACGGTTGATCAGGAACAAATTGTAACACAATGTGTTCGCAAATCTGGTAGGGTTCGATTTGAACCAGAAAGGTATGGGTACCTTATGATGGAAGAGGAATGTTATACGATAGATTCTGATGAACCCTTCAACTATCAGAGTGCATTATTAGATCCTGAATCTGATAAATGGCTTGAGGCCATGAACACTGAGATGCAATCCATGCACGATAATCAAGTTTGGAACTTGGTTAATCTTCCCACCAATTGTAAGACTGTTGGGAATAAATGGATTTTCAAGAAGAAAATCGACGTGGATGGAAATGTTCACACTTTTAAGGCTAGACTTGTCGCTAAAGGATACTCACAGACTCATGGTATTGACTATGATGAGACCTTTTCTCTAGTGGCAATGATCAAGTCGATAAGGATACTTTTTGCCATAGCCGCGTACTATGATTATGAGATATGGCAAATAGATGTCAAGACCGCTTTTCTTAATGGACACTTATTGGAAGATGTCTATATGGATCAACCTGAAGGTTTTGTCGATCCCAAGAATCCAAACAAAGTGTGCAAGCTTAAAAGATCTATCTATGGATTAAAGCAAGCGTCTCGAACTTGGAACATCCGTTTTGATGAAAAGATTACGAGTTTTGGATTTATCAAAAATGAGGATGACTTCTGTGTTTACAAGAAAGCTAGTGGGAGCATTGTCATAATCCTAGTATTGTATGTAGATGACATACTTTTATTTGGAAATGACATCCCAACCTTAAAAGGTGTCAAAGCGTTCCTTGAGAATTGTTTCTCAATGAAGGATCTAGGGGAAGCTGCTTATGTATTAGGCATAAAGATCTATAGAGATAGATCTAAGAGACTTATTGGTCTTAGCCAAAGTGTATATATTGATAAAATCTTGAAAAGGTTCAAGATGCAAGACTCCAAAAGAGGATTCTTGCCAATACCACACGGCACCATCCTAAGTAAGTCTCAGTGTCCAACCACTAAGACTGAACTTGAAAGGATGAAACATGTCCCATATGCTTCGGCAATTGGGTCTATCATGTATGCCATGTTATGCACTAGACCCGACGTCTCATGTGCCTTGAGTATGACTAGTAGGTATCAACAGAACCCAGGTGAAGCCCACTGGACTGCTGTAAAGAACATTCTTAAGTACTTGAGAAGAACTAAAGATATGTTCTTAGTTTACGGCGGTTTGGAAGAAAGCTTAAAGGTAAAGGGTTACACTGACGCAAGCTTCCAAACAGATAGGGACGATTCGAAATCTCAATCTGGGTATGTCTTTATTTTAAATGGAGGAGCCGTGTCTTGGAAGAGTTCCAAACAAGAAGTGATTGCACAATCCACTACAGAATCTGAATATGTTGCTGCTTCGGAAGCTGCTCGAGAAGCTGTCTGGATGAGAAAGTTCTTAGAAGATCTAGGGGTTGTTCCTTCCATTCGGGACCCTATAGAAATCTTCTGTGACAATCTAGGTGCTATAGCTCAAGCAAAGGAACCTAGATTGCATCAAAAAACCAAACACATTCACCGAAGGTATAACTACATTAGACATGAAGTTAAGAATGGTGAAATAAGTATTCACAAGGTTCATACAGATCAAAATTTGGCAGACCCATTCACGAAACCTTTACCCCAAACTAAGCATGAAAGTCATGCTAAGGGTATAGGACTCCGTTTTTCTAATGAATGGATTTGATTTGTGTTTAGTGTTTTATGAATATGAACTTATGTAAACGACAAGAATTATGTAATATATGTGACGTGATGTTTCATTCATAATTTTGTGTTTTATTAGCATGTTTAATCCTTGAATAATTTAGTTATTCTAAACGTCCATAGTCGATCATAGTTGTGGGAGCAATTATGAAGTAAGACTAATATGAATTGGATTGGTTGACTTTTATGGGTAAAAGTAGCAAAAGGTTGCAACCAAATTTATAGGTACTTGTCAGTGAACAAGTATTGGACTTGACCCGTTTCAAGATCACTCCATGGATCATCATCATAAGTGATTCTTGAATAAAGGTATTATCATTGTATCCTTTGACCTGAGATACTTATTTGGGACTCAAGTGTAGAGTGTACTATGCTTTGATATGGTTCACTGTTGTTCTTGAAATACAGACAACCATAAAGGCCATACTCATGCATAGTACTAACTATATGAGGGGCGTATGTAGTCAATACGGGATTTGTTCCTCTTATGTGTTGAGAGTTAGACATCTAAGGCGCCTGTTTGAAAGTTGAACATAAAATGAGAATGATTAAGATCCATGTCTCATGTTCAACATGATGTCTGTGACAAAGGGATAATTGATAGATAACCTTATACATCAATTAGAGCCTCGTGTTTTCTGAAGAATTGAATGTTGTTGAATGGCACAATGTCATGTGTTATTGGGGGCAGTAAAATGTTGCTAGACGTTTACCACTGTCGATATCATTCTATGATGCAACCTTGTGCAAGTGGGAGATTGTTAGTTCAATATGCCCAAGGATGATCATAAAATGATATTACTAATAATACATGATCCTATAGGGTCACACCAACAACAAGTTTGACACCAATTGATCATTTAGAATGTTAAATTTGATTTAACATCAAATGATACTAAACTTGCAATTTAATCTTGTAGGTTATTATTATTTGAGGTAAATAATAATGACTACAAAATTAAAGGTTGATTAGTAATTCATATGTGATGAATTAATTAAGTGTAACAATTAAATTGTTTAAAATGTTAAACGATTTAATTGATTTATAATTAAGCATTTTATTTAATTTAATTGGTAAATTAAATAAAATATATATATTGTTATATATATATATATATATATATATATATATATATATATATATGTATATATATAATTATACAATTAAGATTGTATATTTAGATGGTTTATTTATATATATAATTATGGGTTAAATGTTATCCCATTAAAGAAATAAGAAGATGTATTATTTATAAGCTTATAATTATCTAAGTTTTATAAATAATAACAACCCACTAGCACTTCATTAGTCATCATAAAATCAGCCATATTGGAAGGAAAAGAATGCATTAAGAACTTAAAAGAGGTGGAAGATGCTTTGTGTCTTCTAACTTTTGATTATAGAAATCAAATGGAACTTTCTTTTAAGCTAGTTGCATGTGCTTTTATTTTCTTTTGTGTGATATATGTTGGCCGAGATTTGGAGGTGGGTTGTGATCATTTTCTTGCTTCAAAGATCAGCCAAATAACTCTCCTTAAGTGCTTAGCAAAATTGGTTTTTGGTTTCATAAGAAAAGGAGTCTTATCTTGAAAGTTGTGGAACTAGCATTCAAGGGTGTTCAAGCTTGTGGTGGATCAACTATAGAGGGATTCTAATTTGATTCCTAGCTATCAAAATCATCCAAACCAAACCCAAGAACAAAGGTTATGATCTTGAACTTAATCTATGTTTGTTCTTCATCTTATCTCTACATGCATGTAGCATGATCCTCTTGAAAATGGAATTTGTGTTCATGATTTTATGCTTCCGTTGCAAACTCTTGTTTTTGAAACTAATTACATGAACTATGATTTCCAACATGAACTCCAAGGAACTCTCTATTTTTTGATTCCATGGGATTACGACTTCCTTGAAACTGGGACGAATTGGTCCCTCTAATAACCCAACAACGTGAATGATAACATATGTAATCAGAGGGGACAGTACGTTCTTTAACAGCCATAAGAAATCGAATATATAACGATAAACATCTATACAATAATGAAAAAGTAATCAAACCTGAAAATTAAACAACCGGTAGGCAGGACTGCCAGCTGTGTTCTCAAGGCATATAACTATATAAGAGTGTTGCAAATATATTTCTTATTCGATAATCTCTTTGGCACACTTCCAAAATTGCATTTCTGATCGCCAAATTACTTTAAACATACCCAATCACCCAGATTTGATGCCCTAAAGGTAAATTAGGGAAGGAACAAAAAACAATCGAGCTAATTCTGTAGTTGAGTATTGAAGTTAATTTCAAACTAAAAAGGAAGAAGAATCAATTGAGTATTAGATCGCTTGAGAAGAGGGCCCTGCAAGAGATTTCTACCCGAATTGGATGCCAATTGTCGTTTAATCTTATCCAAACTGGACTCTGTAGCATTAACCCCATCGCCATCTCTCTGATAGATGCAAGTAAAACAACCAAACTCAATTAAAACCAAACCCCATCATTTAAATCCTTAAGCAAGGGAAGGACGATCCACAAACAGGGTAGGAAAGAAACTGACCGGAGAAGAAGCCCCATTGTTAGCCATAGTATTAAAAAGAAATTGTCAGCCGGTCTATCGAGGGAGAAGAGATGAATACAGAATCAGAAATGAACGATAATTCTGATGATCTTTGAAGGGCGTGTTAGGTTTATGATCTTTCAAGGGTGTGTTAGGTTTCTGCATCCCAAATTGTGGTTGCAGTAATAAAGAAAAACTAAAAGAAATCTCGAAATCAAACATCAAAACACGTACTTGGACGACAGCAATATTGTAGCCAAGAAGAACGATGAAACCTAAATTGGAAAATTAAGATTGACATACCAAATTGTTAGGGAGAAAGGGACCCTAAAAATGAAGAAACATAAGTGAATATATAGGTGATGAGGAGCTTCAATGTTCATCGATTGATCGATGAACATTTAAGATGATTTTATTTCAAAAGGAAAGAAGAAAATTGAGGCAAACTGAAGGAGATAAAACAGAGATGAACTTAATTTGGCGTAAATTGGGGAATCAAAAATCAAGAAACGTTATGTGAAACAACTTAAGGCGAAGGTATATGAGCAGGAAAAAACTTTCTAGAGTGATTTAGAGGTTGCCACATGGCACTGGGAATAGTGTTTTATTAGTAAAGGAAGATTGAGTACATATATGATACCATGAAAATAGCTAAACGTGATATTTGCATTATAGAACTACCATCACAACCTTACATTATTTGCAATATGGATGTAATGTTAATGGTAACATTAGATTATTTTATTACAACCCTTCTACAATAGTTATATGTCAACGTGTCATGGTATGATTGTGAATTTGATGTCTTGAGTTTACACATTATCATATATTGATGATGAGCGCCCATAATTTATCCTTTCGATTATTAACAATACCTTTTATTTTATGTCAATTTGACTTATACATTCATTATTTTATTTGGTTTAGTAAGTTTAAAAACATATTAGACTTTTATCATCAAAGAATATTTCTTTCATTGAGTATTCCAATAATGTCATGACTAGGATATCACCAAGTAATGAAGTAAATGTGTATATGTAGAAATTGAGACTCCGAGACTTAACCAGGATGTATTTGAAGATTTTAGATGTAATAGTCTAATAATCTAGCATATTGACTTACTGTCTTCGAGGATAATAATTTGGTAACCGTGAATAAACTTTATATAAATGGTGAACATAATGACACTTGAACTATATAAATAATTGAAATTGTGAATCACGAGTTTAACTTTACTACATGCAATTATTAAATTAGCTTATCATCGAGGAAAACGAGTGGCGTCACAACAAAATAGTGAATGAGGTATTGATGATACAAGATAGTAGCAAACAAGAGATAATCCTAAAAGCATAGAAAAAGAGTAAATTAACAAATAAGAGGTAATCATGGAAAAGATAATCAAAAGCAGAGGTAATGGTGGAAGAGGTAATCGTAGAAGTAAAGGTAAACAATGAGCTAATTTGTTGTAGAAAATTTATGGTTAGACTATATATGATATTAAAGGAAAACTTTTTTATTTATAAAAGGTTGGAAAATGCAATCCCTCGAGGGAATGATAAAATCTTTCAAATAAGAAATTTTATGGATTTCAAAGGAATCTAATTCCACTAAATTGTTAAAACTAGTGCATCATTGACACAAATTAGGGATGACCTTATTTTATGCACATTGTAAATCGTAGGAAAGGATCAAATGACATTTTTAGTTTATGCAGTTTTAATTTGTTTGAATTACATTTTTGTCTCTATAGTCTTTAATTTGCATATATTGTATTTCTAGTGTTGTAGTTTTAAATATTTGGAATTACACTTTTGATCTACCTACTTTGTAATTTGCGGGAAGCAAATAAGCAAAGACACTTTTGGTCTCAATAGTTTTAATTTTTCGAAATTATATTTTGGGCCCCTAAAGTTTTCAGTTTGCATGCATTACATTTTTGGTGTTGTAGTTTTAATTTTCTGAAATTACAATAGTTTTTAATTTGCAAGAAATGAGTAACTTACACTTTTGCTGTCTATAGTTTACAATTATTTGCACTTTAGGTCCACGTTTTGATATTTTTTACAATAAGACTAAATTATGGTTTGGGTCACTGTGGTTTCTCTAATTACATATTATTTGTTTTGTTACATATATTATCTGTCTTAAATTACACAATATCATATCAACATTTTATATTGTTTTTTAGTAATAAATATAACATTAATAAACCTACCACAACGCAACACAAGGCCCATCGCCGTTAGTTTTATTTAAATTGGTGGACTAAAATTGAGGAAAACAATATTGAAAAGGTATGGGTACATGTTCAGGGACTATTCTTGTATTTTACTGGTTTTAGAAGGACACGAAGGTGCAAGACCATGTTCGGCCTCTTTTTAACACAAATTATGTTATTTCGTATTTTGCAAGGGCGGTTGTCAGCTCCTCGCCGCCGCAAAGACTTAAACCCTCCAACGAGCTCTGTTAACCCCTGCCGCAGCCATTAATCTCCGTATTCTCACACACAGGGAGCATGGAGCAATCTCAGAAGTCTCACAGGTCTCGTCAATCTGGCCCCTCTGCCAAGAAGAAATCCGATGTCGCTAAGAAAAAACGCGACCACACCGACGATAAGAATCAAAGAAACCCTAAGGATAAGGAAAAACGCGACCTCGCCGACGATAAGAATCAAAGAAACCCTAGGGATAAGAAAAAACGCGACGGCGATAAGAATCAAAGAAACCCTAAGGTTTTTCGAAAGTTTCTTCATATTTCGACTGCCTCATAATCCGTAGCATTTTTTTTTTTATCTTTCATATTCGATATTACTAAAAATTTACCATATTGTTGTCACTTTTTATGAATATTTCTGTTGGTGAATTTTACCAATTTCCGAATTCTCAAGCACGAATTAGTGCTCTAAACCTTCAAAACGTTATGCAGGCATTCGCCTTCAATTCAACGGTGAAAGCTAAGCGCCTACAGTCCCGTGCTTCTGAGAAAGAGCAGCGTCGCCTCCACATCCCTACTATTGATCGTACTACAGGGGAACCTGCTCCTTATGTTATTGTTGTGCATGGCCCTCCTCAAGTTGGGAAGTCTCTACTTATAAAGTCTCTCGTTAAACACTACACCAAGCATAATATACCAGATGTACGAGGTCCACTCACTATCGTATCAGGTAAGTCCATTAATAATCTTAATTTATGAAATTGCTACTCATAGTGTTCATAAACTTTGAGACACATCCCTTTTCTTTACATCAGGTAAACAAAGACGACTACAATTTGTAGAGTGCCCAAATGATATCAATGGCATGATTGATGCTGCTAAATACGCTGATCTTGCACTTCTGCTTATTGATGGAAGCTATGGTTTTGAAATGGTGAGCTTTTCTTACTTCATGCAACTTTTCACACATTTTTTTTACAATTCTTCTTAGTGACATTCACATGTACATTTTTAGGAAACATTCGAGTTCCTTAACATTATGCAAGTCCATGGATTCCCAAAAGTTATGGGCGTTCTCACACATCTTGATAAGTTCAAAGATGTCAAGAAACTTAAAAAGACAAAACAAAGACTCAAACATCGTTTCTGGACAGAAATTTATGATGGGGCAAAATTATTCTACTTATCTGGTCTTATTCATGGAAAGTAAGTTTCTTAGTGCCTATAAATATACATTCTTTTCTTTCATTTATGACTCAACTCGTATATAAATAAGGTACCATTGTTTTCAGGTATGTGAAACGTGAGGTTCATAATCTTGCAAGATTCATTTCTGTTATGAAATTTCACCCTCTTTCATGGAGAACCTCTCACCCTTACATTCTTGTTGACCGTTTTGAAGATGTTACACCACCAGATAAAGTGTCAACCAATAAAAAATGTGATAGAAACGTGACATTATACGGTTATTTACGTGGCTGCAATATGAAAAAAGGAACTAAAGTGCATATTGCTGGTGTAGGAGATTATAATGTAGCTGGTGTAACAGGTTTACCTGATCCTTGCCCTTTACCTTCAGCTGCAAAAAAGAAAGGGTTACGTGATAAAGAGAAGCTATTTTATGCACCTATGTCTGGATTAGGAGATCTTTTATATGATAAAGATGCTGTTTATATAAACATTAATGATCACTTTGTTCAGTTTTCTAAAAATGGTGATGAAAATGATGGTTCAGGAACTAGGGATGTTGGTGAAGTTCTTGTGAAATCACTTCAAAGCACGAAATATTCTGTTGATGAGAAGTTGAATAATAGTTTTATTAATCTTTTTAGTCAAAGTAGTAATAATAATAATCAGGGGAAAATTACAAATGGTGATGAAAATAACTCCATTGAAGCTATTGAGGAAGGTGATAATGTTGGTTCTGATGATGAAAGTGAAGATGATGATGATTCTGAAGAAGATAACAACCCTCATGAAAAGTCAACTTTAAAAGCTGTTGGTGATGGTCAAAAAGTCAAAGGTGACATTCAGGAAGAAGTTGAGGTTCATGAGGGAAGAACAAGGAGAAGGGCAGTGTTTGGAAATGAAAACGAGCTTGATGATCAAGAGGTAAATTAATTAACTAATTAATGCCAGTTTCGTATTTAATTAAAAAATTATTCTCATGGAAATTATTCATTGGTTGCAGGCCACTGATGAAGATGATGATGACTCATCAGATGATGATGACTCATCAGATGATGCTGAGTCAGCATCTTCTGAGGAAGATGAAGAAGATGAAGAAGAAGAAGAGGAACAAGATCTAGAAGGTACACAGAGACTTCTTTTTTTTTTTTTCATATTTATAGGTGTTCATTACTTCATATTAATGCAATATTATAAATAAGTTTATTTGAAAGCAGAAAATGCGGGAAATGCTTCAAAATGGAAAGAATCATTAATTGAGAGAACAATTTCAAGAAAAAACATAAATCTTATGCAACTTGTGTACGGGAAGTCTGAAACAAAACCAGATGAAGAAAGTGATCATGAAAATGAAAGTGATGATGATGAGTTTTTCAAGCCCAAAGGTGAAGGAAACACGAAACTGAAAAAAGGGTCGGAGGGCAATTTGGTAAATACAGATGATAGTTCAAAGTTCACGAATAATGCTAGCGAAAAGGACTGGAAAGATGTAGAAACAATTGAAAGCATTCGCGACCGCTTTGTAACCGGAGACTGGTCAAAGGCTGCTCGCCGAGACCAACCTGCTGACATGGACGGTGAAAATGACGATGATGCCCCTGTGTTTGGTGAGTTTGAAGACCTTGAAACTGGTGAGAAACATGAAGGCGATGATAATAATGAGCCTGACTCCATTGTTGAAGAAAGAAGGCTTAAAAAGCTTGCTCTTCGTGCAAAATTTGATGCCCAATATCCTTAAAAATTATTCCTTTAATCATTTATTTATAATCAAATTTTGGGTTATTGCGATTATTTATCACACAATTGGTTGTCTTTTTTTGTTCTGTTTTTGTGCCCTTAATTCCTACATACATACAATGAATCTGAATCATCTGATGAAGAGGAAGACAACAACCAGAAAGTTAATATGAAAAGCAAAGCTAATGAAAGTAGTTATATCGACAAGGTAAAATATTATTGTTATTATTATTATTATTATTATTATTATTTAATTCATTCTCATTAAAAATTATATTCTATTACTCACAAGTGGATCTTGCAGCTAAAAGAGGAAGTCGAACTTCAAAGGCAAAGGAATATAGCTGAACTTGAAGATCTAGACGAGGCCACACGGTTAGAAATTGAGGGTCACCGCACTGGAACGTACCTCAGATTAGAAATTCATAATGTCCCATACGAAATGATTGACCATTTTGACCCGTGTCACCCTCTTCTCATTGGTGGAATCGGTCTCACAGAGGAAAACGTCGGGTACATGCAGGTTAGTAGAATAAAAATAGAATATTTATTTATTTATTTATGTTTCTGATTACTAATATTTTTATTTATTTATTACAGGCAAGGTTTAAGCGTCACAGATGGCACAAAAAAGTTTTAAAAACTAAAGATCCAATAATTGTTTCAATTGGATGGAGACGTTACCAAACTTTACCAATCTATGCAATTGAAGACATTAATGGACGCCACCGTATGCTAAAATACACCCCTGAACACATGCATTGTCTGGCAATGTTCTGGGGCCCACTCGCGCCACCTAACACCGGAATGATCGCTGTTCAAAATTTGTCAAATAATCAGGTAAAGTAAATAAATAAAGTATTCTTCAAGGGCCAAAGTGTAACTTTTTTAAAATTCTCCAGGCATCATTCAGAATCACCGCAACCGCGGTTGTGTTGGAATTTAACCACGCTGCAAAAATTGTTAAAAAAATTAAATTAGTCGGCGAACCGTGTAAAATCTACAAGAAAACCGCGCTTATTAAAAAAATGTTCACTTCCGACCTTGAAGTCGCAAGATTCGAAGGCGCGTCTATTCGTACCGTTAGTGGAATTCGTGGACAAGTGAAAAAGGTATGTTTAAATTATTTGAATAAATTTGTTCATGGAATATGTTAAAAGTTAAATTTATTTACTTGTATTGGATATATTTACAGGCGGGAAAAATAGAGCTAGGTAACAAGCCGAAAAAGATGGGCGGACAGGTGGAAGAAGGAATAGCGCGATGTACTTTTGAAGACAAGATTTTAATGAGCGATATTGTGTTTTTGCGCGCGTGGACTCAAGTTGATGTTCCGTGCTTTTATAACCCGTTGACTACTGCCTTGCAACCACGCGGTGACACGTGGCGCGGTGTGAGAACAGTAGCGGAACTGAGACGGGAGTATAATATTCCTATCCCTGACAACAAAGATTCCCACTACAAGGTAAGCGGTTACAAATTGGTTAGGCAGTTACATGTTTGTTGAGAAACTAATTGTTTATTTTTTGTTTTTTTATATGACAGCGAATAGAAAGGCCGTTGAAGAAGTTTAACCCGGTTGTGGTCCCCAAGTCGTTGCAAAGTTTGTTGCCGTTTCGGTCAAAGCCAAAGGAAATTAAGACAAAGAAGGATGTGAGGGCGGTGGTCCCGGAACCGCACGAGAGAGATGTTCATAAGCTTGTTCAGCATTTACAGTTGATTAGGCATAATAAGGTTTTGTATTTATTATTATTATTTTGTTTTTTTGAAGTTGGTGATGTTTTACGAGTGTGAATGATTTGATGTTTTTTTTGGTGGGGTGTATAGATGAAGCGACAGAAGATGAAGAAAATGGAGAAGAAGAAGAAGCATGACGTGGAAAAAGCCAAGGAAGATGTGGTGACTAAGAAACGTCAAAGGGAAGAAAGACGTGAGAGGTTTAGGAGCCAAGATAAGTTGCAGAAGAAAATGAGAAGAGATTGAGGCGTGTTAATTTTTGGATTTAGTGACTTGGAATTTTGTGTTGTATTAAATTTGTACTGGCGGCAAAATGTCGTAAAGTTTTGGTTTGGTTAGGTTTATATATGAAATCGGTCGTCTTTGATTCTTGTCAAAACTCAAAAACAAACTATGAAACATATTTAAACTATATTATATCACCAGGTTTTTATGAGACACGCAACATCTGACTTCAACTCAAAGCTCTTTCTGCAACCATAATGAACTTTTTGACTCTTACGCTGCAATTCTTTGTCCAACTGTATTTTTGTATAATAACTTTAAAAATTTACTTCTTTCTACATCCATTTAGCCTCTTTATCTGAATAAACTCGCATCAAATTTGTTAATATTATAAAATTATAAGTATCACTGCATATTGAATATCATAAACACTTGTTAATGTTATAAATACCTAGCCTGTTGCATATTTGTATAACATTTGTTTTGAAACATGTCAATCAACTAATTACATTGATTTGTTTATCATAGCTTCTTACTTTCATTTTTTGTTAATAGTTTGGGGAGGAGGAGAGTAAGGTTAAATGCAAGAAATAGCAATGTACTTTTCTTGATTTGTTGATTGTAGCATCCTACTTTCATTTCCTCATATTACAACATTGCACTTGGAAAAATAAAATATCTACCCAATTATAACATGTCATCCAAATACTTGTAAGTACAATGCTATAATTGGGTAAATTGTTGAAGTAAAATGACTTCATACGAAGAAAATATACAAAGTAGAATGCTATACACAAATAACTGATAAGATAAAAAAATGTCAACATTTCTTGCATCTAGCCCTTTTGTGAAAGCGATTATAAAGCAGTTTATTGGTTGATTCTATATAATTGGGTATTTTAAAGTATAATGGCCTAAATAAGAAAAAACAGAAAGTTCAATGCTTTAACCAATAAAACATTCATCATCTCAACTCAAGCATAAAATCAAAACCATAAACATCCTCTCATTAATAAACAAACCATCCATTCCGACTTACTTTAAACAGAAAAAAAAAAACTAAAGAATACAAACAACACAACTTCACTCTTCAGTGGAAATCCCCAAACTGCCCTTCAAACTTTCTGTCTATCTTGCTTTAATCTGTTTGCATAGATCCAGCATGGTACTTTTCCAAATCTGCATCAAGATCTTCTGCAGACACCTTCTCACCACGTTCCCCACCTCTCCCCCTACCCCTACCCCTACCCCCACCCCTTCTACCACCGCCACCGCCACCACCACCACCACCACCGCCGCCGCCGCCACCTCCGCCTCCACCCCTCATTGTCCGGGCACCGCCTCTAAGTCTCCCCATAACCCCACCTCTGTTTTAACGTTTAAAAAAAAGTTCATTACTTGATCACAAATAAAAAAAAATTCAAAAAAGAAATAATACCTTGAGGGTGGACCATTTTGGTTTCCATAATTAGCACCAGGAGGCATGAAAGCAGCACCATCGTTTCCCATATTTGTTCCTACAAGTTCGATCTTCATAGGCTTTCCATCTAATTGAACATTGTCGTATTTTTTAATAGCCAATTCTGCATCTCTACGCCTTGAAAACACTACTTCCGCAGTTCCCTAATAAATCAAAAATAAAAAAAAAATCTCATAACTACACCAAGCAACATAATTTCTTGAAAGAGTGTGATATTATTCCCAAAATCAAGTACCTTTGATCTGCCACTTCTGTCATAGTGTATTGATGCTCGCTTTATGTCACCAACTTCTGCGAACAGCTCCTGTAAATCAATATCTTTGTTTTATAACACACTAATTAAGATTTAAGACCCAGCATATTGCCATGTTCATATATAAATCCTACGAAATTACCTTGATATCGTCATTAGAAACACCGTAATCCAAGTTAGCTATAAGAAGTTTAGTGCCAGTCTCTATTCCGGACGAGACCCTGTTTGATCTTGCAGGGTGAGCTGCAGCATGACCTTCAAACATTTCATGTCCCCATGTTGTATCTGGCGCTTCAACCTGTAGGATGTAACAAAGAAGACCATCAGAATTCAATACTAAATTTGTTCATTGCGGCCGCTTCTTTGATGAGATCTTGTTTTGATGAGGCATAGTAACCACTCTCAACACATAAAACTTGTTACTGGCCGGATCAATGATAAATTGTACCAAATTTGTTACCTTTTGACCGCCGTATGGTGTTGACCTATTGGAAGCACGATTGGGCAGACGACGAGAGGGTCCAGGACCGGAATTACGACCTCTGGATCTAGGGTTTTCAGACCCTCGTGATTTCTTGTTCGCCTTTATCATATCATCGAGAGACATGTCCAAATTAGACATGATTAACAAACAAATTGATAGAAAAACCCTAAGAAATTTTGAGTTGAAGTGGAGCTTCTGTAGTAGGGTTTAGATCAGCACGACTAACCCTCGTTTTCACAGTATCTATCTACCTACGAAAAGGGAAGATCAAATAATTGTACACTTTGCTACCTCCGAGTTTTATAAACTGAACTTTGAAGCACATATAGTTGTATTTTGTCATAGTTAGTCCCTCCATTTGTCCGTTAAGGGTGCGCAAAACTCGGTCCAAAGTCCAAACCGTTGAAATCGTAAAACCCGCAATTTATCTTCTATTTTGCAGCACAATCGATTTCTTACTTTGCCAAAATTTCTTTTTTGTCATATACAACAAATGCAATATCAATTCTTCCTAGTATGCTGATAAAAGTTTTTTCTTAATCGAATGTTTTTTTTTTCAGATGTGGCATTCAAGAAATGTGATGTCGAAATTACATCCAATATTAAAAATTAACTTGATGACAAAAGAAAGTCATAAGGAAGGAAGGTCAAGAAAAGAAATCTTGTCATTTGAGATTTCTACGTCAAAATCAACATGACATAGTGTGACAAATAATATGTGGGTCGTTTGTTAAACCACAGAACAAGCGCAATGTTTAAGCATATTCGCGTAGTAAAAATCTTGTTACCTTTGTAAACGAAAGACCATCTATTAAAGTAAAGAAGATGATGGTGAGGTCGCTAATGGCACTTAAAAAACCTAGAAATTTGTACAAAAGACACGAGGTAAACATTAGTAAGAATGTATAGGCGATCTTAGAATAATATTTTTTGAAAAATTGTTTTGAAAACCATGTATGGAAATTTTGCTAGAACACATCAAAGTCTTTTAACAAGAAAAAAAATTGTCAAAAAAACCATATCAGAGCATTACAATTAATATAAGACAATATATCATAACATTGTATAACTATTATAAATATAACAAAGTTGTCTTCTGAATTTACTCAAAAGTTGATCGATTCTTAGTATGCCATTAAATGACCACTATTAACCTGAGCATATATCAAACTAGTGTATTTGGCTTGGGAAGCCCAATGAATAATTGTTAGATTTAATGTTCAGAAACAAAAAATAAACTGTGTTGTCATCTATATATATTATAAAGGAAGCATTTTTACTCAAACCACATTCATTTGAAACCTCCAACCTTTCATATTCTTTTTCAATTAATACATTAAATCTATTATTATTCTAATTTCAATAATATTGTTTATTTGAATATCCACTTTATGTTTATTATTCTAATATACTTACTTTAATTAATGATTTTCATTGTCAATTATAAGTACACTATTTTTATTAAATATATTCACATATAAGTTTATATTGTTGGTAAATTTAAAAATATCATATTAAATAGATAATTTATCATGTTAATTAATACTATCTAGAATTGAGATGAATATTTTTTTTCTAATCAAACAACTCAATTTTAAAAGCTATATTTTTTACTTATTTATTTAAAGATATGTTAAATTATGTTATTTTTTATCACAAGTTGAAAAAGTAAATTAAAAAGTTATAGTTGACATAGTTAAATACACAAATATTTAAAAAAATTTAAAATTGTATTCAAATATTTATAACCTCTAAATCATTATAATTATCATGTAGATATTTTATTTGAATATCCTACAAATTTTCAAATGTTTTAGTATCAATAACTTTTTATTAATAAGTAGTAGTTTTTAAATGTATTTTTAAACTTTTTCTAATTATAATAAGTGGTTGTAACAAATAATAACAATCGTTGATATTTTAAGTAATTATTATGATCGAAATTAAAATATTATGAAATAAGTAACTTTTAAATTAATTAATCATAACAATAGTTCAAAGTAACATTAAATAAAGAATTACGATTAATTTAGTTAATACACAAGTCGCGGATAAAGCTCATTGAGTAATATTAATCAAAATAGTTACAATTTTATATATCAACTCAGTGTTAGGATTATTATCGCATACTTAATATCAATGACATAATCATTTTTAACAACGTATCTGTTAACAATTTAACTACACGATTTTCACTTGCGCAACGCGCGAGCATTCGCCTAGTTTATATATGAACAAATAGAGTAACACACTTAAGAGCATAAAGATGACAGATAAATAATAATATTTATAGTAGAGATGTGCAAATGGTCCTCAGAACCGAGCCCAAGCCCAAGAACCGAGGAACCGGACCCGAGATAAGGAACCGGCCATGTTACTTGGTTGGTACTCGGTCCGTATATGTGGCTTAATTCGGTCTTGGTCATTCTCGGTCTTGGTCCTTCTTGGTCTTGGTCATTCGGTATTGTCGGGTTCTGGGGTACGGAACCGACCGAAAGTTTAAAAGACATAAGATTATAATGTAGGCATTTGAAATTTTTACGCTTGGTCCTGCTCGGGTAAAACCCGACCAAACCCGAGCAAACCCGTACCCGAACCCAAGACCAAGTCCCATAGTTTGGTCGGTCCTCGGTTCCATTAAATGTCTTCCTTCGGTCTCGGTCCGGCTCGGGTTCGGTCCTGGTCGGGTCGGTTCCAGGACCACGCTCACCCCTAATTTATAGTGTATAAATAGTTATTATTTACTAGCTCTTGATAGATAAGAATTATGAGCTAATTTATTATTACGATAAAATGAATAATTTAATTAATAAAAGTTATTATTAAGATCCTGACACAACTAGTCAAACACTAGATTATTTTCATTATCAAAATAATTAATAAACTTAGATACCTGATACAGAGTGCATGGTCCCCATTCAGGAGCTTTGCTATTTCTTGAAGCTTGAGTCATGTTAGTTTCAAAAGTACTTGAGCTGCTACCTTCACTTGTTTCCTCAACTTTTGCCATCAACCACATGTATCTCTTTTCAATCCTTTCATCTTCAGATGATGCAAATAAGCATTCATATTTCCTAATTAAGGAATTCTTGTGATTAGCCCGAACTTGTTCAGTACCTTCATAGGATACCTTCAACGTTTCCAATTTCTCATTGCTAGAGTTGCAGTTTTCAACAAGATAAACTTCACATGGAAGAGCCACATAAATTGTAGATTTTGCTCTAATGTCAATATTAACTCTTCTTTTATTATTGTCAGTCTGCATGTGTTGAGTTCGTAAAGACATATCAGGTTCTTATATCATCCTCCTGGGAACATATGGTCTATCCTTTAGGGTGTCAATCATATGGATGTCTATAGTTTGAAGGACCATCATGATTTTACTAAGCCACATGGAGAAGTTGTTTGGATCAAACGTAATACATTTGTTTAGGGATTGGGATTGAAACGAGAAGCTTAATGAATCCATGGATTAATAAGAACATATATTATTTTGGAGAAATCTAAAAATCCGCTCTCATACTAGTTGTTGGTCCTTTATCATATATTCAATCAAGCAGAAGATCAAGAATAAGTGATTTATGAAACTAAGTTTTTTATTGATAAGAAGCTATGCAGTTATCGCGGTCCAAAATGAAATAGCGGTCACTGGCCGCTATTTGAAATAGCGGTTCTAGCGGTGGTATAGCGCGGAATAGCGGGTTTTTATATTACATACAATTAATATTTATATTCCTATATTCATAAGTAATAATTGAATTTTTCATTAATCACAATCATATGTGATACAAAGAATCATATCCCATAATGAAAATATACACAAAATAATGACCTCAACACACATTACAGTCAACAACCCAATATTTTTCAAAAATTTCGGAAAAATAACCACCTGGTCCAAATAGCGGTCATAGCGCCGCTATAGCGGTCCCAAATAGCGCTAAATCTCGGAAAATCTCGACGAGAATAGTGCCAGCGAGATTACTAACCGAGATTTTCATTTCTATCTCGGTTTGACTCCGCGAAATGCTATCTCGGCGCTATAGCAACGCTATAGCGCGAGATTGACTGCCCAGATAAAAAGTAGCTTTACCTACAAGAGAATAATCAGAGAAAAAACTCTGATTAATTACACACTTTTAGATTCCATTCACATAGAATGGTATCAATTATATTTTGTAAGGAATTTTGGTTCAAATGATCATGTTCAAAACACATAAAATCATAAAGATTTGCAACAGAAGCATAAGATAAGAACATTTGAACAAAACATAAACATTTTATTTTCCACCAAGGTTCAAGGTTACATGTAAGAAAGATAAGAAACAACAACATACAAAGAAGGATAAAGATTACAACATTTGAAGCCTTTGGTCCAAACTCAAAGATTAGGTGTTCTTGAAGATGGATATAAGGACCAATATAACTCTTTTTCTAATGGTGTCCACGACAATCTTTAGATGCTAGTCCTTTCTTGTGTTTTATACTTTCCCTTAAGCTTAGAACACCAAAACTATTTTAGTATCTAATAGAGAAAAGTATATGTTTTGAAATCTAGTATATATATTATGAAATCTAACTCCTAACAATTTAAAGAGAATATTGCGAGAGGTGGGAGGATTCTCGGCCTAGAGAGAGAGGAAGAAGGATAGAGCATTTCAAAAAATGACTAACACCTTCCACTTATGCATGTTCACCGTTTAAAGATCAAGTCTACGTAAATGTAGAGACATGCATTGGCTAAGAATGGAGACAAATCTCATTGGACCACCATGGTATGGTGGTGGTAGCGTGCAATATAGGGAATGAGAGAGTCTCACTCAATTACACACACTCTCTTTTTCTCTCTTCTTATATTTTTCCAAAGATGTTCTTATTCTTTTATAAAATATATAACATCTCCTTTAAGTTTCTACTTCACAAATAAATATATATATATATATATATATATATATATATATATATATATATATATATATATATATATATATATATATATATATATAAACCGTTTTATATACATTTATTTTCCTTTATATATATATATATATATATATATAAACATTTAAAATAAATAAGAATTAAATAAAACTTTTAAATAATCTAACATTTAATGATATAAACTCTCTTTTATTAATTCATAGCATTTAAATTAAATCTAGATTCAATAATATTTTTACATAAAATAATAAACACAAGACTTATGATATTTTAACATGAATCAAATTTATTCTTAAAATAATCATTAAGGTGTCTAACTTGTTTTTTTGTGACCCTATATGATCATATGTTATTAGCGATATCATTATATAATGATTCTTGAGCATTAGTTCCAACAATCTCCCACTTGCACAAGATTCATTATAGTCTGATATCGACAGTAGTGAACGTCTAGCAACATTTCATTGTTCACAATAACATATATTTAGTGCCATTCAACAACGCCCAGTTCCTGAGAGCTCAAAGCTTCAATTGATGTATAAGGTTGTATATCATTTATCCCTTTTGTCGCAAACATAATGTTGAACATGAGACACGGATCTCAGTCATTCTCAATTGTCTTCAACTTTCCATTAGGTGCCTTAGATTTGTAACTCGCAACATATAAGAGGAACAAATATCGGCTTGATTACATACGCATCTTATCTAGTTCACACTATACCTGAAAATGACTTGTATGACTACCTACAATTTCAAGAATAATATGTAAACCATATCAAAGCATATCACTCTCTACACTTGAGTCCCAAATATGCATCCTGAGTCTAAGGATACAAAGATAATACATTTATTCAAGAGTCATGTTAAGGGTGTCAACCTTACAAATAAAGTTGGAAATATAATTATACATTTTACTCAAGTTTGCTCAAACTTTCGTCTTTTCCGCTTAATTGTCCAAAAATCATGTACAAAGTCACTTTCCAACTATAATGAGTATTTTAAGCCCATTTTACATTAATTTATACTCAAAAGTACCCCCGATATCGCCCAAAATAGAGTTTTTGGCCTTTTAAAAAAATAGTTGCTTTAAGAACTTCTCACATTAGTTACCCATATCCATAATAATAAACATAAACAGACTCTCGAACTATATCGGAATCATACACATATAAGTGTACATGTTCCTAACTGTTCATGTTCCAATTAAATCCCCTTCCTATAAGCAGTAGATCTCTAGTGTGCTAACTACTCATTTTTTACATCTCCTAGAAATATACCCTTCAAAAACCCCCTAGACTCAAGACTTATTACTACATTCCCAGGATTACCCTTGCACTCACACATTTTAGAAATTCTTGCATAATTTCATTTGACTTGCCCTTAAGTGCTTTGTTGCTATTTAATATTATTTTCTCTAATTTTGACAACTTTATGCATTTTGGAAAATTCCTGTGTGAAAGGTTACTTATGGCTGTACTGATTATTACTCGTACGATTTCCTTGACCGTACCTTCAAGACTCACGACTTTCATGGAACTCTTGATTACAAAATTTCAACCCTAGACTGTACGGGGTCTACTCATTCAAATTCCATGGGCCGCTAAAAAAATCCCATGACTTTCAATGATACCCGTGTAGCAAACTTTCGACAACATTATCCCAAACTAGACGGTTTTAGGTAATGAGGTGTGTGAAGCCACCATTTTCATGTCTACCAGTTCGAATACCATAGGCCATAGATTGAATTTCCCTCCTGAAACTCGATCTTATGGTACCTTTCCTTCATACTTTAGATATAACTTTAAGCATTTATCAATTTTCCGAGATTTTTCTCGTTTAAGCTTGTAATTTATTGAGGCTTTTTCCTCGGTTCAGTAACAGCATAAGCTCCGTACGTTTGAAATCCTAGGAACCTAACTCAATATGTTTTGTCTAGGACTTAGCAATGTTTACTACTAAAACGATATACTTTGAAAGATATCATGTGCTAATAGGTCTTTACGGGGTTTATTTTGCCAATAATGCAAAACCATGTTGTAGTAACACACTATCTACCTACTAACTTACAAGTCAAAATTTTAATTGAAACAATGAACAACCACATGTACTATCTATGATAGCTAAGTAAAAGGTTTTCTGCAACTATGAACTAAAATTCCTAAGTTCACATGCAACCTATATAGATCTAAGTTTTCTTCTAGTTAAACATATAACAAATCCTAAAAGGCCCAGAAAATATAAACTAAAAGAAAAAGATTAAGAAAAACCAACCTTTAGTGAAACTTGGAAGCAAAGCAACAGAAATCTCTTGCCTAAAATGCAGTCACACCCTAGCTGGAGTCTTGGCCGAAAATCCTTCAGAGAGAGAGAGAGAGACAGTCAAAATCGTGGGTTTAGGGTTTGTGAGCCTCCCTATTTATAGGCTCCAAGCAGATGACTAGATAAACCTTTAGAGATAAACCTTTTGAATTTAAACCAAGATAAACTATTATCTTATTAATTCAAATCCTTTTATCCTCCTTATTAAAATTGAAATTATATATGCTTCCATATATAATTTTCACTGGTCACACACTCACTCAAACTGTCACTTACTCAACTATTGAATAATTACAGTTTTAGTCTCTGCACCTTTAATTAATTAATTTAACCACAAAATTAATTCCAATTAATTCCAGAAAAATTTCTAATTAATTATTATAGTTTCTAATTAATATATTATCACTCAAATATATTAATAAACTATTTATTTAATTTCTATTGATTTATTAATCACATAATAAATCAACCTTTCTCTCTACCGGACTTTCTACCAATCCTCCAACTATAAGGGCAACCCAAATGGACTATGCTACTATTAATTAGATAAATACTAATTATTAGTCATGGCTTAGACACCTAATCCAACAGTCTCCCACTTGGATAAGTCTATGACTAAAATCACCAATTTAACCTCTAATTAATTAGCAACTGTAGCTTCCTAGAAACCGCTGCTGAACTCTGACCTAGTCAGTTCTGTCCAATGATAAGTGATCAGATGATCCTCCGTCCAACAAGATATTTTCAGACTCAGGACATGGATTAAGATCAATCCTGGTCTGATTCTCTGTTTCCCGATTTCTGATTTGCATATGACTTTAAGACTACAAATTGATCATATCAATTTAGTCCTGGTTGGCCAACCCTTTCAGTCAACTTCAAAATCATCGAGAGGCCTACAGATATCTGTTTTCCCGATAGGGTCAAGGGACGAATAAGTTTTGACTCATATACTTATGTCCTTTACTAGTCAAATCATTCACAACAATACATTTTATAACACCGTGTTACCGATGCGTTTTTGCATTGTCAATGAACAACCGCTTGGTAAAACATAACTCATATGTCTCTGCTTAAAGATCAAAAGATATTATCGTCTCAACATTGCTTATGATGAAATCCATGAAGCAATCTGTTGAGCGTGGGTTTATCCAATACTTAAATCCCTATTTCTAAGTACTCATGAATATTGTAGCAATCTTATTGCTATGTCTAACTCATTAGACAATCTACAAAACTATTCATGACAGTCTTCATTCATACTTACTCCCTAAAAAGTATGAGTGACTGTGGACATTTGAATAATAATTAAATTACTCAGGAAGTAAACATGCAAAATTGAAACACAATGATAAATAATCAACAAAGGTAGTATCAAATACTCATCAACAAAACTATATTATTAATTCACCAAAGTTAATTACATTTATATTGCAACAAGTTTCAAATCCTATCTAATTACAAAAACTAATATCATCTGTTAATCCTATGCGTCGTGCATGCTGATAGTGCTTAACCCTACTCAGAGCCTTTGTCAAGGGATCTGCAGGATTATCTTCTGATGATACCCTCTTCACTATGAGGTGACCTTCTTCTACCCTGTGTCTTATGTAGTGGTACTTTATGTCGATGTGTCTGGACTTTCCATGATCTCTCGGTTCCTTTGTCAAAGCAACCGCTCCTTCATTATCGCAGAACAGTTCCATAGGCTCCTGAATACTCGGGACTACTCCAAGGTCACCAATGAAGTTATTCAGCCAAGCCGCTTCCATTGCCGCTTCACTCGCTGCGATGTACTCTGATTCGCACATTGAATCAGCCACCGTCTCTTGCTTGGAACTTTTCCAAGTCACTGCTCCCCCATTTAACAGGAATACCCAGCCCGACTGAGACCGACCGTTGTCTCTATCTGTCTGAAAGCTGGCATCGGTATACCCGTCAACTCTCAAGGTGTCATTGCCACCAAGGACTAAAACAAAGTTCTTCGTCCTTCGCAGATACTTGAGTATGTTTTTGACCGTTGTCCAATGTGTCCTACCAGGGTTTCCCTGGTATCGACTGACCATGCTCAAAGCAAAAGCCACGTCGGGACGAGTACACGTCATGACGTACATGATCGACCCCACAGCCGAAGCGTAATGTACCCGACTCATGTCCGCAATTTCCTAGTCTATACTTGGACTCTGAGTCTTACTCAGCTTAGCATTACTTTGCATTGGTAGCTCTCCCTTCTTGGAATTTTCCATACTAAATCTTTTCAGTACCTTTTCCAAGTATGTACTCTGACTAAGTCCAATTAGTCTCTTCTTCCTATCTCTCAATATTCTTATCCCGAGAATATAGGCTGCCTCTCCTAGGTCTTTCATGGCGAAACACTTCCCGAGCCAAGACTTGACATCTTGCAGGGTCGGAACGTCGTTTCCCATGAGCAGTATGTCATCTACATACAGCACCAGGAAAGTGACTATACTCCCACTAGCTTTGACATATACGCAAGACTCATCCTCGCTCCTAGAGAAACCAAATTCTTTAACTTTCTCATGGAAACAAAGATTCCAGCTGCGAGAAGCTTGTTTTAATCCATAGATAGATTTTTTGAAGCTTACACACTTTTTCAGGATACTTTGCATCAACAAAACCCTCTGGCTGATTCATGTAAACATCCTCAGTCAACTTCCCATTAAGGAAAGCGGTTTTGACGTCCATCTGCCAAATTTCATAGTCATGAAATGCAGCTATGGCCAGCATAATCCTAATTGACTTTATCTTAGCCACTGGTGAGAAGGTCTCATCATAGTCAATCCCTGGGGTTTGAGTAAAGCCCGTCGCAACCAGTCTTGCTTTGAAAGTGTGTACCTTTCTGTCCATGTCGGTCTTCTTCTTGAAGATCCACTTGCACCCGACTGTCTTTCGACCCGGTACATTGTCAACCAAGTTCCAAACTTGATTCTCATACATGGACTTGATCTCGCTGTCCATTGCCTCTTTCCACTTGGCAGACTCAGGGCCCGCCACCGCTTCCTGGTAGTTAGCAGGTTCATCCAAATTTATCAATGTCCTATCACTGACAAACGTATCTCCATTCGTAGTTATATGGAATCCATAAAACTCGGGTGGCATGCTAACTCTAATAGAGCATCTAAGAGGTAAGGATATGTCAGTCGGACCAACATGAACTTCTTCCTCTTGTTGGTTGCTAGTTTCTCCTAAGGTTGCATCATCGGTTGACTCTTGAATTTCTTCAAGGTCAATGGTACTCCCACTGTACTCTTTGAATATGAGTTCTCTCTCTCGAAAGACTCCCCGTCTCGCTACAAAGACCACGTCCTCGCTCGGTCTGTAGAACAGGTATCCAAAGGACTGTTTGGGATATCCAATGAAAAAACATTTTTCGCTTCTCTCTGCGAGTTTATCGTGAGTTTCTCGTCTACCGAAAGCCTCACAACCCCAGACTTTGATATGTGCTAACGAGGGAACCTTCCCCGTCCACATCTCATGAGGTGTTTTAGCAACCTTCTTAGTAGGGACAAGATTAAGGATGTGGGCGGCAGTCTCTAAGGCATACCCCCAGAAGTGAATGGGAAGTGAAGCTCGACTCATCATGGAACGAACCATGTCTAACAAGGTTCGGTTACGTCTCTCGGCAACACCGTTCAACTGTGGTGTCCGAGGAGGCGATAACTGTGAAACTATTCCACATTCCTTCAGATAGTCTAGGAACTCGATACTAAGATACTCTCCGCCTCTGTCGACCTGAGCATCTTTATCTTCCTGCCCAATTGATTCTCAACTTCATTTTTGAACTCTTTGAACTTTTCAAAGGTGTCTGACTTGTGTTTGATTAAGTAGATATACCCGTATCTACTAAAATCGTCAGTGAAGGTCACGTAGAACCGTGTGCCGTCTTTTGTGGTAGATCTGAAGGGACCACATACATCTGTGTGTATGATGTCCAAAAGACCTTCACCTCTTTCAAAGGAACCCTTGAAAGGTGATTTTGTCATCTTGCCCAAAAGACAAGATTCGCATACATCATCCGATTTTAGGTCGAATGATTCCAACACTCCATCCTTTTGGAGTTGGCGATGCGTTTCTTGTTAATGTGCCCAAGACGACAGTGCCACAAGCACGCCTTTTCTACACCACTAGAAGAATCAATAAAGTTTACACTATGACCTAAATTGTCTACACATTGCACAGTTTCATACACACCATCACAAGGTAAAGCAGTAAATACAGAAATGCCATTTTGAAAAACAGAGATAGAACCATTACTATTATCAAATGAAAACTGTAAACCTTGTCTGAACAATGCATGAAACGAAATAATATTCCTTGCCATTTCTGGCGAATAACAACAATTAAATAGTTCTAAACAAACACCACTACTGAGCACTAAACTATAAGTCCCGATCTTGGTCACAAACGACGATCTCCTATTCCCTATGATCAGGTTGAGTCTACTGTGCTCCACCTCCCTGCTTTCCCTTAGGCCCTGCAAATCAGAACAAATGTGAAAACCACATCCTGTATCAAGGACCCAAGAAACGGAAGATGGTGAGTTTTTAAAGATAGTGTAAATACCTGCTGAAGATGGCTTGACTTTGCCATCCTTCAAATCTTGCAGGTATGTAGGGCAACTTCTCTTCCAATGGCCCCGTTCCTTGCAATAGAAGCACTCTGCTTCCTTGGGATTGACATTGTGAGGAATGCCAGAAGTCTTGGGTTTGGATCCGTTGCTGGACAATCCAACATGCACCTTTTCCCTCCAATTCTGCTTAGGAGGGCCCTTTCTCTTCTTCCCTTTTCCACCAGTAATTGCCAAGACGGCTTGATTAGCAGCGGGTATACTCTTACCCTTCATTCCGTCCTCGGCGGTACGGAGCATGCGATGCAGTTCGGCCAGAGTGGCCTGAAAGTTGTTCAGATGATAAGCCAGCGTGAACTGGTCATATGAACTTGGCAGAGAATTCAGCATTATGTCTACAGCCAAATCCTCGTGAACTGACATCTTAAGCTTCCTGAGCCTTTCCACATACCCTTGCATTCTCTACACGTGGTTGCAAATGGACTCTCCATCTTTAGGCTTTGCATTGGTGAAAGCTTTGACTACCTCGCGCCTCTCGATGCGCTCCTGCTTGCGGAACTTTTCCGCCAGCTCTTTGTGCATCTCGTAGGGCTAGTAGTCTTCATATATTCTTTGCAACTCTGGGTTCATTGTAGCTATCATGATGCAAGCCACTTTGGTTGCATCATCAGAATGTTTTGAGTATTGAGCGATTTCTTCGGGAGTAGCATTATCAGGGTCAATTTCAACTAGCTCGGTTTCCAGAACATACTCTTTATGTTCAAACCTTAGAGCCATCATGATGTTACGGATCCAGTCATTATAGTTGGTACCGTCCAACTTAACTTTAGATCATAATGACAAGATAGAGGTAACATTGGAGTTTGATTGGGGGGCAGTTTGATCAGCAGAAGACATCTATAAAAGAAGATAGTTTTAATTAGACGTATATAGTAATCTTTATAATAACCCAATAATAATTATAAGGCTAGGATCCTACAATAACAATTTACAATCTCGAAAAGGGATGCCGTAATCAATATTGTAAATTTTATAAAGTAGGCGAATGACGATTCAGCCAATTCCACCGCGGAAAGATAATCATATTAAAATGGAATTCCTAGATTCTTTGAGATTTATTGAACTGTTCAATAGCATGTTTTAATCTCGGATGTGCCCCACTGTTTGTGACTGGGATACCGAGGATCACAAACCGGGTGTGAATAACCATGCAAATTAGTTTGGTACTCTCGGGGTCAGTTGCCATCTCTAGTTGATGTGTCGGTAAACCACACATGCTCCATCAACAATGATAACACCCGAGAAAACCATTGCCACTCTTTATAAACCCCAATTAGCGTGCCGGTAAACCACACACGCTCCACCAATGTTTCATAAAGTGCAATGTGCAATTTCATGGATTAGCACCAATTCACATTTTTCCTAAAGTAACTAGATTGAGATTTTATAAATTGTTCTAGTACTTTGAATCATTATACTTTTAGTGATTATTAGGCGGTCCTATCAAACCTGTTCGGCTAACGACCCTCCACTGATCAGGCGAGCAGTGGGCGAGAGTGTTCACCCATTAGACCGCCATTTTATAGGCAGTCTCCTTATACCCACTTTATAGACCAACTTCGTGAATGAGACCTACTAATGATTTGACTAACCATTTAATCTTATACATATAAAAAAATAACTTCCTAGTTATAATATATATAAGATGTAATTTTTTAAACCTTTAAAAAATTGTTTCTGGTTTATCTTTTAATTTATTATCGATTTAAGCTATTAAATTTAAAATTAAATTAACCATTAAAAACCGATTTAATTATCTTTTAATTAACCAATTAATTAAATTAATTAAATTTGATATTTTAAACCTTTTAAAATATTTCTAGATTTTATCTATTAATTTTCAGAATTAAAAACAATTTAATCGAAATTAATTAAATCCTTTTAATTATCTTTTAATTAAACAATTAATTAAATTAATTAATTTTGCAGATAGGTGTCACAAAATAATCAAATTAATTTAAACCTATCCTTATCCCCTAATTTTCGATTTTTAGGTTAATAGGTTTAAGGTTTATCTATTTAAACAATTAAAGTTACCAAAAATAGAAAGCCTTCTAAACCTATCCTAAAATCACGCCAAGCAAGAGGGGGCTGGCCAGGGTTTTCAAAACCTAACCCTAATTTTCGAATTGGCCACATTAGGGTTTAGAAACAATAAACCCTAATTTACAGGATACATTTATACCAATTTAACAAGAAAACAAACCAAATTGCTCTGATACCACTGAAAGGTTTTCTGCAACTATGAACTAAAATTCCTAAGTTCACATGCAACCTATATAGATCTAAGTTTTCTTCTAGTTAAACATATAAAAAATCCTAAAAGGCCCAGCAAATATAAACTAAAAGAAAAAGATTAAGAAAAACAAACCTTTAGTGAAACTTGGAAGCAAAGCAACAGAAATCTCTTGCCTCAAATGCAGTCACACCCTAGCTGGAGTCTTGGCCGAAAATCCTTCAGAGAGAGAGAGAGAGAGAGAGAGAGTCAAAATGGTGGGTTTAGGGTTTATGAGCCTCCCTATTTATAGGCTCTAAGCAGATGACCAGATAAACCTTTAGAGATAAACCTTTTGAATTTAAACCAATATAAACTATTATCTTATTAATTGAAATCCTTTTATCCTCCTTATTAAAATCAAAATTATATATGTTTCCATATATAATTTTCGCTGGTCACACACTCACTCAAACTGTCACTTACTCAACTATTGAATAATTACAGTTTTAGTCCCTGCACCTTTAATTAATTAATTTAACCACAAAATTAATTCCAGAAAAATTTCTAATTAATTATTATAGTTTCTAATTAATATATTATCACTCAAATATATTAATAAACTATTTATTTAATTTCTATTGATTTATTAATCACATAATAAATCAATCTTTCTCTCTACCGGACTTTCTACCAATCCTCCAACTATGAGGGCAACCCAAATGGACTATGCTACTATTAATTAGATGAATACTAATTATTAGTTATGACTTAGACACCTAATCCAACACTAAGTACAGGCCAAGTACCCGTTCCTATCCATTATTCCAGATATATCTATGTTTATTCATTCAATTATGATAATTTATCAAAGAATTTTTTTTAAAGTTTTGGTCTAATAAACCTAAATGTTTGATGTATGCAATCCCATACCCTATACTTAATTTATACCATGCTTCGAATTCTTGAACGAATATGGAGAAAACTGATAGGTTTTCTATACCCTAGATATAGCAAACAAGGCAGCGCAAACACAAAAAAATTATCTAAGGTAAGTAACATTTATTAAAACCTACAAGGATGCTAACTAATGATAATTACAACTACAAGAAGGATTAAGATTACCAACCTTTAGCAAAACCAAATTGCTTGAAGATGTGTGGATCACATCCCAAGCTAATAAAGGTAGAACCAAAAAGAGAATACCTTTAATGGTTCACACCCAATAAGTCCAAATTATTATGTTAATTTGTTAAATAAGAAAGCTCGCTATAAAACCCTAGAGAGGGATTATAGATTCTGCTGAGAGAGAAGAGAAAATTACAAAACTTAGAGAGCTAGAGGAGTGGGACGAAAATAATGAGGGCTATGGAGGGGTATTTATAGCTTGCAAGGATGCTTAAAGATAAGCCTGATTTGAATTCAAACAGGATAAGGATAATTGATTAAATAATCCAACTTATCTTTAATTCAAATCTTATCCTTCTTTATCATATCATGGTGAACGAAATTAAGAAGGTTTATCCTTCTAATTTCGTTCTCTATCCTCCATATTTAAATATTATTCATTGTCTAACTATTGAACAATTAATATTTAGTCCCTGCACTTTTAATTAATCCCAAATTAATTTAAATTAATTCAAATTAATTCCAAACTAGTTTCTATTTAATTTATCATCACATGACAATTAATAAAATTTTTATTTCTCTATCTTAATTAACCTAATACCATTTGGACTACTGAGGGCAACCCAAAAAGGACATTGATATTAGGGCACGTTTGGTATAGAGAAATGGAATTGAAACAGAGAATGGAAATGGAGAGAAAGGGAATTAAACTAGAGAAAGAGAATTGATTCCATTGTTTGGTATCACAGAGAATTCACCTGAGAAATATGTTTGAGAATCAACGCTCTTGTGGTGGTGGTGGTAGCAGTGGCAGTAATAATGGGTGGTGGCAGTGACGATAGGTAGTGGTGGATGATGGGAGGTGGTGGATGGTGGGTGGCAGTGATGGTGATGGGTGGTGGCGGTAGTGGTTGAAGGTGACAGTGGTAAGTGGTAGTAGTGTAGGTGGTACTGGTGGCGGTACAAGTAGTAGTGGCGGTGGATGCGGTGGTGCGTGATGGTAGTGGGTGATTGTGGTGGGTAATGGTGTAAGTAGCGGTGGTGGCAGTGAGTAGTGTTGGCGGTGGAGGTGGTTGTGGTAGGTGATGGTGGTGGTGGTGGCGATGGGTGGTGGTGGGTAATGGTGGTGGCGATGGCGAGGGTGAGTGGTAGTGATAGAAAAGGTACAGGTGGAAGAGGTGGGCAATAGTGGATGTGGTGGCGATGGGTAGTGGTAGCGGTGGAGGTGGTAGCGATAGAGGTTGTAGCGATAGAGGTGGTAGTTAACGATGGTAGTGGTGGCGGTGAGTGATGGTGGCAGTAGCGGTGGCGGCGGTGAATAGTAGTGGGTGGTGGGTGATGGTGGCGGCAGTGGAGGTGGTGGTGGTGGTGGTGGCGGTGGCGGTGGAGATGATAGTGGTAGAGTTGGTGGTGGTGGGTGATGGTGGTAGTGGGTTACGGTCGTTGGTGGTGGTAGTGGTGGGTAATGGTGGTGGTGGTGAATTGTGGTGGGTGGTAGTGGTAGGTAGGTGGTGGTGGTGGCAGTGGAGGTGGCAGTGGATGGTGGAGGGTGGTAATGGTGGTGGTGGGTGATGGTGGTGAGGGTGGCGGTAGCGGTGGAGGTGGTGGTGGGTAACATTGTAGGTGAGGTGGTGGCAGTGGCAGTGAGTGGTGGTGGTAAGGTGATGGTGGTGGTGGGTGGCGGTGGAGGTGGCGACGGTAGAAACAGTGGGTGTTGGCGACGGTGGTGGTGGATGACAGTGGTGATGGATGGTAGACTCATGAAAGAAAATCAGATTTCTCACTATTTCTCTACTAAAAGTAGAGAATTAAAAGTAGGGAAATAGAATCAAATTATTTCTCTATTCCTTATTCTCAAGATTAAACAAACCGAAGAAATGGAATCAATTCCATTTTTCTGATTTCATTTCTCTGTACTAAACATGCCCTTAATGAAAGGGAAAATTTCATATATATCCTTAAAAACTCATCTAATTACACATATATCCTTATGAAATTGCAAATTACATATATCCTTGAAAACCTTAAAAACTCTCATATATGTCCAGAATTTTTATTTAATAATTAATAATCCTTTTAAAAATAAAAACAAATTATATTTAAATCAAATAATAGCAGATTTACTAAAATACCCCTATCCATAATCCAATCTCCAAAATCAAATTTTATTCACGTCTTCACGATCACGACTTCCAAATCAGTCGTATTCTTCAAAAGTGGAACTGATTACGTCGTCGTCTCCTTCAAAATCGCTGCAGCAATGAACACTTAGTATTTGATCTGAAAATCGAGATTGTCTATGCAAGATCAATAGGTATGTGTGGAATTAGTTTATTCAGTCGAGTATGTTAATTCTTCTAATCGTATTCTTTTTTGATTGCATCTAAATACCTTTTAGCAATTATATTTCATTAGAAATCAAATCAACAGTAGCAAGTAGCAATGGTCAATAAGTAACAATAGCAATGGTCAATAAGTAACAGTGGACTTATGCTAGTGTGTTTAAATGTTTTGTATTATCATTTGATTGATCGGGAATTTTGTTATCTCAAAGTTTTTGCAGGAAAATTAAGATGGATGGTATGGTTGATACGACTACCGACGACTCTTTAACACCAAGATGGGAGACAATGATTCAATCACCGATTATTGAGTAAGTTCATATATGTTTTATTGACATAGATCATTGGATTTTAGTAGTTGTTTACATTTAGTTCATGTTTTCATATTTGTTTTTCATTATCAGGAAAGAGGCGTCTAATTACAAACTTAAACTGAAATATGGAGGTTTCTTTCGTTTAGCAAGAAATTCACATAAGAAAGTATATTTTTTTGGCTTTCGAAAATCTATTTACATAGACACATACTCATACAACTTGAGCGATTTAGTTGAGGAGGTGAAGAAGCATTATCCATCAAAGAGTGAACTTGTTTTGTTCATACTTTTCGTTGACAAGTATGCAAAAGAGCAATCTTTTATTCAACTTGATTCCCATGAGAACTTTATGGTGATGCTTACCATGTATAAGGAGGAAAAAGTAGTAACAATTTATGTGACTACGGAAGAATGTATCCAACAGAGGTATACAAGTTTTTTTTATGTAATATACATTAATCTAGTCGTGTAATTCTTTATATTAACCCATGTATGATTTATTTGGTACAGTCGTGAAGATGAATTTATAGATGAATCCGATGATGAAAATGATTCAGACTTGTCCGAGTGAAGAAAGTTATCATAGTCGTCATAGTACCGATAATGAGCATGAATTTTTGAGTTACGATTGCGGAAATTATGGATATAGTAACAAAAATCCAACCATAACCGTGAATTCAAAATTTCCAAACGTGGTTTCTTTTAGAAGAGCTTTAAACCATTACGCGTTAACTCATGAATTTCAATATGCCACTGAGAAAAGTGATCTCACGCGACTTACAGCATGTTGCGATGATAAAAATTGTAAATGGAGGATTCACGCTTCTCTTACTCAAGATGGAGTTACTTTTGAAGTAAGTATATGATTTAAGAAATAGGGAGAGACGTGATATCGTTAGCTAATACAATTGTTTTTTTGTATATACATTATTGCAGGTTAAGAAATTTGTGGGTACACATACTTGTACTCGAAGTAACAAGTGTGGTAATAAGCATGCCACGCAAGGATGAATTGCTGAGGTAGTCACCGACAAGCTAAAATCTGATGGGGATGTATCTTGGCCGAACTTAAAATATGGCTTATGAAAACCTACAATGTTGATGTACCATATATGCGAGTCTTTAGAGGAAAAGAACAAGCTTACAACAATATGTATGGAAGATGGGATGATTCTTTCTTGAGAATTGATGATTTCAAAGAGGAATTACAAAAAAGAAACCATGGTAGTGTGGTTGAAATTGATTTGGACACAAAGGGTGAGAAGAAACATTTTTTACGATTTTTTATATCATTATCAGCTTCCTTTCAAGGGTTTCTTAATGGTTGTCGTCCTTACATTGGGCTTGATGCTTGTCATTTGAAAGGGAAGTTCAATGGTGTATTGGCTGCTGCCACAAGTGTTGATGGTAATAATGGCATGTTTCCAGTTGCATATGCCGTGCATGAATTGGAGAACACAAAATCATGGACATGGTTTCTTGAGCTGTTAAAAAAGCGATTGGTACACCAAATGGTCTTGTGATATCATCAGATATGCAAAAAGGGTTGGAGGTTGCTATCACACAAGTTTTTCCTAATGTTGAGCATCGAGAATGCATGAGACACTTATACATCAACTTCAAGAAACATTTTAAAGGTGAATTCTACATGTTTAAACTATGGGGTGCTGCAAAAACCTACAATATTAGTAAGCATGACAGATTACTAAGGGAAATTGCTAGTGTACGTGGAGAAGCAATTGCATATCTAGATGATAACCACAAGAAGATTTGGAGTAGAAGCAGGTTTTGAACAACAGTCAAGTGTGATTATATTACTAACAACATTTCATAAACTTTTAACTCTTGGATAAATGATTTGCGTTATAAACCAGTGCTTCATCTTCTTGATGGAGTAAGAGAAAAGCTTATGGCACGTTTTGATAAGAAGAAGAGGATCGTGACCAAATGGAGGGGTGCATTAGTACCCAATGCAAGGAAACATCTCAAGAGAATCTCTAAGGCAAGTTCTACAATATAAGATAATTGTTTTTTTAATAATTTGAATTATAAAGAAAAATATTTTCTAATATTGTTTATTATTTTTTTCGAGCACAACTTGGGTGAATTTCAAGTTTGTAGAAGCAATGAAAATCGAGCTGAAGTGAAGTGCAAAGAAAAACGTTGGGAGGTTCTACTTGACGAGAGAAAATGCAGTTATCGAGGCTGGCAAGTTACAGGTCTTCCGTGTGTGCATGCAGCGGCTTTTATTGCTTTCACAAGGGAGACTAATTGGGATAAATATGTTGATCCGTATTTCACAATAGAAAAGTTTAAACAAGCTTACGCTTTAGAAATCGCTCCGATGCCCGGAAAAGATCAGTGGGAGCATACAGAAACAAGTCAAAAATATACCCACCTATTATCAAACGGCTGCCCGGAAGACCAAAAAAGAATAGAAATGTACCGGCTGATGAGTCTAAAAAAAGACATAGGTGTCCACGTTGTGGTATGTATGGACACCATCAACGGACATGCAAGAATCCAGCTCCACTTTCTAATACATCTCAAGCTTCTCATGAAACATCCGCCTCTAAAAGGTTAACTAGTTCTTGTGCAACACTTTGTGTTTCAAGAAGAAATATCTCAAATTATTATATAATGCTAACGATTATTATATTTCAGGGGACGGAAAAACACAACAATGTTAATGCTGATGATTAAAAGCAAGAACTCGAAGTCACAAGTCCAGTTCAGAACTAAAGTCACAATTCCAGTTTAGACATTTGTGGTTATTTTGGGATTTTACATGTCTAGTTTAGGATATGAAATTAGTGGTTTATTTTGAACATGTTGATTTTGTTATGTAGTGAACCTATTTTTGATTAGATAAAAAAGCATTTTTTTGTGATTAATTGGTGAAACGCATCAAAAGATATGCCAAACGATCAATATTACTTTTTTATGTATAAAACTGTCAATTACAACAATAAAACTATCAATTACATCAATATACTTTCATGTTATTTTCCATATATAAAGTATTAAAACTATCAATTAAAGCAATATACTTTCATGTTATTTGCCTTATATAAAGTATTAAAACTATCAATTACAACAATATACTTTCATGTTTTTTGTGTAACAAACACCCAAGCTTCAAGAAGTTAAAGAAATGCCAACGATGAAGCTTATTTTGAGACTTTACCTAACAGAACCGAAAATCAAAAATGAGAAAAGGAATAACATTAACTGAAATGAAATGTTAAGGGATTGAGATTTCATAATTTCATGAATACAAAATTATCATTCCAGTAACTATGTCAACATTTTCAGAAATAACAATGACATACGTGCCCTAACTAGCAATTACAACAATATACTTTGCTAACACTAGTAAGACGAAACAATCAGCCCTAACTAATTCTAGCTCAACTCCACAACTTGTTGTAGTTTAGAACAATGGCACAATCGCCTTGTATGAAGTCCAGTAGCCTAATCCTCATGAAGTAGATCAGTGTTTCTGGAGATGCAGTGTTTGGAATTTGTTCCATCTGATGACTAGGAGTTTGCTTTGACTCCTTCCTGTTCTTGTACAACTTACACAACACCCATTCGTTCAACTTCAAGACAAGATATAACATAAACATATCGTTAAAAGCCAGCAGCAAATAGCAACATTGAGGATAATATATAGCAACGGACTTCACAATTTACTTATAATAGTAACCAAAAATCTTATCTGCATACCTTCTTGTTGTTCTCTCTGCTTCCAAACGGCTTCCAAAATGTTGAAGTCTGAACCAAAACCAACACTTCCTTACCTATGCACAATTGATGGGCATATCGGTACTGTAAAGCAACAAAATTGGCCAGCATCACAACATCACACTGGAACATTAACAAAAGTCTGAACCAAAACCAGCACTTCCATATACAGTCCTACTTGTAAAGCAACAAAATTGGTATAGTGGAACATCATGTACCGATTTGAATGTCTCTGTAAAGTAGGGGTGGAAATCGGTTCGGTTTTAGGTTTTCTTGGTTTCCTCGAATCGGTATCCTCGGTTTGAAAATATTTTGGTCCAAACCGTAAACCGAACCAAACTAAATTCAAATTATTGTGGACCAAACCGAAAACCGAATTCGAATTCGGTTTGGTTCGGTTTGAGACCAAGGAAACCGAATTTAAAAAAAAAATTCCAAAAAGAGTAAGGGCAAAAGAGTAAATAAGTAAATTCTATATAATATAACATATATTTTAATTACTTATTGAATAATATTCGGTTTTTCGGTTCGGTTTGGTCTGAACCACGGGAAACCAAAAACCAAACCATAAACCAAATTCCAAATTCGGTTTGGTCCGAGACCAAACCAAAAACCGAATTCAAATATGGTTTGGTCCGAAATCGGTTTCGGTTCGGTTTGGTCTTCGGGTTTTTCGGTTCCAAACCAAATAGCTTCCACCCCTACTGTAAAGCAACAAAATTTGTATAGTGGAACACCATCTACCGATTTGAATGTCTCTATAAAGCAACAAAATTGGCCAGCATCACAGTGGAACTTTTCATAAACGAAGTAGGTTAGATTTCCCTATATAGTCCTACTTGGTTTGATCCTAAACCAGCAATTCGTACATACATGATGGCCTTGTGTGAAGAGTACGACTAGAAGAATTGGTACAGAGACATTCAAATTGGTACAGATGCATTTGATTGGTACAGATACATTCAAATGCATGAAAGCAGAGTATAAGTAGAATAATTGTAATACCTGACTAAATCGATAACAGATGCATAGCAAATCTCAATTGCAGATCGAGTAATTCCTCTTCTTAATCGAATGCGGATTCGATCGAATCCTGCAAAGAATTAGGTTTGTGATCAATTGGAATCCTGAAAGTGGTGTCGACGTGATCAATTGCAATCGTCAAGAGGTGTAGACGTGAGCACTTGGTGAAGAAGTTGCTGTCGATGATTTTGGAAGAAGTGAAGAAGTCGCTGATTTGGATTTGCGATGTGTTGTCTGTCATGAAGAGAAGACGTAAATAAGGATATGGAGATTGGATTATGGACAAGGGTAGTTTAGTAAATTTAGTATTATTTGATTTAGATATAATTTGTTTTTATTTTTAAAAGGATTATAAATTATTAAATAAAAATTCTAGATATATATGAGAGTTTTTAAGGTTTTAAAGGATATATATGTAATTTGCAATTTCATAAGGATATATGTGTAATTAGATGAGTTTTTAAGGATATATATGAAATTTTCCCTTAATGAAAAGTCCTTACCAATTTAGTTATGAACTTGAACACTATTCCAACAAAATCTGATATCAATTGAGGGTATATGAAGAGGAATATGAATGAAGATTAAAGTTTTAGAGAATATTTATTTTGGATTTCTCATTCAACTAACGGAAAATACAACAACCAAACACCTATATATACAGAGAAAATCTAGTTCATATATATATATATATATATATATATATATATATAAAGAGAGAGAGAGAGAGAGAGAAAGAAACTAACAAACTCGCTAACTATTTCTAATCGACTTAATTAAATAAGTTACAGAAATACCCTTGTTAAAATCAATGTTTACATTTCGAGTGTAAACTTTCTACCTTTAAGTCTTGTGGTTATTTAATACATTATTAGTCATTCTTTAATTAGATCAATTCAAAGGGCACCATTTTCTTTATAATCAGGGGTAAACACCATGTTCAAATTCCTGAACGAACGTGGAGAAAACCGACATCAACTGGGGGTATATGAAGAGGAAACAAGAGACAAAAGTGTTGGATGTATATGCTCAAGAATCATTATCGAATGATATTACTAATAACATATGATCCTATAGGGTCACATCTTTATCAAGTCGGTACTTATTGAATATTTATTAAATATTTGATTATTAATGAATAAATTCAACTATTGTATTTAATTAGAGAATAATTACTGTTTTATGAAAATAATAATTTAAAGAGAACAAACTAGTTATTATATCATATGGTATGATATATTAAGTCATGTACAAGTTTTTGGACATTTAGGATTCCACTAACTTATACTAGATACATTATTTTATTAAGGTAGTGTGCTTGCCACATCATCTTGTCCTTTCTCCCCATGTTCAAAATTTTCAAGAAGGATGGGAGGTTGCTTGTCAACATCCCTCTTACACATCCCATACCTATAAGAAGTCATATATTTGCATTTAATGAAAGTATGGGTCTTGGATCACATGTGTATGCATATAAGAGAGTGTAATACAAAGTTTTGTGTTAGTTTTTCTCTCGTCCTCTTGAAACCGATAATTCCTTTCTCTCTCTCTCTCTATTACTCTTTTACAAAACTACTTAAGGGTATTTAGTGGTTAGAAGTGCTTCTCCTTTAGTGCTTAATTTTGTTAAGTAATTAAAGGCTTAAGAAGTTCAAATTACAAGAAGGAACTAACATTCCAAGTGCCTTACTATTGGTGGTGGACACCTATAGAGAAGATCAAGCTTCTTGTCTTTGCCATCTTCTTCAAATCCCCAATTTCGAGTGGGATCAAAGTCTCCAAAGGTTGTCATTCTAAAACATCATATGGTTGTTGTAATATCATTCAACCCTATGTAATTGGATCATTGATGGGGTTGTTTGAAATGGTGTGAAAATAAACTAGTTATTTTTAAATGCTTCCGTTGTCGTTTTTGTGAAAAACTCTCTATTTTATGTATCCAAACCCATCAGTGATATCAGAGCCGTCTTTTTACATGTTAGAATGATTTATTATGTTTGATAATCTTTGGTTTTTGGAAAACAAGAATGGATTTCTTTTGGCTAAGAAATGTTCATATTTGTTTTCTTTGAGAACTCGTAGTTTTAAAATAGTTTATTTTTTATATAACCAATTTTCATGCATTTTGGTTATATAAAAATTCCTTAGAAAAAACAAAGTGTTGTTTATTTAATATGTCGTTGTTGTGTATAAACAAGCCATTAGGAATCTATGGTTGTTATTTATTTATTCATATGATAATGTAATAGATAAATATGTATTATTTCATATGATGATGTAATAGATAAATAACTGTTATTTCATTTTATTCATTTTGTATGTAATATATTAATTTAGACTAGCTTGTTTATTATTGCATAAATGTAACAAGATGGAGCTTATGAAGACCCTTTCTAGACATGGTGTTTTGAAGACCGTTGAAGTGTCCTACTAAGTCCTTTAGGAAATGACTTCATAATTGTTGTGATGGCTCACAATAATTATTACTAGAAATGACTTTATTTATACATTTTTATGTATGCTTACGATGTTTATTTTGTTGATATTTAATGTTGTATGTAAGAAAATATGTTTTCCATGCAAAAGACATTTTGACAAAAATAACATCAAGTTGGAGTTTGAAATTTTAAATAATAAAGTTTCAACATAAGATGTATAAGAATTGAGTTTTTATTAAAAGAAGTTTCAATGTTTGAAACTCTTCAAATAGCCAAACTTTAAAATATTTAAAAAGGTTTAAAATGATTTTTAAACTAAATCTAAATTCCACAATTTTATAATAAAAGGAAGTTTTATTAAAAAAAAGTTAAAAACCGATTCCTAACAAATTTAATATTGGATATTAACTTTAACAAACTAAAACTGAATATAATAAATTTTATACATTTGGAACCTTATATAATATACCATGGAATATTTTATGCATAAAATATTCATGATACAAAACATTTTAAAATTCTAGAATAATAAAATGTTTATAAATCCTTTATTCGAAAACTTTAAATCTATGTCGTCCACTTAAATATCACTCGTGCATGCAATACTTATGGATTTTGGGTCACTTTATCTATTTGCATTGTCCTATGATGGTCGGAGTGCTTTATATTTACTAATGAGATAAAGGTCACCTAACCACTAGTAAAATATAATTCACAAGATATTTGAATTGGATGATTTGATCAAGAATATTATGTGATAAAGGTCACCGAAGCATGAGAGACTTGTGGCATAGATGAGATTAACATGTCATTAAAACATAATATGTTTTTTTGGATCCCATAAAATTCAAAGAATTAAATTAGAGTTGTAATTTGTTATATTAACCTACCAATCAACATGATCACTTGTGTTGTGGGTCACCGCCTCAAGTGAATATCTGTGATGTGGATCTTAGCTTTTCAATCTTAATTTCAAGTGTAATTAATATTAAAAGAAATTATATCAAATATATTAAAATGAATCTTATTATTTTGTAGATGACAACCCCAACTGTAACCACCTCTTCTCTCACCATTCGTTCCATCCTCGAAAAAGAAAACTAAAAAGAAAACTAATTTCAAGGGTAATTAATATTAAAAGAAACTGTCCTTGATGAACCTATCCCATATGAACTCCCAGCCAATGTCTCCAAGACATTGAAAGACGCTCGAACAAAACATGTAAATAATTTGCTTGAGGTGGCATGCATCATGCTTGCCACTACGTCTCGTAAGCTTCAAAAAACTTTTCAGTTCCATGAAGCGCTTGATATGATCAAGCAACTGAAAATCACGTTTCAGGTTCAGGCTAAACAAGAAAGGTTTGAGACCTTAACTACTTTCATCGGCTGCAAAAAGGCTGAGGGTCTGTGAGTACACATGTGCTCAAAATGAAAGCTTACAATGAGCAACTTTCTCGCCTCAGATTCCCATTTGGTGATGAGCTAGCAACTATTGTGATCATTGCCTCATTGCCAAAGTCATTCAATCAATTCGTGTTGAACTTTATAATGACTGACTGAGAGAGAAGCACTAATAAGCTACATTCAATGCTGAAAAATGCCGAAGGCAACATCAAGAAATCTGGGAATCAAGTCTTTGTGATTCGTGAGAGTCAAATCTCCAAAAAGAAAACCGGTAATGTAACCAGGAAGGGGAAATGCAAAGTCTTTAAGAAAGGCAAAGGAAAAGGACTGAGTCAGTTCACTTCACTTTTTAAATTCAAAAATATCTTTAAAATAAAATAAACAAATTTATTTCAAAATAAAATACATTAAAATAGATAAATTAAAACCTAATAATTTTAAAATTACACTAAGTTAATCTAAATAAATTAATAATTATATAATAATAAAAAAAACTAGTCTCTCTTCGATACAACCTATTGGTTGTAATGTGATGATCGAGAACAATGAATAAAGATTAAAGTTTAAAAGAATTTTTATTTTCAACTAACTAAAAATACAACAACCAAACAACTATACATACAAAGAAAAGGAAGCAAACAAACTCGCTAATTGTTTCTAATCGACTTGATTAAGTAAGTTACATAAATACCTTGTTAAAATCATTTACATTTCGAGTGTGAACTTTCTACATTTAAATCTTGTGGTTATTTAGTACATTATTTGCCATGCTTTAATTAGATCAATTCAAAGGGCACCATTTTCTTTTGAATCGACGATAAACACCAGGCTTCGAATTCTTGAACGAACATGGAGAAATCTGAAGGGTTTTATGCAAATCTATGAACTAAAATCCTAAGTTCACATGCAACCTATAAGGATCTATGTTTTCTTCTAATTGAACATATAACAAATTCCTAAAGGTCATATGAAAATTAACTAAAATAATAAATCAGAAAAACTAACCTTTTAGAATTAATCCTGAAGCTGAGCAGCACAAGTGTCCTGCCTCAAATGAGATCCACCCAGGGAATTGATGGTGGACGAAATCCAGAGAGAGGGAATGAGAAAAAATGGCACAGAAATAAGGGTATGGGGCTCCCTATTTATAGCTTTCCAGGTGGTTGCAGATAAGCCTTTAGAGATAAACCTTTTTGAATTCAAATAAGATAAACCTTATCTCATCACTTCACACCTATTTATCTCTTCTTATTTATTTCGATTATGAGGATAATTCCATCCTCAAAATCGCCAATTAATATTCCACCTGGACAGTCACTACTCAACTATTGAGTATTTACAAAACAGCCACCTGTACCTTTAATTAATCAAATTAATCACTAAATTAAATCCAATTAATTCCAGATTAATTTTTAATTAATTAATATTGTTTCTAATTAATATATTATCACTTTAATATATTAATAAACTATTCGTTTTATTCCTATTGATTTATTAATCATATAATAAATCAATCTTTCTCTCTCTAGAACTTTCTGCCAAACCTCCAGCTATGAGGGCAACCCAAATGGACTTTGCTACTATTAATTAGGTAAATACTAATTATTAGTCATGGCTTAGACACCTAATCCAACTGTCTCTCACTTGGATAAGTCTATGACTAAAATTACTAATTTAACCTCTAATTAATCAGCAAATTGTAGCTTCCTAGAAACTGCTGCCGAACTCTGACCCAGTCAGTTCTGTCCATAGATAAGTGATCATATGATCCTCCATCCAACAAGATATTTTCAGACATGAGACATGGATTGAGGTCAGTCTCTGTCCGATACTCTGTTTCCCGATTTCCGATTCTGCTTATGACTTTAGGACTTCTAATTGAACACATCAATTTAGCCAGGCTGGCCAGCACTTTAGTCAACTTCAAAATCATCGAGAGGCCTACAAATATCTGTTTCCCATCGGGGTCAAGGAACGAATAAGCTTCGACTCATGTGCTTATATCTTTTCCCAGTCAAATTATTCACAACAACACGTTTTATAACATTGAGTTACCGATACGTTTTCGTACCATCAGAGAACAACTGCCTTGTAAATTATAACTCATATCTCTCTACTTCAAGATCATAAGATATTATCGTCTCAATATTGCTTGTGATTAATCCATAAAGCAATCTATTGAGCGTGGGTTTATCCAATACTCAAATCTCTATTTCTAAGTACTCATGAATGTTGTAGCAATCCTATTGCTATGTCTAACTCCTTAGACAGTCTACAAACCAATTCATGACAGTCTTGATTCAATACTTACTTTCCAAAGTATGAGCGATTGTGGACCTTTCTGAATAATTAAATTATTCGGGAAGTAAAACATGCGAAAGCGAAACATAAAGATCTGACTGGCAGCTACTCCTGCTTATTACCAAGTCTCTACGAGGTAATCACCAAGTCAGATCTTGTCATAAACTATTATCGGTTTCAAGATTTCTTTTAAACTTTCAATTCTAATTTATAGCTATGTCTTTATGAACCTTTCACTCTTTCTATGTATCCAAAGTATCTTATACTGATGCACTTTATTGCATATGATCTAATCGGATGTTCTTCCGATGACATCTCAATACGTTATCCTGTCTTTTTCTCTCCTAACTCCATTCTGGTAATGTGTACCGTGACTTCCTATGGTTCTAGGGGTCTTTAGTCTACTTGACTGCACCCTAAGACTGATTCGAGGTGCTATGATGTGCCGGTGAACCACACGCGCTCCATCAGAATACCAACGACATTCTTTAACCATGAAGTCATTTAACGTCAAATTACCACTTTGAAAAAATCTTTCAAATTACTACTATTACTTTCACCCCAATCATTTCCTAATGAAAACAAACCATCCAGTATTCCTAGCCAGACAATGTCCTGAATCCAACTTACTATGCCCTAAGCATCAAGTCATCCGGATATGTTCATGACATTTTGATCGATCCAAGAAACTTGTGGAACCCGATCTAATCTTATTCCAAACCCTTTCGGAATCCAAAGATTATTTATAATCATTGTGTCATGATTTTCGAAAAACTATTTCCTTTCAGAGACTCTTTTCATGCATCTTGAATCTTATCAAGATTATGCTTACAATGGCTTGGTCTATGCTGACAATTTCATCTATCCAATAGATGTCTGTGAATTACGTGAGTATGTTGCACCTTCTTTATTTCTTTCATGCCAAGTCATCACACTTTGCAATGATAGGAAAACCCTTTCCTGGGGCTATGCATCTTGAATCTCATCAAGATCATCTTGGCAGAGTTTCGATCTATCTTAGAGACGTTTACAACCACCTGAGTATGCCGTATCTTTATTAAGTCTTTCACAGCGATCTGTCTCTTAACACCAAGTCATTACACTTTGTAATGGAAGAAGACGTTTCCTAGAAACTGTAAGTAACCCACATATGGAGTTAGTAGATAACAACGACACTCCCACTGGCTTTGACACGGTTATGGACTATTCAAAAAATCCAGGACTTTAGGCACGTTTTGAGAATCCAAACCTTTCTGACATCTTAATGGAACTCTTTCAGTTCTTTCTCAAAAAACCAATCCTTTGGTATATTTTTGAGAATCTGAATATCCTTTCTTGCGAGATGCCCGTGGGGTAATCCCGGGCTCAAGTACCTTTGTACTGGGACACTCTTTGTGAGTCCCTATTAGTGTGCTGGTGATCCACACGCGCTCCACTAACGATTCACAATGTGCCATGTAGTATCCTTTCAGATTTCATCTTCTATTGAGTGTGCTTCTCCCGGAATCAATTACTTGCTCTGAGTATCGTGTCATTCAACCAGATGTTCTGAAGGTATGTATCTGTCCATGTTGCTTTCTTTTGATGATTCAATTACTTTTATTGGTTGTTAGACCAGGTGTAAAATCAGTCAAAATCTCACATAGACTGTATCTCGCCCTAAGGTTCTCTTATTTGGCAGCAACCGGGCTCACCAATGCTTCCAAGTAGTCGGATTGCTTATCCTTACCAACTTTAGTGTTTTACCACTAATCGGTATGTCACCCAGATCATAACTACTTATGATGGTGATCAATTGCTACTTGTCAAGAGGAGATTATGTCAGTTGTAGAATAGAAATCTGATTTCTGCTCCAAGCCTAGTGATGACTACAATGCTTCCAAGTGATAACTACTTATGTCGAATTGCTTATCCTTACCAACTTTAGTGTTTTACCACTAATCGGTATGTCACCCAGATCATAACTACTTATGATGGTGATCAATTACTACTTGTCAATAGGAGATTATGTCAGGTGTAGAACAGAAATCTGATTTCTGCTCCAAGCCTAGTGATGACTAAAGGTTCTTTCACTTGGCTAATCCTAACTCATTCAGGACTGTCCCGACTCCCACTGTTTCCTTAAAACATGAGTTCTTTCTAAAATAGCTCTTCTTTTACAGTTGCAGGGGGATAACCAATGAAACGACATTGCTGATCATGTTCAGGCTAGTCATGAGGTTCGGATGATCACTACAAGACCCTGGACTTTCTATGTACAAGTGGGATAATCCCAGCTTTACATTTCAGACAACGTCTGCAAGACCTACTTAGTCTAGGATGTGGTCGGAATATGGTTTATATGGTATGTCTGGTTTTCAATTCATCGGAAACTAATTGATGATGTATCTTATGCATCGAGGATCGAACTTTTTCGATTAAGGCTCCATTATCTTCCCAAAGACACATTATAACCATTAATGTTCTTGGAAGAGAATAAATTGTGAAACATTTTTCAGTCTATGATGTCACTCAGGTTCTATGGATCTCATACTTCCTTTGAAGTCCTTGAACTGTTCAAGGTTTCAATTCAATCGCTTATTCTGATAAGCGAAGCCATATTCGTCATACTGATTGACAAATATCGTGAAGTATATACAATTGTGTTCTATTTGAAGATTCGAGCAATACACATCCATTGATGTGTCCGTTGCTCATGATCTTGACGTCTCTTACATCTCTATGTAAATTTATGACTTTGTTAATTTTGTTCAAGACTTGCAATCATCACTTGACTCTAAGTCAACTGATTCCAAAATCCTATCCTCCGGATCTTTGGGTGATTCATTTCTTGCCACATGTGCTTTATAAAGAACTTAATCATCATGTGACTCCAAGTGAAATGATTCCAAAGTCATGTCCAACTGGATCTTTGGGTGATTCATTTCTTGTCACACATGTCTTTATTAAGAACTTAATTCATCATGTGACTCTAAGTCAAATGATTCCAAAGTCCTGTCCAACTGGACCTTTGGTTGAATTGATATTATAAAGTTTCTTTTAACAATCATAGAAAACACAATTCATGAATCCAAACACTCTAGATGCATCATCATTCAAGTCATTACCATTCATGCAATTAACACACTCATACAACATTTCAAGGATAAATTAAATAAACATGTATTAAAAGAAAAATTAACATTTTATAAAACCGGAAAAATATCCTTGAACAATGTATTGTATGACAAACAATGTCGCTTGCATCTAATAAGCTAATAACATGATTGTAATATCTAACTAAACTTTAAAACTGCATAAGCTGGAGATCCAATCCAAATGTGCTCCTATGCGCCAAAGTCCCATACCCTACTGATTCCCTGCATACAAACCAAAATGTGACTATCACATCATGCATCAAGGAATTATGGATCAGGACTTTTGAGGTTTTTAGATGTACCCGAGCTTTCAAAAAGATTCTGACCTTGGAGCGCCTTCCAAACTTTCCGTGACTGTATCCGATCCTATAGATTCCCAGTTTGAGACATCGAACAATTGGTCCAGACGATCTGGATCATTTCTTGATGCGCCTTAATATTGGACTCAATCCTGAAGCAGCTGAATCAATGGAATTATGCTTCTCCATGAACGATTCATACAGAGTCGACATTGAATGCATTTCCATGATTGTCTTAATCTGGTTACCCTTTTTGTTCATTTGGATGAACAGATCAGCGAGTCGAGCTAATGCTTAACTCCCGATCAGAAGGGGTGACCTAATTTTACACAGTTTTCCCATGTATCCCTCAATCATGAGAACATTCAAACTGGTGCTACTTCCTTCTAGCTTGCAACTTCAAGCTCTTTGAAGATCCTAGTTCGTTCCTTTTTCAACCAGTTCTCGGAACCTTTCCTCAACCAGCTGTGCTAACTTATCTGACCACAAGAATTCTAAATCCATGCGGAACTCGGGGGGTCAATGATAAATAGCATGGGGCAACGAACTTCCTTTGACTTAATAGTCAAGGGGTCATGCTCATCACAAGCTACTGTGCGATGCCATGCTTTGGTAGAACAAGGGGCGGACACTCAGTCAGATATGGTTTGTCAGCAAAACTAAGAATCATTCTCTAATTGCAAAGCCATATCACATAGTCAAGGCCAGTCAGCCTTACCATATTGAACAGGTACTTTCTGAGACTCTCAGAAATGGGTGAAGGAGGAGAAGGAAGAGAATTGACACTATCTTTAGATATTTATAAAATTTGAATTAATTTAATTTTAATCCTTTTTAAACAATTACCCAATATATTATTTAATGAGGCTATGATCCAAAATACCCCAACTATGGTGTGAAGAGGGATGCCGTAATCACAACATAATGGTCATTAAGGTAGATAAACATTTATCAATTTCAGTCTTATGAAATTCCTAGATCTGTTGAGATTCATTGTACTGTTCAATGACATGTTTAATCTCGGATATACTCCATTGTTTGTGACTGGGATGCCGAGGATCACAAAGTAGATGTCAATAACCATGCAAATATGCTCGGTAACCTCAATGTCATTTATCATCTCTAATTGATGTGTCGGTTAACCACACACGCTCCATCAACAATGATAAATCATGAGAAACCCATTACCACTCTTTATGAGCCCTTATTAGAGTGCCGGTTAACCACACACGCTCCACTAATGTCTCATAAAGTGTAATGTGCAATTTCATGGGTTAGCATCTTTTCACATTTTTCCTAAAGTAACTGGATTTGGGATTTTATAAAGTTGTTCTAGTACTTTCATTAATAACATTATACTTTTAATGAGATTAAGTTGTCCTATCAAACCCGTTCGGCTAACGACCCTCCACTGATCAAGAGAGCGGTGGGTGAGAGTGGACACACATTCAACTGTCATTTTATAGGCAGTTTCCTTATACCCTCCTTATAGACCAGCTTCGTGAATGAGGCCTACTATTGATTTGACTGACCAATTATCTTATACATATAATATTAACTTTTAATTATAATATATATAAGATGTATTTTAAACCTAAAATATTTCTGGTTTATCTTTTAATTTATTGGAAATTTAAATTATTAAATTTAAAATTAAATTAAACCTTTTAATTCGTCTTTTAATTAAACAATTAATTAAATTAATTAAATCCAAATATTTTAGACTTTTAAAATATTCCTAGTTTTATCCTTTAATTTTTCGAAATTTAAAACTATTAAATTTAAAATTAAATTAAACCATTAATTAAATTAATTAAAACTAGATAGGTATTACAAATTAATCAAATTAATTTAAACCTATCTTAAACGCTATAATTTTCGAAATTAACAAATAATGGGTTTAAGGTTATCCATTTAAATAATTAAAGTTACCAAAAATAGAAAGTCTTCTAAAACCCTAATGAGAAAATCGAAAATCATAGAGGGGAGGGGCTAGGGTTTCCAAAACCCTAACCCTAAAATCGATTTGGCTAATTAGGGTTTATTAGCATTAAACCCTAATTTATAGGAAAACAATTATAGCAATTCAACAAGAAAACAACCAAAAAGCTCTGATACCACTGAAGAGTTTTATGCAAATCTATGAACTAAAATCCTAAGTTCGCATGCAACCTATAAGGATCTATGTTTTCTTCTAATTGAACATATAACAAATTCCTAAAGGTCATTTGAAAATTAACTAAAAGAATAAATCAGAAAAACTAACCTTTTAGAATTAATCCTGAAGCTGAGCAGCACAAGTGTCCTGCCTCAAATGAGATCACACCCAGGGAACTGATGGTGGACGAAATCTAGAGAGATGGAATGAGAAAAAATGGCGCAGAAATAAGGGTATGGGGCTCCCTATTTATAGCTTTCCAGGTGGTTGCAGATAAGCCTTTAGAATTAAACCTTTTTGAATTCAAATAAGATAAATATTATCTCATCACTTCAAACCTATTTATCTCTTCTTATTAATTTCGATTATGAGGATAATTCCATCCTCAAAATCGCCAATTAATATTCCACCAGGATAGTCACTACTCAACTATTGAGTATTTACAAAACAGCCCCTGTACCTTTAATTAATCAAATTAATCACTAAATTAAATCTAATTAATTCCAGATTAATTTCTAATTAATTAATATAGTATCACTTTAATATATTAATAAACTATTCGTTTTATTTCTATTGATTTATTAATCATATAATAAATCAATATTTCTCTCTCTAGAACATTCTGCCAAACCTCCAGCTATGAGGACAACCCAAATGGACTTTGCTACTATTAATTAGGTAAATACTAATTATTAGTCATGATTTAGACACCTAATCCAATAAAATCGACATCAACCGAGGGTATATGAAGAGGAAACAAGAGCCAAAACAACGATAAGTTATTTGAATGAATTAATTTTTTAGGCTATATGGTGTGCTCTCACCCTTCCCCTTACTTTTCTTCGTCACATTAGCATCCAGTCAGCACCCTTACTCCTCATCTTAGCCCTGAAAATGGTCAACCCTCACTTCCCCTCACTTTTTAAATTAAAAAATATTTTTAAAATAAAGTAAACAAATTTATTTCAAAATAAAATATTCCATAAAACAGATAAATTAAGACCTAATAGTTTTAAAATTATATTAACATAATCTAAATAAACTAAAAGTTACATAATAATAAAAAAGTAGTAGCATCACTCCCATTATTCGTCGTCGTCGTTGGGCACTTCTATCAGATGGATGTTAGCCCTATATATATGTTCCACCAAATCCGCACGAAGGTTATTATGCGTTCCCTTATTTGCACTTTTCTATTTACTAGACATTATGACGAACTAATTGGTGGTGGCTCGTAGGATGGTACAATTTCTTTTGGATCATATGTATATATTGTTTTTTCTTCATCCTCCAAAATCATATTATGTAATATATACATTACGTCTTTTATTTTCTAGGGATCCCAAGCTCGTGTCGTTATTTGATAATGTGAAATTGTTGCCAAAGACCACCAAACACTTGTTCCACATCCTTTCTAGCTGTTTCTTGTGCAATCTTTAACCTTGCTCATTTTGGATTCATTGGTGATGTGAATGACTTGATAAATACTGAATAATCATGATATATTCCATCAGCTAGAAAATACACGTGCTTGTACTGCACTTCATACATGTGAAATGTACACAAAGGTGTAACAGCTCTATAAATGTCATTAAATATAGACGATTGATCAAGAACGTTGAGATTGTTGTTTGCACCTGCAACAAAAAGAATACATGTCAAATCCATAAATACTGGGACGTCACTGCCTCAAGGATTATTGAAAGGTGTCGATAATTGTCTTGTGTAAATTGGTCGCGTCATGCATTAGAACAAGCAACCCACTTCCGAGGTATACAATCTATGCTTCCAAGCATTCTAGGATACCCATATTTGTTTTCACGCATCACGTACAAACGTTTGAATGCCATTGAATGTTGGTTTACGCAAATAGCGTTTGTCGTAAATCTAGATGATACCACTTGTAAAGTCGTCAACACTTTCCCTAAAAAAGATCCTCCCCACATCCCCACTGGATATCTTAAAACATATGATACCAACCAAAATAAAAGTTCATTATTTGAAAATATACTAAAAAACTAACAGGTCACTAATATATTTTTTTTAATTAATTAAAAATAATTGATTATACACGTAAAACTAAAAAAAACATTTAGCAAGGGTGTAGGGCCATAGGGCGTCTATAGAATTTAAAGGGGTACAAATACATTGAACCTATTTATTACCATTGTTTTGCGGTGACTGTTAACATAAGAAAAATCAACTTGGATGGAAAACTTGCATTTAATTTTGAACAACTTAAAGCGGACATCTTGCTGTTCACATTTTCTCCGTTCGCGACTCAGCTCCCACACCGTTAGCTTATGCTGGATGATCCTTATATTAGCTTTTGTGGTATTTCTTGATGTTTTCTTTAGCAATTTTCTTGATCATTGAAATATATATATATATATATATATATATATATATATATATATATATATATATATATATATATATATATATATATATATATATATATATATATATATATATATATATATATATATATATATATATATATATATATATATATATATATATATATATATATATATATATATATATATATATATATATATATGGTATTGGTAAAAAAACCTCATCATCATGAAAATATGATGTCCCATCAATTAAGGTTTCTTTTTACATTAGTTTTAATATATATATATATATATATATATATATATATATATATATATATATATATATATATATATATATATATATATATATATATATATATATATATATATATATATATATATATATATATATATATATATATATATATATATATATATAGAGAGTTAGGTTCATGTGAGAACTCAAAAAACCCTGAGATATTGAGAACTCAATCTGGACCATAAGATCAAAAAATTGGAAGGTTGTGATGAAAAATGGCTTTTTTGTAATTAGCAACAAATTCAAGGATATACTTGGTACACATAATAAGCCGATAGGGGTATTATGGGAACTGAAAATGATCATTAAAGTGCAACCCTTAAAAATCAGCCAAATCAAATTAAATAATCTCTCTTTCTCTCTCACGTTCCATCTCACCGTCTCCCTCTTTCTCTCTCTTACGGCTTCTCCACCACGCAAGAAAGTCGAGACCTGCAATTGAGGAGACGGAGACACACACTCTCTCAATTTCACGCTCTCCCTCTCTCCAAACCCTAAATCGACTTCACGTATCTTTCTCCCTCGCCGTCACCAATTTCTTCATCACTGTGGTTGCCGCTTCCTACAACAGCACCGGCAAACATCCCTCTCCAACCCTCCGCCATCGACAGCAAAGCCCTCGAAGTCCAAGGCCTACTGCTCGAGATGTACAATTCCGGCCAAGTATTCCTGTTCAATTTCTCTTATTCTAATATTCTCATTTGGCCATCCAATCAATCTGATGTCTCCTGAAATCGATTGATTGAGTTTGTATTCAGATTTCTATTGTCCGATAATTTGATTTGAGGATTGGATCATAATCTGATTTCAATGGCTGCTTACGGTGGATTTCATTGTTTCTGAGTTGGGTTTTCTTTGCTCTCATCGAAATTCATAAATAATCCAAATTTTTCTTTCTTTTTATGTGAAGTCAGTTATGCTGATTTAGGGTTTCTTTTTCCTTGTTGAAATTATCAAAAACTTTGATCTCTCTGTCTTCTCCGTGTGCTCACATTCATGAGAATGAGTGTGCGTCTCTGTGTTTACGCACTCCGTGTGTTCATATGCAAAAAATCGACTGTGATTTGAGTGTGTGGGCGTGTGTGTGAAGATGCCTGTGTTTATATTCATACATACATTTTCATTATTACTGATTTGAGTTCTCACTGCTTGTGTTAAAAATGTTTAAAGATTTGATTTTCTAGCTACGGGTCTGATTTCAATTTGCTAATGAGTGATCTTTGAAATGTTTTTAGATTATTTTTGGGTACACTTCTATTTGTGCTAATTATGGTTTTCTTTGTTCTTTTTGGAACTATCTTGAAGATGTGATCTTTTAAGGACAATTCCTCACCCATCCACTTCATGAATGAAACAAATGTCAAACACAATACTTAGCGCGTTCGTATGTGACGCACGCCTGTGGGATTTAATACGGACTCGATGATCTAATCACATCCAACGAACGTTAATGAAACGTTATTTACGTGAGTTTTTCTCTTTAATTTAGTTTTTTAATTATTTATTTATTTATTTATTTATTTTTATTTTTATAAGTTTTTTTTTTATTTTTTAAAGTGCATATATACTCGGTTTTCACTTATTTTATTTTAATTATAATTTTTCTATTTTTTTATTTTTTATCAATTTTCGTTTTTTATTTTCTAATGGCTTTACTACATATTTGAAACTACTAGTGTTAATTTGTTTCAATTTTTACCTTTTGGTTTTATTTTTTGATTTTTTGATTTTTTTATGTTTTTGAACTAAATATAGGCTCGGGTTTTTAATTTTTTAACAATTATAAAAGTTTTGAATCAAAAAAAAAATTAAAAATCATAATATTTTCAGGACATACTATCTTTGGAGCATAAAATTTGGATCAAAACATTTTGATTCATACTATTTTGGATCATATAATTTTTTAATCACATAATTTTGGATCAATAATATATCAATTAAATAAATTTTTTGTTCATAATAAATTTTGTATCATTATATAATTTGAATCATTTAATTTGAATCATAAATGATATAATTAAGTTTCATAAAATATTTGAATCAAATTATTTTTAGATAATAACAAATTAAGAATCATAAAATGTTGAAATAAAAGGTTTATTAAATCATAAATATTTTGAATCATCTAATTTAGGATCATATTATGTTTAACAATTGTTTTAAAAAACTAGTAATCTTTTAAAATAAAATTTGGTATCTAAACAACCTTATTTTGAACAGATGTATTTCAAAATTTTCATAATATATGACATATAATAAATCTTTAAGAAGATTTTTAATTTGAACGAAAATTTTCACATCCTATTTTTTTTATAAAAAGTTAAAATCATTTAAACAAAACGTTTTATCCTTAACAATAGTATTTTTTTAAAAAAAAATCTTTTACAAACTTATTAAAATAGTATTACGACCAACTCTATCATTTTTTTTTTAATTTGGATAAAAAAACTTCCGTTATATTTATATAAAAAATATTTCTTAAAATTAAAATATAAACACTTGAAAAACATATTTTAAAAAAACTCTTTTTACAAAGTCACTTGTATAGTGAGAAGAAATATCCTTTAAATTTTCATGATTTTTGGAGTATAGTTTTTTTCAGGGTTTTTTTATAAAAATAAAAATTTAAAAAAATATTTTATTTTCAAAAATTTCATGATTGTGCTTATTTTGTAGAGAATTAAATTTTAATAACTTTGGTTTTTTTAGAAAAAAAAATTTGTAAAAAAAAAGTTATAGCTGATAAAAAAATGGGTGAAAAAAAAAAATAAAAGTCCAACCAATAGCTGGGCGACACATGACAGAGAGAGAAATATGATGTGAAGGCTGTGTGATGCATTTTGTCTTTTTTTTTCTGATTTTCTTTTCCATCTTAACCCTCAAAATATTTAACATTTGTTGAAAGTTTTCAAAATCTCGCAAATAATTACCAAAATGTCATATTATCTCGCGAGATTTTAACGATAAATAAAATTATATCTCATCCAGTTATTTTTTTTCAATCCTGAGGCTAAACATTGTTCTCGCAGTTCTCACCCTATATATATGTTTGAGTTCAATCGAGAACCAATTTAAAACAATGAACCAATCGTGTGGTCAGAATGCAAAATACCGATGGCTAGAAAAAATGATGTATATTTTTAGTTAGACGCGAATGTAGAAAATTATAGCAAAAAAACTCAATTCATTTTTTTATGTTATTTAATTTTAAGCTTATTCTTTTTTCAGAAAAATAAACTTAATATATCAAAATTCATAATTTTTTCTCCTCTATAAACAGACATCCATATCAATATACATTTTTTTTGTTTTTTTTTTATATTTTCAATTTGTCCAGATTCACATTGTGAATCTAAATTGTGTATTATTTTAGATATATTTATTCACATGTAAATGACAAATGTATTCAATTATTTCAATAATTTTTGACAAATCACATATGAATTTTAAGTAATTCATTTGAGAATCTCAATTAATTCAATTGTATATGATCTCAAAATATTGAAATGGTAAAAATATCAGTGAATTTACTTGAATTTACATCTAAATCTAAAAATGTGTTTACATTTACATGAATTGTTATTAAATAATTAACAATTTTTGAAAATTTTTGAGTTCAATGACCATTAATATATAAATGATAATTGCACCCGGTTTTTTCAACAATTTTTTATCATTCACATATGAATTTTAAGCAACTTCATTTATAAATCTAAATTAATTCATTTGTGTATGATCAAAATGTTAAAATAGTGTAAATCTAGTTTTAGACATATTAATTCACATATAAATGGTAACTTAACCTATTTTTTTCAATAATTTTTGATAATTCACATGTAATTTTAAGTAAATTAATATGTGAGTTTCAGTTAATTCAATTGTATATTATCAAAACATTAATTAGTTATGAATTTTCAGTTCTAAACATGTGCGTATGTTTGTATATTTCATCAATGTTTGTCTTTCGTCAGTGTTCATCAATGTTCATTTCTAAACATGTTTATATGTTCGTATATTTCATCAATGTGTGTCAATGTTCATCTTTGAACATGTGTGTATGTTTGTATATTTCATCAATGTTTGTCAATGTTCATTTCTGAACGTGTTGCATGTTAGGCTATTACTATATTTCATCACTGTCCATCAGTGTTCGTTAATATTTATTTTTGAACATGTGTTTATATTTGTATATTTCATCAATGTTAATTTTTGAATATCAATGTTGTCTCACCGTCGGCCAAAGGTTATCTCATGCCAACCACTGCTTTTTCATCGTTGGATTGTTGTGTTTTCTTGGTTCGGTTAAGTGGTCGGAGACTGTTTTGTTTAAAAAATCGAGAAAAACAAAAACATAATAAAAAACTGAATGTTCATTTCTGAACAAGGTGTGATTCATGAAATGAGCCCAAGCTACGTGATCTTGAAGGTAATATCTACTTCTTTTCAGTTTTTGAGATGAGATGTGTTGCGGGTTTGCAAACCCGAAGTAGTAACCCATGACATATGATATGAGGTAATAAGGAAGTAGAGAACATGTTTTGTAATGATTAATTCCATGATTAAAGTGGAAGTGAGTTTTGATCACAAACCCTAGATTTAGTAAATAACAGTAGAGATGTAATTGGATATTAGCATTAGATGTTGTTGATAAGACATGTGGTTAAGACATGTCTAGTTGATTGTGTCAATAAGTTGGTTGTGGAGGAATTGGTCATTATGATGAAAGTTACACATACGTCTTAATGGAGTAAGACATAGGCTTGGTGAAGCCAAGAAGTAGAATTCTGAGTATAAATGAGTGTTGTACACTTAATGGAAGTCTAAGTTAAGAGAAGAAGAAGGTTGATTAGTGTGGACTGGTGTGTCTACAACATCACCAAGGTGAGTATACGCTACCACACTATATTGGTATACATTTAATTATTAATATAGATGTTTTGATGTATGACATCGTCGCAGTCGTCGATGCGGTCAAAAATACTAGATTTAATACCTTACAGGCACATTAGCTAAGTGGAAGTAAGGGTCGAATCGTGGAGTCCGTGGTTAAAGTCTGTGTCAAGAATTAACCAAACTATAGTGTCACTCTATAGCTGGTGGCGTTTCATACACTTCACAAAATCCAAACAAAACAAACTATCGAAAACATAAACTAACGATCACCAAACTATTTAATTCCAAATCTCGATCCAAACAAACAAAACGTTCTGATCCCGAGGTATACTCAGAAAATCAGAATCGCCCAACAACAAACAACGATCAAATAAAACAATTACCGTAAACGTAAACCGAAACCAAACAATAACCAAAACCGAATGATTGCATTTAAACTAAAATCAAAACCGAGCCGAATGTTTCTGACTACGGTCTGAAAATCCAGAATCAACGCGGTCCAGCGAGTTCTACAATCCAGAACCGTCGGAAACACGCGATAAACAAAACCGAAAAATACGAAAATAAACTAAAACTATGAAAATACCAACTATCGATCACTGAAATCCAAAAATACGAGTCGAAGGTGCCTGAGTTCCACTCAAAGGCCGGGTCTTTGCTCCCGAAACACGAACCGGAAGCCTCAATTTATAGTTGCGAAAATTGCCTGGATGCAGCGCGCAAGAGTGATAATTGTGGCGCTTCCTTATCTGTAACCCCGATATTCGCTTTTTGAAATTCAAACTTCTGATCCGATCTTTGACTTTTCGCGGCGCGCGTGTCTTCTGAACCGTGGCGCACGTGTGCATTCGCCTGAAAGTGGACTTCAATCCAAACTTGACCGTTTTGCATGTATTTAACCCCTGTATTTCACTAAATTCGTACACAAGCACTAGACACAAAAACGTGAGTAATATAACAGTTTATGATATATGTTTCACTCAGAATAAGGCTCAACGACAACTAAAATACTTGATATTACTAGGTGTCGTCAATGTACTATATATTGAAATGCATGTTGCATGGTAATGATAGAATATTATGTTGTGGTTTGTACACCGACTCATATGGTGTCGGTGTTGGAACCTGAATCTCCAAGGTTAATAGATAACGAGAACAGTGCATAGTCAGGGATGTAGGTTAATACATACCTACATCCCTTGTGGGATAGGAAATGAGTTGTTCATGAATCCTTGTCAAGGATTAGCCTTATTGGATTGCAATTATGACTAGTACGTGGTAGGGATAAAATGTCTGGAAGTGAAGAAAAGGATCTGAATTTGGAACCTAGCTCCTAGGTTGACAACTATTAAAATCTATATATAGACAGATTGAGTCTAAGAATGAGATTAGGTACACATCCCTTATAGGGATAAGGCACGACATGCCTTTACGTCTATGACGATGAACTGCCTTGATGGATAGAGATTGCGATTCCTTTTACGAGATTCATGATGAGGAAGTGCCTCGGTGGACCGGGGACACATTTGTGAAATCGTGACAAGGAACCGCCTCGATGGATAGAGATTGTGATTCCTTTTACGAGATCCATGATAAAGAACTGCCTAGGTGGGTAGGGACACGTTTGTGAACTCATGATGAGAAACTTCCTCGATAGATAGAGATTGTGATTTCCTCTAAGAGATTCATGATGAGGAACTACCTCAGTGGATTGGGAACATGTTGTGAAGTCCATGACGAGGTTCGACCTCGGTGGACAGGGGATATGGCTCCCGATAAAGTCCATAGGAGGGTGAAGAGTTGGCCTTACCCGATGGAAAATGTTATGGTTCGTGACTTGGGAATGCAAATTCTCGTGCTTGGTACTTGGTAAGGAAATGAAGAATCAAAATTATCAAAATAATGTATTCTGCATAATTGTAAACTACTAATAGTGAGATTGATAAACGGAACGTACCCCCCATACTTGTAAAGTATTAACAGAGGGTAGATTAGGGGAACATGCTTCCTATAAATGTATCAATATTAATGTGTGGTCGATGTAGGGAACACGCTTCTTGTATTTGTAGAATAATGACGTTGTATTATGTACTCACTAAACTTACGTCTAACATCTCTTTGTGTGGTTTGTTTGTGACATTGTACTTGAAGAGATGCTTGCCGTGACTCTTGTATACATTTTATAACACTCAATTATACACCAACTATGTATATGTAAAAAGGGACATTATTCCGTCGATCTTGAATTTTCTATATATTTAAATGTTGTATGAATTGGTTAGTTGCAAACCTCCTAAAGCAAGAATAAGGTATTATAATCAGGAACATGAGTAGGGTGAGGCACGTTTGATGGATGATTACTTTGTTGGCAATACAACATATGATCAACCAACCTTTCAATGTAGATATCGAACGTAAAAACCACTATTCATCCGAATAACAGAAGCTATTACATCCATTGACGGATATTTTAAGCAAAGAAGTGATGTCACATGTATAAAATGTCTTTCACTATTGTAGAAATATATATGAGCTATGCGGGTGTTGGCGTATGAGACATCAGCACACAATATGAATATTTGAGAATGAGTAAAACTGTTACAAGGGATGCCCGTATAAAGTTCGTGAAAAGTGTCATTTCATGCTTTAGTGGAAGCAGCTTAGAAAGTCCAATGAAATTGATTTGGCAAGATTACTCCATGTTATTAAATAATGTAGATTTCCAGGTATGATAGGCAGTATTGACTGCGTACACTAGGAATGAAAAAATTGCCCCACTGGGCTAGACAATATACAGGTAGAAGTGGTAAACCAACAATTAATTTTGGAAGTCGTTGCATCGCACAACTTATGGATATGACAAATATTTTTTGGAACACTGGGTTCGTGGAATGACATTAACGTCCTCCATCAGTCTTTTATTTTTTATGATGTCTTGGCAGACCGAGCACCAAACGTGAGTTACGTCATGAATGATCGGGAAAAAATATGGCACGTTATCTCACTACAGGCATATCCTTCATGGCCTGCCTTTGTCAAGTCAATAACTTCTCCTTAACTTCGAAAACACAAGTTGTTCGTTGAACATCAAGAGGTCACCATAAAAGATGTTGAACAAGATTTTGGAATTCTACAAGCTCTTTTTGTATTTCTTCGACCCCCATGTCTTGTATGAGACAATGATATAATAAGGCAAATTATGATTATGTGTATCATCATTCATAATATGGTCGTTGAGGATGAGTGGACACACATACCTTAATTATTATGATTCATTCGAATTTCTCAATGTCATACATACAAATCGGCAACGACAAACCTCTACCAAATATGATGAACATCATTTTCAATAGTCAACGGAACGAATTGCAGACCTATTTAGTTATATGACTAATAAGACACTACTTCACAACCAAAAAAAATTCATAACGCTCTAAAAAACGATTTGATTGACCATACATGACAACGATGAATAATTGTATAGTTTGCATCTTTCGTATTTGTAATTTTATATTTCATGTTATGATTAAACTTGATTAATTTATTTTATTAAGTATCTTTAACGAACGAATATTTTTTTATATTTTTTATTTAGTTTTATATTTAGAATAAAAATATATTTATTTTAAAATAAAACAAGTTTTGATAGAACAAAAAATAATCATAGATTATAATCATTATATTTATTTCATAAATTTTTTTAGTGTCATATCTTTGCCAAACCACAAACCAATTTTTTTAATAAACACCACTATACAAAAGCTTTTTCATATAGTATTTTTATGATCTCACAAATATAATATACATAAATGCAATAGATGTATATCAATAATATAATATTAGTTATGGAAAAGCTCTAATCATAAAGCTTGCTAATTAACAAACTCTTTTGAAAAACTTGGTTTTGTAAAAGCTCCCTTTATAGCTTGCTAAAATCTCAAGAGCTTTGTAATTCTAAAGGATTTTAAATATGCTTTTATTATAGCTGTTCTAAATTGCTAATGATTATGATAAATCGGGTTGAATTGAGTAACGCATGTAAAAAAAAAAAAGATTTAGTTTTTTAATAGATGGGTCGGATTGAACTAGGTTGAGGACGGAAATAGTATTAAATAAATATGCAAATAGGTATAAAATACACGTTCTTTGTATGTCAACTACCATTCGCTTGGATTATGTTTTGGTTTAAGACAATCGCCTTCTTCAACATATTCTTTTTTTAAATAGGTATAAATTAGACATTTTTTTATGTCAACTACCATTCGTTTGGATTATGTTATAGTTTACAAACAATCTCATTCGTCAACATATTCCTTATTTTAAACGGCCTTTTCAATCTAGTTAGTCATCAACTACCATTCACTTGGACTATGATTTTTGTTGTACAAGAAAGACTTTTTTTCACCATATTCTTTTTCTTTGAACGGTCTTTTCTTTTTCACCTATTCATTGATTAAACTTCTTTAATATTAAACATACTTTTTTAATTCGAATAACAAACAAAAGTAAATAATATACATACATTTAAAAGAAATTAACCTTATGATGAATAAGTTTTTAATCCAAATATCATCTTTAATTTCTTTTTTTATTTTTATACTCATATGTGATAATTGCTCCGGTTTACTTTTGGCAATTGCTTACGTCATCTCAAGATCCATCTTCTATATATTTCCCTTCCAAACTTTCTTTCTCCCTACAAATTCATAACAAAGATAGTAGGACAGAATGGGAATGATCAGGTCGATGACAGGCTGGCCAGGTCCCAGTGGCTTTGGATCAGCTACCACCGCTGAACAAGTGACCGCCGGAATTGATGCTTCCGATCTAACTGTCGTCATTACAGGTATACACATACTTCAAGTTTTACATTTAAAGATAGAAAAGCATGCGTACATCGTTCTTCTGTTTCATTCTTCATTCTCTTGCTTACACTGTGTGTGAGGGAAACTTCGAGTTGTTGAGTTCAAACGAGTTTTAAGAATCATGTCGCTTGATCAAGCCTATTAAGATTTAGATCACTTTAATACACATATATACCATTATGTGGAGCTTTTTGTAATATGGTGAATCGAATCTGTTAGTTAGAGTTTTATTAGTTTGATTTTATTTTTAAAACCAACAAATTTGGACTATAGATCTTTACGTTCTTGTTAATGTTGAAGTTTCTAGCCTTCACTTCTATGTATGTATGTAAAAGATTGACTAGTGTCGGGGTTGAAAGGTCAAACCGATTATCAAACGCTACATGTTTTGATAATATATAACGGTTAGTCTCTTAAAAAACTAAATCTATGAAATATCTAATTTAGTTATTTCAAATTTTGTTCTATTTTGGCGTTGACTATATAAAATATATAAAACGACTCGTGTTTTGTCTTTAAAAAAGTGTTTGTATGTTTTTTTTAATCTTTAACACAGTAGATCCGTCTTGACCCTTATACACGCCATCATCTTCTTAGATCCCCTCCACCTTCCAAAGTCTATAAGCTCCATTCTAATACATACAAGTTTAAGAAACTTTCGACCCATCATGAAATCTTAACAAAAAAAAAAAAAAAAAAAAAAAAAAAAGAAAACCCATCAAAACACATGCTAGTTACATCTTTTAATTATAAGTTGCAAAAGTAGGTTGTCATCAGTCAAAAAGTCTATAACAATAGATATAACCAGAAAAAATTCTACAAAAAGGGACAGGCAAAGAGAGAGGTACGGTGTATCGAGATGATATAAATAAAATATCATTGTCTTCATTAAGGTGTTGTATTCATTTGTTTTTTTTTTTTTTTTTTTTTTTTTTTTTTTTTTTTTGCTTAGGGGTATGTCTGGATGTTTCCGAAACTACATAGGATATAGGCCTACACCCCGTGATTGTGGTGCCCTTCTACAACTAACATCGTGTGGTCCTCTTGTATAGCTAAAGAGAAATTAAATTACTTCCTACCTTTTATTCCTACCAATGTTCCTACTCATATCATATTATGTCATGTGTATTTAAATATTATTATTTTTATTAAACATAACACTTGTCACAATTTAACATGGGTAGGAATATATGTAGGAACAAAAGGTAGGAAGGAATACAATTACTCATAGCTAAAATATTATATATACACGACTTTGACTATTAAGATCAATCTTTTGAATTAAAAACATTCATATTTATTTATTTTTTAATCTATAAATTAATTAGAGATGTAAATGAGTTGGACTAGCGTAAAAACACCCATTTCTTTTTTAATCTATAAATTAATTAGATAGTATTATATTATGCCGTTCTAAAAGAAGGTAGATGGTATTATATGTCAATTTTGATCTATTATAGTCCTTTTGGATTCGAAAAGCATCAAAGTTGAACTAAAAGCACGTTTACTGTTTTTGGCATAAATGTAACAATTTCTTTTGAAATTTTCCGACATACATGTAACCTTTCTTTTCTTGGAAATATTTTATCAAAACTACAAATTTGTTCAACCGTCTAACAAAACAATTAAGTGAGATAAAGAAAACAGTGACCTCTTTGTATTGTATTTGTTTTTGAAAATAGGAATGCACAGCCTCTTCCACGACTTTCAAATAATTTGCTTGATTTCGCTAAAATGTGTGGTGTCTATTTGATATGGTGAAATAGGAGAGGGGGTAGGATGGATAACTCTATTCCATTTTATTTCGGTCCAAAAAACGTTTCTTGTTTTTTATTGGTGTAGGAGGCGATATACCTAAAGTCCTAAACGAGTAAAAATTTTGTAATTGATGTTAAAGGAGACGTTGATATATCTTTTATCTTTTATGAAACATGTTTTATTAATAAAAAAACATTATCTTTTATATAATTTATTTATGTTACTGTAACAGGAGGGGCAAGTGGGATTGGGTTAGAGACATCAAGAGTATTGGCATTAAGAGGAGCACATGTTATAATAGCAACAAGAAACATGGAGGCTGCAAATGAAGCAAAACAAAGCATCCTTAAAAGCAACGAAAATGCTAAGATTGATGTTATTCAACTCGATCTTTCATCTCTTAAATCCGTCAAGGCTTTTGCAGACAACTTTATAGCTCTTAACCTTCCCCTTAACATCTTGATGTGAGCCATGTTCTCTCTCTCTTTTACACTTATACCTAATTAAGACATACAATTGTTGAATTTAGAGTTAAACACAAATATACCAAACATGTATAAGTTATATCACAAGATGACAATATTTTCAATATTTATCATATAATGACCATGTTTTCAATATCTATTACAAAATGACCACGTATTTCGTAAAAAAAAAAAAAAAAGGATATGCTAATTCACAAAATTGCTTTTTCCTGTCATATTGCCTGCATTATATTTTTCTCATAAATGACACAGATTTTTGTAAAAACGGTGTCATTCCGTGCAAAAAAATAATGTTATTTTCATGAAATTGAAAAATAGACGTATTTTCTGCATACAACATTAGATGCACCAAACTTGGTTAACATGTTTGACTTCTCAAGTGAAGCATGTAGGTCTCTTAGCAATTATCATTTTTTACACATATTAACATATAAATTAACATCATAACTATTGTAGGTAAGTTTAGAAAAAAAGAGTCTTTTTTGGAGAATTGAACATGGAAAAGCTTGAGAGCAAACACCGATCAATGAATCTAATTTTGTTCAAGTATTAAAAAAAATACTTATTTTATCCAATTTTACGAAAAAAAATACCAAAAAACAAATTTCACGTCAAAATGTTATTTTCTCGAAAAATATCGTTAAATATGGTGGTGGGAACCTTTAAAGTTAATTTCGCAAAAAATGCATTTCACAATAATTTTATTTGTAATAAATGATAAATTGGAGAACCTTGATGTCATAAGATAATAAAAATTTTCACTATCTTTCTTTGATTACATGATCAAGATTAATCTATATCTATATCATATATTTAAATTCATAGCTATCTCGTAGCTTGATAAAAAATATGTTGAAACTATTGTTATTTTTTAAATTGCCTTTCTATTTTTTGTGATTTTTCTGATTAACTTTTTATTTTATCCTAATATGTACTAATTAGGAAATATTTCTAAACTTTTAGAAACAATGCTGGAATTATGTTCTGCCCCTACCAACTCTCACAAGATGGGATCGAGATGCAATTTGCAACGAATCATTTAGGTCACTTTTATTTGACAAACCTACTCCTTGACAAGATGAAGGACACCGCTTCATCTACGGGCATCGAGGGAAGAATTATAAATTTGTCATCTGTAGCTCATATCCACACTTATGAAGAAGGGGTCAAGTTTGATTCAATTAATGATAAAAACAGGTAACTTAAAAAAAATTTTGATACAAGAAAATTATGCTTAAGGACTCCTAATTAATATGTTGTGTGAATCAGCTATTCAGATAAAAGGGCATATGGGCAATCGAAGCTAGCAAACATATTGCATGCAAATGAGCTCTCCCGACGCTTAAAGGTGGGTTTTGTTATCTTCTTTAATATTTACTTTGTTTTCAAGAAGATTTTGAGTTTATCTTATTGGAAATTTTGCAGGAAGAAGGTGTAAATATCACAGTAAACTCTGTACATCCGGGTTTCATAATGACAAATCTTATGAAACATTCTTTAAACCTCATGAGTAAGTGTGTCTGCATGTGTGTGAATATGATTATACTAATTATATGTCAACTTAGTATATGTAAAACAGAGGCATAAGCTGTTTTCCTCATGATTTTTGCAGGAATTCTAAGGATGTTCTCTTACATTCTATGGAAGAATGTCCCACAGGTACTCTTATTGCCTTAATCTATTTCGGCTTCAAATAATACATACCAAACTAGAAGTTACATTTTCTAATCATAAATTGTTGGTATATGACTCTAAGGATAAAATACTTTTTATATTAATTGTAAATACAATTTTTACTTGGAGAACCCTAGAAAAACCCAACATATCATCCACTGTTATGAAATCGCTATTCAATACTGTTGAGCCGACTGGGGAGTAGCGAGTACTCGGATAGTACTCGGGGAGTATTCGGATAGTACTCGGGGAGTATTCGGATTAGATAAATTTTATAGAAATATTTTTAAGGAAATTACATATATGTCAATAATCATAAGTTGATTGAATTTCATAACAAAATTAGTTGAAATATCAATAAAAAGATGCAAGTTCAAATGTTAAAGTGTTTAAATATTTCAAAATGTGATATTCATTATTTAATATTAGAGTAATCATTTAACCATTAGTCATTTTTGTTTTTCTATCAAATTTACATTAAATTTAACAAAATTATAATTAAACAAGGTTTAATAAATAACTAAATATATGATATATGTTAAAAAAATATTTAACAATTATAGTTATTTGTTTTTTCTAAGAAAAGACAAAATTATCGAGTTTGACCGAGTTGAACCGAGTTTCTCTGAGTAGGACCGATTTTTTACCAAGTTTGACCCGATTAGAACCGAGTTTTGTAGATGTTGACCTATTTCCGAGTTGTTTGGTTGAGTTGGCCTTAGTCGTCTCAGTAAGTGGCCGAGTCTGAGTACTCGTCCGAGTTTTACAACACTGATATTATCCCATGATAGCTCAATAAACCGTTATGCTATTTTTACGTTCATTAAAACCATTTTGTAATTTGGTTAAATAATGATTTGTAACTGAATAACACAAGAAAAATGGTTACATAGCTTATACGAAGTTAAAAATGTTACATGTCATTATTGATTTAAATTACAAAGCTTATATGGAGTAAAGATTATAGTTTTTAAAAATTAATACCATTACAACATCTGGCAAAATGGTGAAAGTTTTCTAGAATAACAATCAATGTTTCTAAAAATTAATAATGACATGTAATATTTTGAGTATCATGTAGGCTTTACAACCAAATTGCTTGACTTATATGGTTGAACAGTATTAAATTAAACAAAAAAATATCATGGTTTTAATAGACACAAGCATAAAGGTTTTTTTGAAGCATCAGTGGATAATATGTTGGGGTTTTCTTTGATTTTCCCTAGATATTTTACCTCTATTATACACATTTTTTACGAAAGTTATGTATTCCTTTTACAAAAATAAAAAGCATAGTAACAGTTTAGAAAAACCTCAAATATAATTTGAAGTGTTTAAGTTTTACATTTTGTATTTTGATGATAAATTATAAATAGGGGGCAGCAACAACATGTTATATAGCAATGCACCCAAATTTGAAAGGGGTGAGTGGGAAATATTATGCGGATTGTAATGAATGGCCTGCAAGTGATTTTACAAAAGATCCTAAATTGGCGAAAAAGCTTTGGGATTTTAGTAACCACCTACTTGATTCTGTTATTCGGCGCTCATAATTTCATCATTTTGTCTTCCTACGTATTAATGGTGTGTAGTTATGTATAACGTTTATTCCGTGAGTTATAGGTCATAAACATAAAAACATGTTCAAGATGTGTATTTACCTTCTTATTTGTAATTCCTGAATGTAAAAGGGGTGGTTTGTTTTATGTAACTAATGTACCTCTCATTTTGAGGGATCATTGTCATCCTTCAAATGTTAATTATATGCTCAATTTTTCTTTTTCTTTTCTCCTTTAATAGGCCGTTTAGTTTGTCAGAATTCGAGGGAATTCGAGAGAATTAGAATCTAATTCCTTTGAATTCCTGCGTTTGGTTCGAGCATTGTTTAAAGGAAATGGAATTATATTCTATTGAAATAGAGATAAAGAATTCATTTGGTGGTTGGATGTAATTCATTCCATTGAAAGAGAGAATGTGCAATATTACAATTATACTATTCTATTACCTTTTAAATTAAAACCCTCTACCACCACCCACCCCCACCACCCACCGCTACCACCCACCACCACCACCTTCACCTACCACCCACCATCACCACCGCCTCCACCACCGACACATTCCATCCTGGGCAGTTAATCGCGCCGGTATCGCGCTGGTATCGTGCCGGTATCGCGGTTCGCGCTGATTTTTATAATAGCGGTTCATTTTAGCGGTTAGTTATCGCGGTTCCGTTATTTAGCGCGATACCACCGCGAGAACTGCAATACCAATGCGAGAACCGCAAAACCACTGTTATACCACCGCTATACCACTACTATACCACCGTGATTACATGTTAATTCTACTAGTGATAGTCTAATATATAAATTCTACATAAATTATACATATTACTAAAAGCCGCTATATCACCGTTATACCACTGCGAGAACCGCAAAATTAAATAGCGGTCGGTTAGCACGATTATAGTTTTGACCGCGATAACTGCATAGCTTCCACCACACACCACCACTGCTACCCACCACCCACCATTGTCATCTACCACCCACCATCCAATAATTAAAGTTCTTTATATATAACTTTGAGTTTCAAAAAGTTGATAGTTCCGAAATATACTTCAATGTTGTATATATGAATGAATTTTCATTATGAAACATAGAATAAATATGTATAAAACACTTATGAATATATGAATGAATTTGCATTATGAAACGTAGATGAATATTTATAGAACACTTCTGACTATTTGAATGAATTTTCATAGCGAAACATAGATGAATATTTCACTAGACAATTAATGAATGAATATGCATAACGAGATATAGATGAATATGTATACTTCAATCTTGAATATATGAATGAAGTTGCATAATAAAAAAAAATCGAAAATTATGAATGATTTTGAAACATAGATAAATATGTATACTTCAATATAATATTTAATATATGAATGAATCTACATAATGAAACATATATGAATATGTATACTTCGACGTGGAATATATGAATGAAGTTCCATAATGGAAAAAGAATCAAAAAGTATGAATAAATTTGAATTTAAATTGATATGAATTATGTAAAATTTGAGACAATTGAAATTTATCAAACTCAAAATATTCAACCTTAATTTTTTGGATCTCATAATTTATTATTAACTAGTGGGGCCCCGTGCTCCGCACGGGTTCCGGTGCAACAGTGCTTTGAGGGACTGAAACATTTGTAACAGAAAGTCAGGGAAATCACAAACTAAATGTAATTTATTCAAGTGTGTGAAATCAACGACATAGAAATCAAGGAAAGCTCATAATAAATAAAATTAGATGATATACAACCAAATTGCTTAAGACAAGAAGGGAAGGGAATACTGTTATCTAGACTTGAGTTCAGTTTTCAGGAAACATACATACTCATTCTGCACCATATCCCCTCCATTCACAGGATCAAATATGCACCTGTAGAAACTGAATCATTTCACAAATCATTAGATGTCACAAAAAATGCCTAAACGCAAGATATAGCAATGTACTTTCATTTTTTGTGTGTTATGGCATCAGACTTTCATTCCTTTCTATTACATCATTCTACTTTCAATTTTTTCCTTATGAATATATCGTACTTTGAAAAATGCATCCAATTACATAGTTCTATTTTAATATTTTTTATTATAGCAGTGAAGGTTGTTTTGTATTATATTAGGATTGCTATAACTGGATAGATTTTTCGGAGTACATTGTTGTAGTAGGAAGATATGGGAGTAGGATGCTAAAAAAACCAATCAAGAGTAAATTACAATCATGGTCCCTGACTTTAGCTGATTTTTTCAATCTTGGTCACAAAAAGTTTTTTGTTCCAATTTTGGTCCTTCTTTGAGGTTCTATGCATTTATAGACCACATGAAGAAAAAAATGTCATCGCTAAAATTTCAAAGGTGACCATACTATTGCGAATCCATAGAAATAAAGAAAACAACATCCTGGTGTAAATACAATACAACATCAAGTAATAAAATTTTAGGACTTAAATGAAAAACTCCATTTCATGAAACAACAATATTAACATAAATGTTCAATAAAAAACTACCTAATGCATGAAAAATATTGTTTTCAGCATAAAAAATGAAAGCACAATGCTATTATTGGGTGACATTTTCAAAGTAGAATGCCACAGTAGTAAAAAAACAAAATATACAAAGATACAATAGAAAGAACCGGAAGTAATCATACCCCTGGTATACTCGTTTACTTTTGCGGCAACTTCATGGGGTTGCGGTCTAATATGTCTGGTAGAAGATCCAGAAAAAAAAAGTATAGTTACGAATTCGTACAAAACTGTAGGATTGATTAAGAGAATAACGAAATATAATCACCTTGGCAACTTCACAAATCTAACGAAAATTGGGAGTTGATTGCAGCCTGGCTAAAGTGCTACTGAGAGCCCCGACAGGAGTTGCAGGTCCATCTACTGGGGCAGTGGATAAAGAGAATTTTTAATACGAAAATCAGATTTGAGTCTGAGATTTCCTGCGTTTTCATGGCCTTGTATGGTTGGCAAGCGATCATGGCGCCATCACCAATGACAAAGATCACATTGTTGTTCAACCCCAAGTAGATCTCTTCCGACAGCTATACCTATTAAATTAGTTAAAGTTTTTACTATGTGCCTTTAATTAAAGAAGAAATTTATTGGTTTAAAATATGGAAATTTAGTCATACCTATGTCGACAGAGATGTTGTTAGAACTATGTGCTGCACCAAAAGCATCATAAGCACTTTCATCATTTTTGCGGAAACTTGTAAGTCCAGTCCAGAAGTTATTGTTATGGTGTTCATCTTAGACCTTCATCCTGTAAGAATCTTATGTGGGTATGAGTGTTTTAAAAAGTAGAGTAGACTTGAGAACAAACAGTAAGTCAAAGTCTGATTACAAATATCAAGAAAAATATTGGAAATTTTACCTGGTGACCATAATCCCATATGATTCGGTCATCTAAGGTGATAAAATGGAGCATAAGAGAAAGAGGGACCACAATTACCTGTTTCTCAAACCCAGATCGAATGATCAGGAGTTGGTGTGTCAAAAGCCTCTGAAAACCAATATAAATCAATAAAAAGCAGGTAAAAGTGAATCAAATGGATACTAAACTTACATGGCTTCATCATTAACAACCACTCATTTGATATTTGTATGTTACCAGGTTGCTTCAATAAAATCAACCAATTTAGGCACTTAGCTATTTTCTTTAGTGAACTTCTTCCGTATTCGGCCCCGATATGAAAACCGAGTAATCGGAAAAAATAGTTTATTTTTCTAAATGGAAAAAAAATTATGATTATTTAATCACTAAATAAAATATTTAAAAGTGGGTAAATCGATAAAATAAAACAATTTAGCCACTAAACTATTTTTTCTACTGATCAATTCATTATACTTTTTTTTACCATATAAAAAAATCCATTTATTTGACCAGGTTAAAGTACAAAAAAAAAACACAATGTACTTTCACCATCTTAACAATTTAACCAGTAAGCTATAACTTTTATGATTTTTACTATAACAGTTGATTGAGTAAATCAACAAAAAATAATACTTAAGTGGCTGAACCAATAAAATAATGAAAGTACATTGCCTTTTTATATTTTTTTAATGAAGTAAAATACCGTTCCATGGGCCCGCATAAAGGGTAGAGAGATAAAAGACGAACATTTTCTTGAGAATGGAAAAGTCTGGTTCTCTCCTGTCTCTGTCTCTCTTTGTATCTCTTGTGCTGGTCGTTGTTCCCATTCAGTTGTGTTAGACATTTCAGCTTCAAGCTCTTTAAATTCAAGAATCTTGTTCAGACTTTCATCAAGAAGAAAGATATTGTCGTTGATTAAAAGTTCAAGAAGTTCAAGTAAACACCCTTTTCCTCATCTTTTGCAATCTCAAATTTAAAAAATAAATAAATAAATAAGAAGAAATGCAAATAAACTATTAATATGTTTTAGAATAAAAAGTTACCTGTTTCCAAGCATTTTGGTGGACAGGGACTTGCCAAAGGTACTCTAGAAGTTCCGCGATGTTATGCCGAATGTTAAATTTTTCATAAAACTGTAAAACAGTTCAGAAATACGGTTAAAATGCAAGAAATAGCAACGTACTTTTACTGCTTTGCTTATTATAGCAACCCCATTTAATTACACGATTGTAGTTTTAATCTTATTATTACTATTTTGGAATATATATATATATATATATATATATATATATATATATATATATATATATATATATATATATATATATATATATATATATATATATATATATATATATATATATATATATATATATATATATATATATATATATATATATATATATATATATATATAGAGAGAGAGAATTGTGCTTCAATTCTACCATATTATAACATTTTTGTTATTTAAATGACATTGCTATAATCAGGAGATTTTACAATGTGTCAATGTATGATTCTTTAATAAACAAAATGGAAGTAGGATGCTGGAATAATTAAATCAATGGAAGTACATTGCTATTTTTAACCCTTTGAAATAAACGAACACAAGAAATAGCAACAGACTTCAAATGATATGTTTATTATAGCATCCTACTTTCATTTCTTCTTATTACAGGTGTTCTACTTGTAATTTTTTTTATTATTAGCACTTGCAATTTTTTTTCTTATTAGACCATGACATGTTGAAAAAGCTACCAAATCATAAAAGTGGAAATTGTTTAGTATTTTTGATGACATTGCTATAAGTGAGTATCTTTGATAGGAAATAATGAAAGTAGGATGGTAGAATAAAAAGATCAGTGGAAGTATGTTGCTATTAGTTGCATGTAACCTTCCGATATAAATCAATGAAAGTACGTTGCTATTCCATGGACATTGATAAATCTAGGAAACATTCACCTGAGTGTGTGATCCCGTGAATTCGATATCAACATAAAGTTTGAGAAGATTTTTCACAAGATACTGAACAGAAAGTTGGTGCCCCTCAAAAAGTGTACTTGTAACAGTCGACGAACCACTGCAACCACATGTAAAAAGACGTTAATACCCTTTATGGGGAAAATATCATAAGACGATGGAGTAAACAAAAAATAAAAATAAAATACCTCCTACGAGGCATCCAACAATTGAAGACTTCAACCATTTTAGCTCTCAAATACGGGTTTCTAATGTACTCTGGACTTGCCATGAACATGATGATAAAGTTCATAAAATCATCCTGCCAAAAATAAACTAATAAATAAGCAACATATGGTAAAGAAAAAAGAAAAGTTAATATTTTTTTATTTTTTATTTTACCAGTTTGACACCATCTAACGCGCGTGGAATTCTTGAAGCAAAAATATTCGGTAAACCCGTCTTCTCCTTCATGACCCTTTTACAACCAACGACTTGTCCCCATAACAGGATAGTAGGCCACATTTTCATTTTAATATCAAACTATAAAATCAGTTATAGAGCAAAGGTACAAATCTTAATGCATGATTTCCAGGTCACTGTAACTCCAAAAATGGTTTGCCTTTCTTTAACATTTCTACAGAGAATCAAGCACAATGCTTTAGTATAACGCAATTTAAAAAGCGCGACTACAATATTTTTAGCAAGCTGTATAAAAAAGCATATCCGATGGCTGATGAGCATGATAAGAAATTTGGATTCAAGTATCAACAAATTCCTTTATTCATGTGCTTCGACTAATAACCTTTGTATAACTCCAACCGCCCCAACCACCTTGTCTACAATGTTTTAAAATTGCACCTCAGAAATCAAAATATAATCTAGAAATAACCAATTGAAATCGAAATCAGGTGAATTATACGTAGAGGACAGAACTAATCAAGAACTTTCAAAAAATCAAATCAAGCACCTTGTAGATTACACAGATGACATAACTAATCTAAGTTAGTCTCATTAATAAACTTACAGAATAATAAATTAATCTCAATACACAATCTTAAAAGAGGATACATAATTAATAGTTAAAAAAAATAACTATCTGACTTATTAGTATTACGAATTAGGGCTCTGTCTTTTCTGTACAAGAGAAGGATGCAGTGGAGAAAGAGAGGGGACTCAAGCAGCAATTGCAAAGCAGAATGGTGAAAACCAGGAGGGAAGTAGAAACAAAGAAAGTAATAGGATAAAAAAAACATCAAAGGAATCGAGGAGATAGTTACGGGGTAAAACCATAATCGAAAGGGGAATTACATGATTGAAGTTTTGAAATTTTCAAAATGGGTTTAAATTTGAATTTTTCACGTGATCATTCAAAATCTAAGCTTATGGTAAATATTTGAACTTTGATCAAGCGGTGAATTTTTATAGAACACTAATAAGATTCCTAAAATAAAGAGAGAAAGAGAGATTAATTTGAACTTACCTGTGAAACCTACAAAACCCATAGTTAAAGATGAAAAATTCGTGCATGGAGAAGAAGACAACCTCTTCATATTACACCTTGACCAATTTCTGAGTGGTGTTTAGACGGCGTACCTTGTTTCGTCAACATCCGAACAAAATCTCCTGTGAACGGTGGTGGTGGGATGACAGCTACGGCTCTTAAGAGATAACTGGTTGATTTCTTTGAGATTACCTGACAAAACAATATATATCATATTATCCACATATTTTAAAATACGCAGAATTAGAAGTCAAAATCGTGTTGAATTACAAAAACCCCACAAATTTAATCGTGTTGAATTACAAAAACCCGAATTCATTCCTGGAAAAGAATCCATGATACATGCTTCATAATGGATTAATTACCAAGAACCCTACAAGAATTATTTGGATTACAAAAACCCCAATTGAATATCAGAATTAGAAGTCAAAATCGTACCTGAAACTCGATTAGAACATCATATTGGAGTCGATTGCTTCAAACTGGAACTCGTATGAAACTGGAATCAATTGCTTCAATTCACGAACCAATGCAAACATTGAACCAATAATACGAAGCAAGTCATACGAAGCTGCATTGAACAAAATCGTGACAAATACTAACCTAACTGCACTCCTTACAAATGACTAAAGACAAACTCAATCCAAATCACTAAAGACGAACTGACGATCTTGGATTTCGATTATACGTGAGCTAAAATCATACCGAATGTAGACCAACCCGACCCAAACCCACATAAATGGATTCAAAATAAAAACGTATAAACATACCGAGCGGATCCCGAACGACGCGAGCAAGCCAGCCAACTAAATGGAGATGCGATATGCTGGGATGGAGAGTCAGATACGACAGTGGCAAGTCGAGCCTTTTTCTTCAAAAATACCGTCAACGGAAGGGAAGACGGAGGATAGCGGAGGGGTGCGAAGCGATTCAACGTACCAACAAAGCTCTGTCTCTCTGGTACTATTAACCCCTTCACAAATCTTCTTCCGATCATCGATGTCTTTGGTCTGACTTGGGTGTTTGGTGTAGAGGACGCAAAATCGAGGGAGGTGGCTCGGTGGTGGGAAAGAAGAATGAAAGAGGAAGCGGTGGACAAGAAGAATCGAGAAGTAAACCTGGAAGAAAAGCCGACCCGAGGAAATACCTGCGTGTCATAAAGAAAAAAAATCCGGATGTAACAAAGGGTAAAAAAACGTACACAACATGTTTGAGAAATGACGGTATTTAATTAAGAGATAAATTAGATACAATAATAGATTAATTTAACCTTAAAATATATGTGAATTCAAAATTCTGGTTATGAAAATGATTAGCTAAGATTGCTTCTCACACCCATACAAGAAAGATATATTACACACACATACATACATACATACACACACACACATACACACACACACACACACACACACACACATATATATATATATATATATATATATATATATATGTGTGTGTGTGTGTGTGTGTGTGTTTATACAATACTTAAGACTTTATATTTGAACATCTCTCTCTCTGTCTTTATATATATATATATATATATATATATATATATATATATATATATATATATATATATATATATATATATATATATATATATATATATATATATATATATATATATATATATACACACACACACAAGAGAGATTTATATATAAATTTTATATATTGTGTGAATGCATGACTAATTCTAGACCAATCACCATCCAGGGGTATGATACTAATTTGGTTAATTAAATTAATTATTATCTAAATTAAATTCTTACTTTTGGGAAGATAATATAAATTTCCAAAATATGATCCTATATTTATGGAATTTCAATAATATGGTCCTACATTTACGAAATGAATGCATTAATGTGTTCATCATCTTAGTGTCACTATCATCTTCATACATGGTCACCACCTTTATCATCATTATCATCTTCACCCGCATCTATGTGATCATTGTCTCTACATCGCCACAATATTCATCATTTCCACACATCACCACCATCACCACCATCTTCACCATTGCCGCCATCATTATCTTAAAAACTGACCTGCAAAACGGAAATGAGGAGGACTAGAATTGTAATCGATTGGGAAGAACGCCTTGTTTGTTATTCTCGACCCTATTGACAACCATCTTCACGCATAACAACCATCTTCGTACATCTTCACCATCATCATCGTCTTCTCTGCCATATTCATCTTTCTTTCTATATCAGACCTGCAAACCATAGAGGAGGAGGATCTGAATTGTATCGATTGGGGAAGAACATAATGTTTTATTACTCTTTAAGAATGTTATTTCTTCCATTCTCACATTATAGTATCAGAATGTTTCATATTTTTAAGAATGTCATGACATAATTGAACTTGCATCAAAGTCTTTTTACATATACTCTGAAAGAATACAAACAAGCATGTCTACTAGTTGCGTATTGATTTCGTTTCTCATAATTGAACTTGTATCCTTGTCTTTTTTACATATATTCTAAAAGAATACACACAATCATGTCTACCAGCTACGTGTTGATTTATTTTCTCATAATAATAGTGGTTTAGTGGTTCAAAAACATTTATCAATGAATGAATTATTAAATAATTAAATATGTTAAACCGTTTATTAAATCTAAATTCTATATGAACATTTGATTTGTTGTTAGGTTAAACATATTATTAACCCTAAATTCTTCAAGAATATTTGATTCGTTGTTAAGTTAAACCGACTTTTAATCCTTACTCCTCAAAAATCAAGTTAAGGTTTAAGATAAAAACTACATTCTTCAAGAATATTGGGTTATTTTTTCAGGAACATTCACAAATTATGGTACGTATCTTGATGTTAGAATTTAATTTGAAAATGAAATTGACATTTATATGTTGGTGATTAGGGTTAATATCTATTAGGGTTTAGGTTAAGCCAAGAGCCCATTTTGTATCCCTATTTATATGAGTTTAAACACTCATTATTATTATCAAGCAATCCTATATTATAACATAGTATGAGAGCTCTAGGTTAAAACTCTACTGCTAACCACAACCCGTCGCCGCTGACCTCCACCTCTGACGACCTTCTAGTCGTCGGAGGTGCCTTCAATATTTTCCCTTTCCTCTTTCTTCTCAAACTAATAATACATTTGCCGACACCAAACCATAGTTTAATCATCGGTTTCTTCTACTGCCTCGTCTGCTACGACACCTCTCCTTGGATGGCCTCTTCTTCTCCGGATATTCTTCGTCGGATAGCCTCTAATATGCAGTCGTCTCTCTCCCTCTATCAACACTACATTCGTCGATCTCGCCGAAACTGGCTCCGTTTGCCGTAGCTCGAGCCCTTTCTCTTTGCTTGTTGCATTTCTATGGACTCATCTATCGTCGAATCCGTTATCATTGTTACGGCTCTCTCTTCTTTTCAACTGAACCGCCTCTGGTCATCGCTCCTCCTGTATTCTTTTCCGACGAGCAGTCATTATCGTCGGAGCTTTGCCACCGCCTCTGCCGCTATTTTTCAATTATGTTTTTTTTTTCAGTTTAATCGTCTCTTCCCGATCAAACTACAGGGGGGGGATGTTAGTGATTAGGGTTAATATCCATTAGGTTTTAGGTAAGCTCATTAGAGTTTAGGTTAAGCCAAGAGTCCATTTTATATCACTATTTATATGATGTTAAACTCTCATTATTATTATTATTATTATTATTATTATTATTATTATTATTATTATTATTAAGCAATCCTATATGATAACATTATATTGATTTTCCATGAAAATATCGCATTCCATAAGATCCTGCAAAGGGTTCAACCCCGCTGACTCCTGTCATTTTGGTCGTACTTAGAATAAACTAGTTTTACACAAATATGCACGCTGCATCTCCTAAGTTGTATAAAAGCAATATTAAAACTTCATTGATAATTTTTGTAAATTCTATCAATAATAAAATGACAATAATAAAATAGCTTGGTGACATTAAAATAATCTAACATTATATTCCGCTATCATCCCATCCTTTGTATGAAAGCTTTCAAAAATGCCGATTTGAATATGCTACCATGATCGCACACAATTGGTGACGGTTCTCTAAACTTTTTGAGTATCTAGTCGACTAACTTTCAATTTGTCCATCGGATAAATCTCCATGATCGTTATAAAATAGACATTCTTTGTCAACCTGTCAACTACCACCCCCTTGGACTATGTTTTGGTTTACAAAGCAATCACCTTTTTCAACATATTCCTTCTTCTATTTTTTTTTTGAACCGGCAATATATATAAAAGAGAAAAAGCAGGCAATTGAGCCGGCGAGATGCCAGACACAATCACAGAAACAACACAACAGTTCAAAGGGGATTACAAGTCAAGAAACGGATTAGAGCTCCAAACATCAACTTGGGAATCGCTAAGCTTACTCCTACACTTCCACCATAAACACACCATATTTTTAATAGACACCTCTAATTGAACGGCCTTTTTCATTGATTAACCTTCATTAATATCAAATACAGTTTGTTAATCCGAAAAACAAACAATAGTAAACAACATACATTCGGTTACAAGAAATTAAGTTTATGATGAATAAGTCTTTAAGTTAACAAACAAAAGTAAATAACATACATTCGGTTACAAGAAATTAAGTTTATAATGAATAAGTTTTCAATGTAAATTTCATATTTAACTTTTTTACTACTTTTAGTTTTACTCATATATTGGTGACAAAGTCATAAATGCACCGCTTTACTTTTGCCGATTGCTTTCGTCATCTTCAGATCTCAACCTTATATTTCCCTTCCAAACTCTCTTTCTCTCTGCAAATTCATACTGAGCTCTCACTTTCATGCACAGAAAGTAGGCCATCTCCGATCAATTTGCAAGTGAAAATGGCAATAATTAGGTTGATTACAGGTTGGCCAGGTCCCAGTGGCTTTGGATCAGCCACCACCGCCGAACAAGTGACCGCCGGAATTGATGCTTGCGATCGAACTGTTGTCATTACAGGTATAATGCTTCATTCTTTTTCCAACATTTAAAGATTTAAAAACACACATACATCGATCAGTGCATGCATATATCTTTCTTCTCTTTCATTCTACAATCTCTTGATCATGAGTGTGTGTGAATAGAGGGAATGTAGTTCGAGGCTAATTTTGAGAGATTCGAATTGTTGAGTTCAAGTTGCTTCAGATGGATACAGTAACTGGATCTATTTGAAAATTCTAGATTCATGGGTTCTTTTTTTTTTTTTTTTTTTTTTTTTTTTTTTTTTTATAGTTATACGATTATGTGGATCTTTTTGTAATCTGTTTAATATAATCTGGAAATTTATTTTTTCATTAATTTGATTGTTTGAAAAACCAGCCAATTTTTAATACGTTGACTTTAAGTTTTTTTTACTATTTTTATTGTTAAAGTTTCTAACCTTAACTTTTAAGTGCATTTATGTAAAGAGAAAATGCTAGTAACGAACGATTACCAAATGCTACATGTTTTGATGGTAGATAAGAGAAAAATCTTTTTTGTGAAGCTTTTTAATGATGTATAAATGTCAAATCAACAAATCAAACCATAAGATATCCACTATATTGTATTTGTTTTCACAAATCTTATGTTTAGTACTAGGATCCTTATTTATTTGTAATTAATATGATAAAAGAATAATATATAATTAAAATGATAATAATAAAGTGTTTATGTGTAGAGTGTGTAAATTCTTAAGTGAATAAGCTATGTCATGAATACTCTTAGAAGATATTATTTGACTTTGTCAAACTTATTTGACCATAAAAATCTTACAATACATTATTTGACTTTGCCAAATTTATTTAATCTAAAAAACTCTCAAATAAGCTCATGGTATGGATGTTCCAATTATGATACTAATGAAAATAATTAAAACTAAAAACCATGTTATCTTATTTTGCAAGCGGTGGTTGTAAAAACATTTATAAGAACGAAATCATTTATTTGAGATAGTTTGAAAATAATTAAAACTAAAAACCATGGTATCTTTTTGCAAGCGGTTGTAAAAACATTAATTATAAGAACGAAATTATTTATTTGAGATAGTTTTTTTTTTACAACAATCATTATTAGAATAATTCCACCCACCCTCACAAGTCACAAATCATGATCTTCTTCGGTCCCCGCCACCGTTTAATATCTTAATATTAATCCTCATAAACACAAGCTAAGAAATTTCTAGATCCGTCAGTTATGTCTAGAAAAAAAAAAAAAAAAACTTATCGAAATAATACTTCTTCTAATTATAAGCTTCAAAATTTGGTTGTCATCGTTCATAAAGTCTATAACAATCGAAATAAATAAAAAGTTAATGCATTTGTTAAGGTGTTGCATTCTTTGTCTTTTTGTCATTTAGGGTATGTTTCGATGTTTCAAAATTAAATTGGATATAGGCCTACACCCGCTTCTACAACTAACACCATGCGGTTGGATATATGGCAATTATGACCATATTATTTTGCACATACTTTTCTAAAATGACGATGAAAATATTTTGTGGATAAAAGTAATAATTGTAATATTTTGTTGGGGAAAATGACTTATAAGGGTAATTATGTTTCAAAACTGTTCAAAAAACACCATCCAAGTTTGGTCTGTTCAAAAAACACCATCCAAGTAAGGCTTTTGTACAAAAAACACCATCCAAGTAAGGCATTTGTACAAAAAACACCATCGAACTACATGTTTTGTTCAAATTTTACCCGATGGTAACCGGCTCTTGTAGGTTAAAGGATGACTTGGCCTAAGTGACCGGCCAAGTCATCCTTTAACCTGCAAGAGCCGGTTACCATCGGGTAATATTTGAACAAAACATGTAGTTCGATGGTGTTTTTTGTACAAAGACCTTACTTGGATGGTGTTTTTTGTACAAATGCCTTACTTGGATGGTGTTTTTTGAACAGACCAAACTTGGATGGTGTTTTTTGAACAGTTTTGAAACATAATTACCCTTATAAGTCATTTTCCCTATTTTGTTGTGTCTAGTAATTAATAATACGAACATTTTTAAAAATTAAACTTAAATCCAAGATTTTGTCTATTTATAAATATATTTCTAATTAATAAGATTCAAATTTATTCATATACAAATCTTTAAATATAATTATATAACTAAATGAGTTTGGCTACGGCCACATTTTCCTTGGTATGGAGGGGTATAAATACATTTTGTTAAAGACAAACGTATAGTTAGTTACTTACTAAATAATTTATCAATCTTCTTCATCACTATTTCCTTTTAGTGATGCATATGTGTGTATAAACTTTGTAATTATTATTTGATTATTTGAATGAAATGTTGAACCATGATAAATTATTCAAATCTTTATCACTCAAACTCAATTAATTAATGAAATCACCTTATAATTATGGTAATAAAACCGATTTTTAAAATATTCAGCAAAAATCATCAATTTTGGTAAAATGTTTTATCGAATACATTGTAATCTGCTCTTTCAGGTCATAATGGCCGGGTTAAATTTTTTTCCAAATATTGGTGGTTTATTCGAAAATGAAAATATGATGGTTAAACCAGAAAAACAGACAAAATATAGTGTTTTTTTTGTAATTATACAAATTAATGTGTAAATGTTATCTACGGTTAATTACGAAAAAAAACACTATATTTTGCCAAAAATTCGGTTTAACCACTAATTTTTAATATTCGGAAAAAACATCATTTTTTGGTAAAAATTTACATTGGAGTTATTGTTTTTTATTGGCTTCTTCTAACATTATGACCTGGTTAAAAAATTTCCAAAAATTAGTGGTTATATTAGAACAAATGAAATTTTGATTGTTAAACAAGAAAAGTGATAAAATATAGTGTTTTTTTTTCATAATTTGTCCAATATTTAATATATCTTTAAGTAGTGATAAAATATTAGAATTATGTAGTCTAAAATAAAATTTTCCAATATTCAATGTAATGTCTAATACACATAGTGGTAATCTTGTGTTTAAATTTCAAAATAAAAAATGGAAAGATATTAGATTTGATAGCATTTTTTATACATTTTAAATATGAAATTTGGATTACAAATATATAAGGGTGCGTTTATTTACGGAAATTGTTTTCCATTTTATGTTTTAGGTTTTCATAAAAATGAAATGAGTTTTCATTTTCAGTAGAAAATTTAGAAAGTGTGTTTAATTAAAATTGATTCAGTTTTCATTTTCTATTTAAAAACAGTTTTAAAAAACGTTTTAGACTCTATCAATTTTCATTTTCTGGTTTTTGTTTTTTCAAATAATATAATATTTAACATATATGAGTGTCCACACTCCACACCCATCTACCCCCACACCCACCTACCCCACACAACCGACACCCACCTACCCATCCACCACCAACACCAACACCAACACCCTCGTCCCCTAACCCCCCCCCCCCCTAATCAACCCATTCCATACTCTCACTCACGCAACCAGCCCGCAATCACCTCCCCCCATCAACCACCAACACCCGCACCCACCTTCATCCCCACCCTCACCCCCAACCCCAACAACCAACCTACGTCATGCACCCTCATTTTCGGTGTAGGAGTGAAATGTTTGGTGTAGGTGGATAGGATGGGTGGGGTTTAGGGGTAGGATGGGTGTTCAGTGTCAGTAGGCATGGTGGGGGTGTTTGGGGTTGGTAGGTGGATGGGATCGTAAAAGAACAAGGATGTCAAAAAAAGTTCTAAAAAACACTAAGTTTTAAAAACAAAGGGTTCCGGTCATCATCATTATCGAAAAAACCGATATCAGATTCGGTTTCTTCCTCCCGTTCCTCTTGTTGCAATTCCAAGTCCCGGACTCGTTGCAACCGCGCAATTTCTGCAACATCACGTGGATCTCATACACTAGCCTCGTTGCCTCTGTCGGCGCCTCGACGGGGTTGATATCGAGGTCCATGTTGATTGCCAGTCATTGCAACTCGTGAGTGCTGAGCTCTGATACCAACTGATGCCGATTCTGTAACAACCAGCAAGAACTCACGCAACAAAGGTTTTCCCAGAAAACAAATTCTTATTCAAAAAACTCCCCGTTAATCAGTTCAATCACAAAATAAATAGTAATCTGTTTCTAAGAAATCGGAAAGCAAACAAAAGATAAACACAGGTCTTTTAAAACTCAAAACAAGATAAAGACGAAATTAAAAAAACTCAAATATGATAATATCCCTTAGCTAAATTGGCTGGGTCCAATTTGCAAGGGACCGTCGGATCTCACACCGGGTCATCGCCATCAATGTTAAGTTGTACAATTAACAAAACATTTAACTATTTGATGGTTGGTTCACAGGAGGGGCAAGTGGGATTGGGTTAGAGACATCAAGAGTATTGGCACTCAGAGGGGCACATGTTATAATAGCAGCAAGAAACATGGAGGCTGCAAATGAAGCAAAACAAAGCATCCTTAAAAGCAATGAAAATGCTAAAATTGATGTTCTTCAACTTGATCTTTCTTCTCTCAAATCCGTCAAGGATTTTGCAGACAACTTCATAGCTCTTAACCTTCCCCTCAACATCTTGATGTGAGCTTTTTTACCCTTTGACTTTTAAATGTATGCCTAACTAATACATATAAGATCTTTAGTTTAGAGGTAATCACAAAAATACCAAAAAATGGAAAAAATTTCATCTCACAAAATGGCCAACCATTGAAGTTATTTAAAACAAAATGATCATTTATTCTATGAAAAAAGTTTGCTACTTCGTAAAATCACTTTTTCTGACATCATGTTTTGCAATTTCTTTTGCAAAACAACATTACTTTTCGTGAAAATTACGTCATTTTAGAAAAAAAAAATTATTGTTACTTTCACGAAATAAAAATTTTCACAAAATTGGCTGACATAAGTATTTAATTACTTCCATTTATTATCAAAATGATCATAAATATTTTTCGCAAAATATTTGCGAAAAATTAAAAAAAAATGAATTTGTGAACTTGCAAACTTTCTTTCGCGGAATATATGGCTATCTTGTATAAATATCTAATACGTTGTCATTTTGTTATACAACCTTCCATTTTTGTCATTTTTGTGACTAGCTCTTTACGTTATCCTAACATATCACTAGTTACAAAATATTTTCAAATTTTTAGAAACAATGCTGGAATTATGTTTTGTCCCTACCAACTCTCACAAGATGGGATTGAGATGCAATTTGCAACGAATCATTTAGGTATATCATGCTCTCATCATTTTATGACATAACATAACATTTTTTATATTGACCACTAATTAATAATAATCACAATGACTATTTTCAGGTCATTTTTACTTAACAAACCTACTTCTTGACAAGATGAAGAACACTGCTTCATCTACTGGCATCGAGGGTAGAATTATAAATTTGTCATCTGTTGCTCATCTCCACACTTATGAAGAAGGAATCAAGTTTGATTCAATTAATGATGAAAAAAGGTAATATATAAAACATTTGGTACCTCGAAATTATGCTTAACGACCTTCTAATATATTGTGTAAATCAGTTATTCAGACAAAAAGGCATATGGGCAATCGAAATTAGCAGGCATATTGCATGCAAATGAGCTCTCCCGACGCTTACAGGTGGTTTTTATTCTTTATTTATTTTTTGTATTTAATATTTTGTTAATGAGATTTCTAAGTTGTTTAATTGAAATTTATACAGGAAGAAGGGGTGAATATTACCGTAAACTCTGTACACCCGGGTTTAATAATGACAAATCTCATGAAACATTCTTTAAGTCTCATGAGTAAGTGTGTAATTAACTAATTATGATCATAAGTGTATATGTAAATTGTTTTTTCTATGATTTTTGGCAGGAATTATGAAGATGCTTACTTGGCTTCTATGGAAAAATGTTCCACAGGTGTTCATCTTTTTGGTTTTTTAAGTTTCATATATTGATTTGAAGTGTTAATTTTTATCATTTTTGAATTGTTGATGATATACTATAAATAGGGAGCAGCAACAACATGCTATGTAGCAGTGCACCCAAACTTGAAGGGGGTGAGTGGAAAATATTATTTGGATTGTAATGAATGGCCTGCAAGTGATTTTGCAAGAGATCCTAAAATGGCAATGAAGCTTTGGGATTTCAGTAACCACCTACTTGATTCTGCTCTTCAGCGCTCATAATTTCACCATTTTGTTTTCATATGCATTAATGGCGTGTGGTTATGTATAATGTTTATTGCATGAGTTACAAGTCATTATAACATAATAAGTGTTGGAACTCAAAAAGTACTTAGGTGATCAACTTGTGTATGTGTAGTTCTTGAATGTTAAGAGGATTGGTTTGTTTTATGTAACAAAAATGCATGTCTCATTTTATGGTATCCATTGGGGGTGTTTGGTTTAAGGGATTTGATAGGATTTAGAATTGAATTCCATTCATATCTTATGTTTCGTTCAAATATTTGTAAAGAATTTCAAATACTAAGATTTCTAAGATTCCTTAAACATAGGAATGTACAAATCCTTTTATTAGGTGGAGAATTTCAAAATCCTTTAAACCAAGGATTTTACTTTTACAAAATCCTTTTATCTTTTCATCTCCCTTTGATTTTATTATATTCGATACAATAGTCATTTTTCATAAATTTTGTCTGAATAAATATTCCTGACCAAATATCATATTTCAAATTCATTTAATAATACAAATAAGTTATCAGAAAGATATAATTAATTTGCCGTTAGCCCGTTACCCTCTCTCCTGGTTGTAAAGAATTTTCTTAAAACTTTGAAGACAAATTTATTTCTTTTGTCATAGTCGGATTGATTGAAATTAGTAATCATTCTTGTTAAAAAAGTATATATATATATATATATATATATATATATATATATATATATATATATATATATATATATATATATATATATATATATATATATATATATATATATATATATATATATATATATATATATATATATATATATATATATATATAGGAATAGGTTCAAATGAGAACCACTAAAAGGTTAAGAACCGTGAGAACTGATATTCACATTAAGAATTATGTTTTTTTTCGTTTTTTTGGTTTTTCACAGTTGTTTATTATGTGAAAATACATCAAAGTTAATAAATTTCCTTATTTTTTAATACGTTTTACAATATTCACAATATAATAAAATTTGTAGTTATTAAACTGTGAATACTATAACGTAAGATTTTTTATTAAACTGTGAATTAGTGGTATATATATATATATATATATATATATATATATATATATATATATATATATATATATATATATATATATATATATATACCGCAAACTAACATACTCCTACTCCTAAAATACACCTTAATACAACCTATGTTTCCAACGAGACTTGAACCCTCGACCTCATGTAGGGAGGGCAACACCTGATCCCGCTGAGCTAGAAGCCTTTTGGCACGGGTTGTATATATAAAGAACTAGGTTATTAACCCGTGTTTAACACGGGTTGGATAGTTATAATTATATAATAATAAAATATGGTTATATTGCATGATTGTTATTACTTAAACATTACGTATATGACACAAAAATACACATCAGATATTTTTAGTGTTCTTTATGTTACATATTTTGAGCCCCATCAAAAATCAAAGTTTTTGTATTTATAATATAGAAAGAATAATAACATAATCATATTATTTAAATAATAAAACAATGCTTTAAATATATTAGAATGGATAATCATATTTCATAAATCCCTAAAGACTTTTTTGTATACAACATTGACAGTTTTATTGGTAACTTTATTATCGTCATCTAAGACTAATATTCATAATTCTTCTTTGCTTTTAACTCTTGAATGTGTAAATACAGGTTGTCTTAGAAATAAACCAACCTTTGATATCGATTATCATTGACTTTTATTTATTGTCATTCCAAAACAGACATCAAGATGGAATTGTCTTCTTTTGAATCTGAATGGTCTCTTTTTATCTGAAGGAGTAAATGACATCCGAGGAATAAACGTCCGATTTCCATTATTACTTTCGGATATGATTAATGCTTATATCACATGATTACCCAATGATATCACCTGCAATCTTATTCCATTACGCAGACCACTTTTATGATCAACTATGAAATTCTAAATTGATATTTTTCAAATAAGATATAAGGAGTAAACGATATGGAATTCTAAAATGACATTTTTGATCATTGATTTTTGCAATTTTTGTGCCAAAAAGTTTGCTATTTGCAAATTTCTTCCTTACATTTGCTTTCTAATGATTTTGGATGATGTGTTGTCGAAGATAACATCTTAGCCATTAAAACTCCGTAATGATCATTTGGCTATTAGAAAGTTGAAAAATAAGCATACGATATGTTTTCACTTATCCTTAGATATGAATATATTATGCTTCAAAAAAAAATTCACCACAATCTATCGCTACTGCCGCAAATCAAAACATATTCCATGTGTATATGAAAAATAAATACGAAAGTTATTACATGCGATAATTACTTTTAAATCTACCGAACAATGAAACTGGACTGAGATAATCGAGCAGCATTGAACGCAAACAAATAAACTGTTGCATGAAAAACACAATAAGACTTATAGATAAAATGAGGTAATAGCTAAAATCTGAATATTTATATTTTCACTCTTAATATATTGAAAGAAAAATAATTGGCACACATGGAGTCTCTTACCGGGTCATCGACTTCATGATAAAGATTCATAGCTATTATTTCCTTCAAATTAAATTAGAACTTATTATTACTACAAAATCTAGATTTGCGATAGTTTTAGATTATGGGGCTGTTGTTATACTTAATAACTTGGATCATGTTTAAAATTTAAAGCCATTTAATTGGATTCCGTTCGAAAAAGCAAATTCATCATTCCTCTTATTTTGTTGATTCACTTATTTTGAGATATTCATTTCATTTCATATTTGATTTTTCCCACGGACATACAATTACAAAAGTCATGAGATTTAGGAAAATTAAACTCTAGCAAGCCAGCTCCAAATAATTTGTCATCGTTAACTAATGTAACACCCGGCTTTTAAAACAAAACACCCCTGAAAATTTTTTTCATTTAAAACAACGGTTTCAATACATAAAACCAGTACAAAATGGGTATATTTTATTAAAAACGGGTACAAGTGTATCAAGTAGAGTATAAAATACCATAATCTCCTTTGAAGCCGGGCTGCTACTACAGCATCTATGAGTCCCACTTCTTAGTCACGGACTCTATCTTTTCCCCTATCAGGAACATGCTAACCTGCAGGGACATTAACAAATAATGTGAGCTATAAAGCTCAGTGAGTAATCATATCTGCAAATAATGTGTACAATAAATACGTCCATATATAATTCATTATATATGATACATATATCTATTATCTCATCTTTCTTTATCAAAATTTCATTTTATAGCCTTTTCCGGCCAAATGTGTATATCTGTCTGGATATCGGACCCAGACTACTAGCCTTACCGGCTAATCATATGTATCTTAGGATTTCATATCCTACTGCATAGCCTTACCGGCCGAATCGTGATATCATGTGATTTTTAAATCACATCAGATAATTGTACACTTTATCATATCCAGTCTGTTATTTTCATACCAATCAAATCCATTCTGTACCATTTCTGTCCCATCTTTCTTAGTCATATTTGACTATACCATATATCATGACTATATAAGTCATATCATTTGTCATGGCTATACAAGCCGCACCAAAACATTTCCAGCATATGAATCATAGCCCGAAGGCCGCACCAGTTTAGGTTCAACAACCCGAAATCATAGCCATAAGGCCGCACCGTTTCTATATAATAATGTCATAGCCATATAGGCCGCACCAGTTGGATATAACATCCAAAATCATAGCCGTATAGGCCGCACCAGTTATTAACAGCTTATTGCACGATCAATTATGGCTCACGGGTTTACCCGCTATTGCCTAGACTCACGGCTCCGTTCTTGTCATCGCAATGAGTCACGGCTTATCCGGTCTTGTCTATATAAGTTTGACTCACAGCTCCGTTCTTGTCATTATAGACTCACGACTTATCTGGTATTGTCACGTCACAGTTTACATAGATATATTGACTCACAGCTCCGTTCTTGTCTATGGTAGACTCACGGCTTATCTGGTCTTGTCATATTTCAAATCATGTAATTTGTCGTATCATTGATTATATATATATGTATTGACTCACAGCTCCGTTCTTGTCTATAACAGACTCACGGCTTACCTGGTATTGTCTTTTACATATATCTTTATACTTGTCATTTTCGCCCCTCGAAGCCGTTTCAACCTGTAACAGTTCAATCATCATATATCATATATGATATCAGTGAGATTACTCACCTGGATGCTAGCTGCATTTAAATCCCGGTTGTTTCTTGCCTTTGCGTGCACCACAACCATTTTGTCCCATACCTATATATTCATTTATATACCAAATGATAATAGGTTAATAATCATTCCAATTGACTCTAATACATAAGAGTTCAATGTTATGCAACTATAAACCATCCCTAGATGATAAACTTTCCATTTATCATCTTTTCATGAGTTTTTACTATTCACCGAGGCATTCGTATCGATCTACAGTGCCCCCGAGAAGTCGAAAACTCAATATAAAAATTTTCCCATACTTTTCAAACCATTATGGACTTATGGTTCAAGTTTGGAGTAAAACGGACAAGCCAAACAAAAGTTAGCATTTTTGATCCCCTGCCAGGAGGGCGCACCGCGCCAGGGGCTGGGCGTACTGCGCCTGGGCGCACCCCGCCCTGGTCCTGGGCGCACTGCGCCTGGCACCTGGGCAGTCTCCTGATCAGTCGCGATTTGTGCACTGTAGCATGTAGTTTTGGCCCATTAAGTCCTTATTTCTGTTCTTAATCGTATGGGGTTTGTTCTAAGATCAAAACCCTTGACTAATAACAAGTTTTAAGCCATTAGAAACACCTTAATCACACCAATTCATGATTTAGGGTTCTTAAGCAACAATTCAATTTCTCAACAATAGCAACCTACTTTGCTGTTTTTAACATAGGTTCTTACTACATGAACATGGTTAAGCCCAAAAATCATATACAAACTCCATGGATTTCACTGAAATTGCAGATTTCAGTTTACCCACAAAACCCACCAAGAACACTTCAAGAACTTGGAATACTAACCTTGTTTAGCTTAGGAATCACCAATTCCAAGCTATGATTCCAATTCCATGCTTCAATCTCCCGTGAAGACAAAGAATCGCATCTCAAACTTCTTCCCGTAGCTTCCAAATGTTCAGCCACAAGTAATGAGAAATATTTCTCATTTTTGTTTTTATATTTTCTAGATTTTCACTTTTAGTCCCTAAGTTTCATTTCTTGAACTTTTGGCACTATAATCAAGTTTTATTACAATAAAACTTTCATTTCTTATACTTTTGCCACAAGCAACAATAATTTTACATAATTGGTCCTTCACTTGGTCAAATGACCAAATTACCCTTTTATGGTAAATTGACCAATTTACCCTTTTCTAGTATTAACTTTCTAATACTTAGAACACCATATTAAATCATAAATACGCTATGATTAACATATTAATACTTGTCAAAAGTATCGTGGTGTTACAACTAATGAAGTTGCTTCTTTGGAAACTAAATGACATTTCTTACCACTATTGATTTCTAAAATAACAGAGCTTATTTGTTTATTATTTCATTTCATTGTCGATGACCCAAACTAATAAGGAACATAGCAGAAGGTTTACTATCAAGGGTCCTTATTATTTCATTTTATTATGTCAAAGGCACTCCGGAAAACATAGCTATAATGGTTAAACCAGGTTAAGTACTTAACTCACTAAGCTTATTAAGTAAAAAAGTAAAAAAGAGAGTTTTACATACATGTGGGATGTTGTTGAACCGCAAAACATGATCATAAATGGTGGATCCGGGAATAACATCTCTACCAATAACAATGCTTTCATAGATTCCATCATCACATGCGCAATTATGTTATAGAACTCATTAGACAACCGATAAAAAATTGATAAAAATATGCAGTGTTTCATGGTCAATTAAAGTCAAACATCTTTATCTATCATTGATTTTCATAAGCATTTCTCGCAAGATAGCCAATCCATTATACCGAGCAGAAAAGGACTTTTTTGTTAAAAGTTAATGGTAATTTTAGAATGATATCCAACTCAGGTATGAAACATGATACAAATCAATATTACGGGAACTTAAAAACTAAAGAGTTGGTAAGAGACCTGATCCGTCGTTTTGGTCATATGACAGGGAGAATACATGTAATTTACTCAAACGAAAATGACCAACATACCAGAAACGCTGTGAGCTAAACTATTGAAGGATACCGTAGTTAAATCTCCTCCAACAGGCATTTCTCAAGAACAAACTCCATTGGAAGATCAGGTAATAGTTACTAAAACTGTATGGAAAAGAAACTATAACACACTTAAGATATTCCAATTATAAGCAGTGTTCTTAAGATCAATAAAATAAGCGAATTTTCACTCTAAAGTGGTTAAAAACTCAATTTTTGGAATATATTAGAATTAATATGAATCGCAAAAAAAAATCAGCAATCATACATCTATCTATACTACGTTTTGAAAGACTTGATTTTGATTTGTTTCAAATAATCATTCAACTTCAAAAACCGATTGTGGATCAACATAGGTTGGTAAAATTACCATTTTATGTATTGCTTAATGTTTAATGTTAAGATTTGTAGAAGATTTTCATTCAGACATTTCATCAAACACCTAATTGATGTTAAGATTTGTAGAAGATTTTTATTCAGATATTTCATCAAACACATAATGTACGTACTGCTATTATAGAAACCTCATTTGAAATCGTATCTAGTAAGCTATAAATAAATTGAATAATGCAAAACATTTACAGAAGGCAAACTAATAGTACTAACGATACAAAAGCATATGAATACAAAAATAATCGACTGTTCATACCTTGATATGCAGAGAACGATTCGTTTGACTTGAAATGATTCTTCGAGTTGTGTATGATTTGAAGAATGCGAAAATCATTTATAGAATAAGAATTTGAAGATTGAAAAGATACGTAATATGACTGAGCAGGAGAAAATAGACGAATTGTTAACTCAATTAGACTTCATGAGTTCGAGAATTCTCCCGATAATTAAGCAGTAACGAATTGGTGAATTGATTACTAAGAAAACGCACATAATACCAGTACGAAGGAATTAGGACATTCAAATCGTGCAAGTGATAGACGCTTACCTAAATTAGGTGTATTCAATTGAAATCATTGGCAATGATTAAGGGATTTTGAAATTAACGTGAGGTATCCCAATCCCAGTAATGAATGTCTACCGATAATTAAGGAATCCTGATTTCTTGACCAATTAAGGAATTCGTCTGTGTAACTGATAGTCGAAGAAAGGAAATTCTATTGAGCGGGTAAATGATGTGGAGAAGGGATTAGAGAAGGCCACATGGCAGTGGTAATAGTGATTTATTAGTATAGGAAGAAGATTTATTAATAAATGTCTATAAAACAAACAAATATGTATAAAAAAAATAAAAGAATGATATATATATATATATATATATATATATATATATATATATATATATATATATATATATATATATATATATATATATATATATATATATATATATATATATATATATATATATATAAACCAAACAAGGATTTTTTATTATGCATTTGAATTCGATCATAATCCTACCAACCAAACACATTATATATTCTAATCCTTTCAATACTAAATCATTTTGAGACATTCCAAGTCCTGCAAAAACAATCTAACAATTCAAGGGACCCTTAAATTAATTTTCTCTTTTTTTATTTGTAAATAAAAATATTAACTATAATTTTGTATAACATATTTTATAAATGAAATACAAGAATGCTATATAATTCTACCAAGTTATGCCACAAAATGAGGTTTTACCTATGTATACAATAATGCTTCAATTGTTATCGTCAATGTGTCACACCGCCACACCAGTTGACTCGCTACGTAAGATCGGTATGCTCGCAATACCGAACCGGTCAACTTGTTACGCCTAATCGGTTGATTCGTTGTGTCTATCCGCCGGTTCAATGCGTCAAGCTTGCAAGCTCGAATGAATCGTGCACTTGGACCATACAATTGGACCCTGTAATCGGATCATGCAATTGGACCGTGCAACTGGACCTGCAATTGGGTCATGTAATTAGGTCATGTAATTGGATGAAGTAATTGGACCATGTAGTTCTACCGGGTCACTCTACCATGTAGTTCTACTGGGTAGCTCTACCTTGTAGTTTTATCATGGCTCTGTCACGTACAGAAAGGAGAATTCTAATAATAAATTCGTTAGATAGTTTGATGTTAAAAAGGACATATGTGGAATATGAACACGTTTCTCTAAACATTCATCACAAAGCCCTCCGATCTACTTCGACAAAATATAAGAAGTAGAATATATTGTAGTGTCTAAGCCGTTTGAATATATTCTAAATCATAATAACTCAAATGTATTTATTATAGAATACGCATTGTTCAACAGATTTACTTCAATTTTGTATCGTATGGACAAAAATACATGGGACAACAATTGTAATTTGATCAAGAATGCAACCTTTCTCTCTCACTAAACATCCATTTCATCCACCTCCCACAAACCAAGAGCTCTAACCAAACAAGCCGAAGCCACCACAATCACCGCCGCAAAGATGGGCGGCACCACCAAATCCATCTTGGACTTCTTAAACATCTCCGCCGGGAGACAAAAGAATTCAGAAGGAACATCGAAAGGAACCCTCACAAAACCTTCTTTTTTATCTTGACATACTCGAGAGAAAGAAGAAGTTGGCGTTATGGCCCATACAAATGCGAGTTCCGGGGCAAAAGAGGTCACCGCCACAGTGGCGGTCAGAATGGTGGTCCAAGTGGTGGCGTAGATTAGCAATGGCCACCGTTGAGACAACTTTTCCAAAATTGAATTTAAGCAAGAGGGAATTATCATGTTTATGAGAATAAATTATGGGAATGAATTAATATGTATACATATTTATGGATATATGTATTGCTGATGGATTTTGCCGATGAACCAATCCAACAACTTATGAAATATATTGTAGTTGTTGGGGGTGGGGGTGGGAGAGGGGGAAGTGGACTAACTACTCTTAGAAACTGCTTAATTGGTTAAAATTTTGTTGGGACGTGGAAAAAAACACACTAGTCATCGTTGACTTTGACTTTATTGATCTATTCCAAAACTTGAATAATTTTTTTTGCTACATAGGACTCCACAATATTGTTCATTGTGACAAACACTACTAACCAGTGATTTTAAGAAAGTCTACATGATGGATAGTGTTCTTGTTTGGTCTACTCTTGTGGCACTTCATCATCCACAGCCATGTGTTGGTCCGATATACAATTAATTTGGGATTGCCGGGAGAATTAAGGTATAAACAATTGTATATATATTAGATATTTCTACACAACAATTTGATTGTTGCAAGTTATTTTTTTAACAGATATTACAAATGTACCATTTATAAGTAAACGGCGTATCAAACACAAATAACACTTGTTCTTGTTGTTGTTGGAACGAAGAGTATCTCTAAATCTATTGGTAGTTTATTGTAAATGTTTTACTATTAGAATACCTTTTATATAATTTTTACTATAGGGCGTGTTCGGCACGCAGCTTTTGAAAGCGTTTAAGAGCTTTTGGCGTTTAGCGTTTAAGAAAACGCTCGAAAAAAAAAAGAAAAAACGTTGTTCGGCAGCGGTAGCGTTTAGCTTTTATTTTAAACAAAACGCTCCAATTCCAAAAGCTACTTGGTATAGCGTTAAACAAAACGCTATGTTAATTATCATTTATATTCAATTATAATTAAATAATTATCCTTAAAAATGACCTAAATGTTTATCTAAAAAAACTTGGATCACGTCTAATTATTATCTCAATCAAGCCTAAAAGATAAATCCATCCAGATTCATATTCAGATAAATCAACAACACTCATAAATTCTGAATAACTGCTCCATCTCTTGGCGTCAAGCGATCTCCATCTTTGTTCGTCTCGTCTCCCACTATTCTGTTGCATCTGCACTCCCAGGTTCACTTGTAAGTTTTTTTTTTTGTTTGATGTGTAAAGTTTTCTTGTCTTCTAAATTGTTTGACGATGAAACTCCAATCTCCTTTTCTATATGATGTTGACTTAAGTTCTCTTTTTTCTGCCATGTAGTCCTTTTTCTCTTTTTCTTCTTTTGAATACATATAAACGTGATATAGAACTATAATAAAATCAAACAAAAAAAATCCTCTAATGTCATTGCAAACTATTCATAGCCATACTTGTATTTAATTGGACCTTCTAGCTAGTATAATGTATATAACTAGGAGTATGGACAGAACAAGATTTCGTAGATCATATTATTAGATTTATGACATTGATTCAATTCTTATAATTTATATTTTCTATGATCATAATAAATTTGTAAGTTTAATAATAGCTATTATCAGAATGTGTTTATAGTAAATCATATTCCACCTGTGACTTTAATAAATGGATTCATGTTGGAATAGATCAAAATTTGGTTCCTTGTTATATTTGTAATCATATTATAAATCTATTTAAATCCAACCATGTTCTTATATTGGCTTAGGTACCTACATGGCCTCGAATAACGATAATGCGAAAAAAAAAGTTTGAGTGGACAGATAAGTCTGTAATGATCTTCTGTGATATCTTAAGAAAATATATTATGAAAATGGCCGCAATTCTATAATTAAATGGCAAGACCTTCAACCTTTTTTCGAAAAAGCTGCTAAGATCAAGTTACTTAGTTACAAATCTTTAAAGAACAAGTACGATGGAATGAGAAAAGACTACAATCTTTTGAAGTCGTTAAAAAATGGGGAGACTGGTTTAGGTTGGAATGCAATTACATGAGAACTAGATTGTTCAGATGAATGGTGGGATAAAAAAATTCAGGTAATAAATTTAAATAACTTCTTAAAAATAGATATTTTCCTGTTATCTACAATACTAACATTAAAATACAATATTATGTAGGAAAACCCAAATGTTAGAGGACTTCGGAAAAAACAACCTTCTTTAGAACTACAAAATGAATGGAGTCAACTTTTTGGGGATGTTGTTGCGAGTGGTACAAACTGTGTTGCACCATCTATGAATCCAAGTACTTTCAATGATACGCCTCACGTGATTGTTGATGATGAATACCTAGGGACCGCTGATGATGTGACAACTAAAGATGATTACATTTTTGTCTCCTCACAACACCCTCCAGACTCTTCTCATTTAGAACACTTAGAAAATGAAGACGGTGTTTTCTATTCAAATCTCATGAATTTTGCTAGTGAGGTCTTGTCACCGAACAATATTGGAGGGTCTAATCAACCTGAAAAGAGTTCCAAAGAAAGTTCTAAACTTAAACCTGTACAAATTAAACGTAAAAAGAGAGAGTCGGCTGGTGCTGCAATGTTTAAGAACTTTATAACTCAACAAAGTGTTACTCAAAAGCGTGCTTTAGAATTATTAGAATCGGATGCCTCTCCTGTTAATCAAAGTCGTGATTTTAGTATTAGTGAAGCTGTCGGTTTGATTAATCAAATGGTCGATGATGGAATAATGACAAAAGGGAGCAAATTGTGGTGCTTTGCAATGACTTTATTTGAAGATGCGGTGAAACGGGAGTTGTTTTTAAGTCTTCCAGACGATTCTAGTAGATTGGCATCGCTAAATTATAAGAATAATGTAGGCAAATAAATTTTTTTGTTTATAGTTGTCAATGATTCATTATTTATGAGATTGTTTTTTATTTGATTAGGTCGCTTTTATTTGGATATTGTTTTATTTTAATTTTAATGCTACATCTTTCATTTATGATTCCGTGTGTTCTAAGTAAATTGGAGATGTTATATGATTTCTACATACTTTATGCTTATAGTAATCATCTTAAATAGGTGTATGCGCTTGAATGGATATTGAAAGAAAGAAGAGGAAAATGAAACTTTACTGTGTAAACCTATTATTGGATTCATGCTCGGCAAGTGTTCTAGCTTCTGCATACTTTTTTAAGTATATGTACAAGGAACCTTGTATGACATCCCCTCAAACCGGAGCGGCTTGGATGAATGAAATTTTAAATGGCCATCCTATTCGATGTTTTAATGCATTTAGAATGCATCAAAATGTATTCGTCAGACTATCTAAAGAACTTGAAGTAAATTATGGATTAAAGTCAAGTGATAAAATGTCTATTATTGAAAAGTTGGGGATTTTTTTATACACTCTTGCATTAGGTGTGTCCAATAGAGATGTTGGGGAGCGATTTCAAGATCAGGAGATACAATTAGTAGAGCATTCCATGAAGTTCTAGAGGCAATAACTTGTAGAAACAAAGGTTTCAAGGGTCTAGCACGTGACATTATACGACCGAAAGATCCAACCTTTCAAGTTATACCATCGCAAATCAAAAATGATAAAAAATACATGCCGTATTTTAAGGTATTTGAATTTAGATGTTTCTTGTATTTTTTAAGCCATACTACATTCCTATTACTTATTATGGAATTGCATTTAGGATTGCATTGGATGTATTGATGGTACACACGTAGCGGCATGCATACCTGAAACTGAACAAATACCATATATTGGTAGAAAAGGAGTACCAACATTTAATGTAATGGCAACTTGTGATTTTGATTTGTGTTTTACCTTTGCATCTTTTGGATGGGAGGGGTCTGCACATGATACACGTGTTTTCCTTCATGCGATTAACACGCCATCAATGAATTTCCCAAAACCACCCGAAGGTAAATTATCATGATTATAATTATTATTTCCATGTTATAATATAAATGACATTACAACTTTTGTTTCTTCACCATTTGAACAGGTAAATATTATCTGGTTGATAAAGTTTATCCAGATAGAAATAGATATATGGTTCCATATTCCAAAACAATATACCATCAATCTCAATTTGAAAATGAGCCTCCAACTAATATGCAAGAAGCTTTCAATCGTTCTCATTCATCATTGCGAAGTCATATTGAAAGATCATTTGGAGTCTTGAAGAATAGATGGAAAATACTCCATAGGATGCCCAAATTTAGTGTGCAAACTCAAATTGACATTATTATGGCCACATTTGCTTTGCATAACTACATTCGTTGTGACTCTGAGGAAGATGTGATTTTTAGGTTTGTTGAAGAACATCCGGATTGCATACCACATGATGAATTCCGTGAGGTTCGTGGTAGTGACACAAGTAATGAAGACTTATATGAAGGATCTCATAATATGAAGTGTGTCCGTAATGATATTGCTACTTTAATATAGAATGCTCGACGTCACTGATTTTACTACTCTGACTTTTTATGTCGCCACATAAATTATAATTTATGTAATAGAATATAGTTATGGAAATTTTAATTTTAAAGGTGTAGTTTAGACAATTGATTTTTCATCATTATATTTTAGTTTTTTATTTTTTTAAAATGTCATTTTGTGTAATTTGACATATTTCAAAAGCTTTCAGCTAATTTTGTCGAACACTCATATAGAAATAAAAAGCTACAGCTTCCGGCTTCCTGCCACCAACCAACCGCTACCAGCCACCAGCCAAAATTAGCTTTCAGTTAATTTTGTCGAACACTCATATAGAAATAAAAAGCTACAGCTTCCGGCTTCCAGCCACCAGCCAACCGCTACCAGCCACCAGCCAACAGCCACCAGCTAATTTTGCCAAACACGCCCTATAGGCGTTGAAAGCTTTTCTAAATGGTAACTTCAACGCATTAAGTCGTGTTTGGCACACAGCATTTGAGAGCTTTTAGCTTTTAAGAAAACGTTCGAAAAAAAACTCCGTTCGGTAGCAAGAGCTTTTAGCTTTTATTTTTAACAAAACGCTCATCATCCAAAAGTTATTTCAAGTAGTTTTGGGAACGTTTAGCGTTTAGCTTTTGATTTTTATTTTTACACTTCTAAAAGATAACAATTGCTTTTGTCGAACACTTCTGCGCTAATAAAAGCTACAGCTACCGGTTGAAAGCTAACAGCTTCCAGCTACCAGTTTCAAGCTACCAGCTACCCACTAGTTTTGTCAAACATCCCTTTAATAAACTTCAACATTTTAGTTTTATCATCGGTTTTATCCATTTAGATCCCTAAATCTAATAACATTCCATTTTATATGCTGCCTATATTTAGATATTAAATATTTTTATTTTTTATTAGTTAATCTATTTAATTAAATATCTCAACTTAAAATTATTATACTGCATAAGATATTATATCATTTAAAAATAACTATGAAAAATTTCAAATATTATAAAAAAATTATGGTCACATAAAGTATACGATGGACTTTATAAAACATCTTAGATAAATAAAAAATAAATTAGTTAAATTTTAAAAAGCCTTTGAAAAATTTATCATTAGAATAGATTTGTAACAAAAAATGATAAATAAATGTTCGTGAAAATATGATATGGCAAAAATAATATGTGTTTAAGAGGTTAACCACTAACAGATATATTAACTTAATAAAGTAATTTATATCGTGTTAGAAAATTTTGAACTTGAAATCAAATATTTTGTTTCTGTCAATTGTAATAAATCTTTTCTTTGTAAAGGACCTTCTTTTAAAATGTTGACTCCCTTCTAGCAGGCTTTACTCCGGTGTTCCTCTGTCTCATTAGATGGGAACTGCCAATACTGCCCATTAGTTGTCTTCATATTGTGCGCATTAGTTGTCTTCATAACGATCGTAACGCAAATCCATGACAAAAGAAATTTATGTACAAGAAACTGACCCCTATCATTTTAAGTGGACCATGAAGGCAACAAACCTAAAGGCATCAACCTCAAAGGCACTAGAACCCCCGAAGTTGTGAAATTCCCGCAGCCATGGTGATACGTTGTAGATAAGCGAGGATGGACTGATTCCTTGGCATGTTTTAAATAAGATGATATGTAGAAGGTATTGTGTGTGTGTGACCACATCTTTTGTTAGTGTACTTATCTGAATACAGCCATACTTTCTAAGTATAGACCTCACTCTCATAGATTTTGTTGTATGATGTTTATTGCATGTACCATCTGATCGGATCATAATGGGTTAAAGTAAAATATTTTAAATTGTTTAAAAAAGAAAAAACTGCAAAAAAGGTCCCTGTGGTTTGCAATTTTTCAGGAAACTGGTCCAAACGTTTGAAAATTTGTATAGATGGTCCTTTTGACAATGTTTCGTTGTGGAATTAGTCCCTGTTCAAACAGAAATGACTAATTTACCCTTTTAATATCATTTTCCCTTTTCTTTTTACCCATTTACATCTTTTAATAATTAAACAAAATAATAAACTCCATCACATTAAATCCCCAACCTTCTTCATCTCTCTCTCTCTCTCTCTCTCTCTCTCTCTCTCTCTCTCTCTCTCTCTCTCTCTCTCCGGCTGTAAAACCCACCGCACCTGTCACCAAGAAATTCAATCACCATTTGTTGTTCCTTTGCTATCGTTTCATTTCATCTCTACCAACAACTGTTACACCATGAACACATGGTTCTTGTGGTGATCAATAGTAAGCTTCATGTGACTGTCTTTGGACGGCAAAGAACCGCTGCAAACGTAGGCGGAAGTCGGAGACAATGGAAAGCATCATGTGACTGTCACGAAATCAACGAGTTCCCAGTCGGAGATTTTTTCTCGGCGGTCACACGGCGGAATGAATTCCGGCGTTTCGTTAACACCACGTCCTTCAAAACTTAACAAATGCAGAGATTTACTCACTACAATCATCAAGAAATCCGATTGATTTTTACTTGATGGTTAACGGCGTTTCTCCGGTCGAGGTCAAAACTCGTTTCTAGTTCCGTGAGGTACCAAGAGAAGCAGTGGTGCAGGCGACAAAGGTGTAATTTTCAGGTGCAAAATCAAGATGAAATGGCGTGGAATTTTCAAGGTTTGGCTATGGCTTTGGCTAGGAGTGCTGGCGACAGAGGTGGCCGCCGATTAGGGTGAAAGAGAGAAAGATCGATTAGGGTGAAATCTGAAAGAGGGATCGGAGGTTGTAAAGATCGATTAGTTCAGAAAAAACCTAAGAAGTCAGGCCGTGGATGCAAGAATCGAAAAGCTACCGATGTAATCCTCGCCTCCTTCTTAATCTCCTCCATTCTCATCCACTCAGCAACTGCTTCTGGTCTCATTCTTTCCTCAGTTGGACCTTCATCTATCTCTCACTCGATCGATCAGTGTCCTCACATCTAGATGAAAATTAACAGAGAACAAGCTAAACAAGATTCTCCCCATCCTCATTTTTCTACCGCCGGGAATGAGAAACAGAAAATGGTGGGTGGGTGATTTAGAGAGAGAGAGAGTAGAGAGAATGTCGGAGTCTCAATTTGTTGACGACGTCTCAATTTGGGGGTGGAGTTGGATTTACATGTATTTTTTATTTAAAAAAATTAGTTAATAATTGAAAAGAAAAAGAAAAAAGAAATTCAAAGGGTAAAATGGACATTTCAATTTGGAGAGGGACTAAATCCACAATGAAACATCTGTAAAATGACTTTTTATACAACTTTTCAAACGTTTGGACCAGTTTCCTAAAAAATTGCAAACCACAGGGACCATTTTTGCAGTTTTTTCTTTAAAAAATGTATAAGTATGCCTAATAATGGACCTACTTTGATATATTGTTGAAATTTTGTGCAAGAAATGGAAAACTAAATAAATAGGCGAAGATAGCATATTAAACGGATGACTAGGTGTTGAATTGCAGTCTTACATGTTTGAGGGAAAGTTAGGACCATCCTAGGACATCGAGGTCAACATCCTAGGTCAAAGTCAGCACATCAAGTGAATAAAATCAGTTAGAGAGTCACATTCGTGCTTAGGGCGTCCTAGGATGCCTAAGCGATTAGAGAGTCCCAATTATGCTTAGGGCGTCCTAGGACACCTTTTAGGATGCCTTGGCAAGTTAGGCATCGTTCTGGGATGCTTTTACGATGGTAGTTCTAGCCAAGCATATTTAGGGAGTATCAGGCATATCGCTCTGGGACGCCTCAATATGTTAAGCATTTCCTTCTTCAATTAACCTTTTTTTTAACCAAGAATAGCCCTCTACTATGATAGAATTGAGTGAATTATGTGCAGACATTAAAAACAAAAGAATCGAGAGAAAGTAGCACATTAAATGGACATCTAGAAGCTAAAAAAAGTATGTCAGCGTCCCAGACATTGTGTAAGACGTAGGGGTTAGGCTGGTAGCTGAAAGTTGAAAAAACTCGTCAGTGTCTCATGGAGCATCCTAGACGATAGGGTAAGACGCCCGATGTTTTACACAGCGTTCCATTTTAGAACGCTATCTGACGAAGAACTTTCAGCTTTACAGCAATCGTCCTAGGCATCATCCTAGACTCTGGGTAGGACGTTGTCATAACTGTGTGCACTAAACTATCATATTTGAGTTGTTGTATTTAGGGAGGCTGAGGGGGTCGTTTCTGCAAGCTTTTGGGTCGATTTTTAGAGGTTTAAGGAGTCTTTCTTGAGTTCTAAACATCAACCAAACACTTATGATCCATTCTTGATTCCAGTTAAGGCTCTTTTGAAGTAAGATCAAGCAGCAATTCCTAAAGATCTAAGGACATATTTTGAAGATCAAGTATTGAAGTCCTGTTCATCATCACCAATACAGTGTTTTATCATCTTCATCCATGAGTAGCTAAATCATCTTATGATCATAACCGAGAGTAGGTTTTGATTTCTTTTCTTAGATGTGTTTAGGTTTGAAGATTTTAGATTCATGAACACAGTATTTGGGTTGTTTGCTTTCAATCATATGACTTTGTTTCCATTGCTTGTTCTTAAACTTATTGTATGATTGAGTGTAACACAACTCTATTGTGATCTTTCCCGTCGTGCCAATTCATCCCCAATGGTGTTTAGGATGGAGGGTGTGGATTTACATAGTTTGATCTCAAATTTAGCCATCAACAATACGGTTATGTCTATGTGACCTGAATGAACGCAAGATTAGTATAACCCAGTGTAATATGTTGTCAGGACTCCAAACGGAAATCGTGAAGCGATCACTTTTCTTTATCTTATTTAACTTAACCCTTTTGCAACCACTACTTTTGAATTTTTCTTTTCTATTTTAAGTTTCATTAGAACTAGGTGTTAACCATAAGCTCCTCATAGATTCGACATTTACTTGTCCTGGCTAATTAGTGCTCTTAAGGTTATTTTTTATTGCATCAACGACTGCAATCAGTTTTCAACCCTAATGAGTGGTTTTTCATTTCCCTATAAATAGGGGCGTCCCCTAGTCCGTGCCACGCCTTTTTCCTTTGATTTTCCCAGCCTTGGCAGCCTTCAAACACTTCCAATGCCTTATTCCTTTTGAATATTAAAATCCTTAATCATCGTGTTCATCATTTTTTTGTCGTGTTCTTCACTCGTCATCAAGATCAACATTTTTTTCAAGAACTGCATCATATTCATATTTTGAAGATTAATTTGTTCCAAGATTCATAGATCATCTGATACCTTAGGTTTTTTCGTTCTTTCATTAGTTAATTCTGTAATCGAATATGATTAGTTAACAAACTTTTGTGAGTTATGTTACCATGAAAATTTATAACTATTTAGATAACTTTTGGGGAAATTATAGGATGTTAAGATGAAAATATTTTGATTATTACTTTTATTCAAACCAATCTCAATTAGCATTTTTTAATTATAGTAAGTATTTATTGACAGTAATTGAAATTGGGTTTCACTTACACACTCGATGTTGCAACTAAGATATTGTATTTCTAATTCACTAGTCGTTCCGAGTTTAGTTAGTGTAGGAATTAAGACGGCTGGTTGAATCAACATACTTATTTGTCATATTGAATGCTCAACATTGTAATAAGTGATTGTAAGACATGGTTTTGCCAACCCATTTATTGTTCCTAATCCAAGTAGACATGGGAAGTAAGACAATTAGTCAGGTTAACATATTGAGTTCCCGACATTATAGATTGCATGTTAATCAACTTAATTCTGTGTATGTAATTATGTTGGAATTTAAGGGAAGATGAATGTGTGAATCTGAATCCTCCGAACAATTGAACCATAAGTAATCTTGCTTGTCTCATCGATAATATTTTTTAAGAATTTGTCCAGCATTAAGTTTCCGGCTTTTACTCAAATTTTTAGTTTAACATATTTCATGACCATTGAAATAATTTCTTATTAACTACTTCAACACAAAGTTTGACCATAACCATTGCAATAATTTATTATAAACTAATATAAAAGCGCGTTATCAAATACCTCACACTTAGACTTTGCTTGTCCACACGCAAACACAGCTTTTAAGAACTTTTTATTCTTTGTATCCCATAAAATCATACATATTTGAAAACTCCTCAGTTTCAAAGCTTATTGTTAGTTCCTAAAACCATAATTAAAATAATTAAAAACTTTATTTCCATGACTTTGATACCTTTCGATTCTAACTTGCTAAAATTTTCAAAAAAAAATGTTTATTTCCTAGGATACAAATATAAAAATTTCCCAAAATTTTAAAATCGTAAAAACTTTAAAATTTTCATGAAAATGTTGTCTTTTTTGACCGTCCCTCCCCACACTTAATTCATACAATGTCTCATTGTATAAAGAAAGAATAAAAACAATGGAGAAAAAGAGTTTGGCCCTTTAGGATAGACGACAAAACGCTTGACATGTAGACTGTTTAAATTGTAGGGTTGATCCTTGTACTTGAATTTGTGACAAAAGTCGTCCGGAGACCGATTCCGGTGAAAAGACGCAACAGTGAACACGTTTGGCATAAACCAGAGTGTAAGGGTACACCAACCCCATACTTGATTTCATGCGATTGGGCAGTCCTTCTCACAAGTTACATGACATGATCAATATCGTCAGTAGTCTAGCTATGTCCACCTATGACAATATCAACTTATACCAGACATTAAAAGTTATAGATACAAAAATAAAAGTTAATTTACAAATAAAAAATAAAAAATGAAAAGAAATAAAAAAGTACAAGCATATCACTGCCCATCATCATCGTCGTGGCGGGTCCCTGAGGGACCAGAACCATAGAATCCTGCACCCGGGAATAGTAAGTTGTTCATATTTGATAGCTGCGCTAACTGATGTGATACCGGCTTCCCATCGGGCTGGGTATTAAGATAGCATCGTTATGTGAAGCTGTTAGCGGCGCTACCTTGCCTGCTTAAATTTTCGACTTTTTTCTCTTTGTTGGATGCCTTTTTGCACCACCCCACACTTGGGTTGCACCATATCGATATTAATGATGACTAACAAGCAATGATAGTTCTATTCAACAAATAAAAGACTCGACCGAATAAATTATCGAAAATCAAAACACTAGGCTACCTCCATTGAAGCGATTCTTTCTTCAGGTCTTTTAGTTGGACATTTCTTTCTTGACTTGATAGTTATAGCGGATCATGTGCCTTCTGACTTCTGTGGAGTCCCGCCATAAGATTCTTCCCTTTAGATTCAGCCATCCGCCAATATTCTTTCGTTCTTCTTGGATCAAAATGTATGTCAGTTTTCAATTTGTCGGGCTTCCCACTAATGACCTTTAATTCCTCCACACGACTAATTGAAACTTATATTGAACATATAAGCACGATCCTTCCTTCGGTGTCATGGAGTGAGTCCATTGTTGGCTCCCAAGCTCGTCTCGTATAGTGCCTTCGTACGTATCTCCTTGCGTGTTCAAACTTGCATCCATCTAGTGATTTTTTACAATAAATTCAACAAGATTTTCTCCAATTCAGGGGTGTCGGAAAGCATAATTGCAGTATGCCCTCGGATATCATCATCAAATGTGTTAATTATCTTTGATTTTCCACTCATTAGCCGGTCATGAGTGGGAATGCGACTTTGTTCATTCTTCTCGAACACCGCATCAGTAGCATCTTCTTGGTCATCATCCCAAGTGTGGATTGATACCTAAGATGGATGATCGGTGGTGTCTGGTGATGGTTTAGAACCGCTCATCACTAGAGCTGGTTTTTCAAAATCTCCAAGAATTGTTGGGTAGGGGTGGCATTATCGTCTACTACTCCCTCCTCTACAAACCTTTCGACCATATCAACAGTCTCTTGATTATCCCAGGGCGTATAATTCTCCATCACACCCTCAGTTTCAGGTGATGTAGGTTCATACACACTATTATTGACGCAAAAATTACTCACCTCGGTATCTGGCGAATGTGAGTTTGATTGTTAATTCAGCTGCTCTTCCGGCTGTTCCGCTAGTTGCTCCAAACAACCTGCCATTACAGAAATTGTGTTTGCATTACTTTCCTCCCTGTTGAAGGTTCTGTCAATAGATCTGGCACTTGGTCCAACTTTGCATTGCAAGAATCGTCTGGTTCTTGATCTTCTGCAAAATACGACTCATCGTAATCTTCATATTGAGTCGGATTATCGGTCCACACCTCATTATCATTAAAGGACTCTGTTGAAAATACGATAACTGATCTCCACGAATAAGGTTTTTAAGCCGATTACTGTGTGACAGATATGTATTTTAGCTATAATATGCAGAATAAAAATAAACTAAAATTAAGTTACTAAAACTATAAACAAAATAAAGCAGTAAATCTAAACTAGACAGTATTTAAATAGACAGAATGCGGTAAATAAAGTAAATGTTAGAAGTTAGAGGTTAGATGTAATAAACGCCATTATCAACGATAAAGTGTTTTTACAATAAATAAAAAGGTTAGAAGTAGAAGTTAGAAGTTAGATGTCTCGGTTAAATACAGTCCACATATATTTTCGTTGTCTTGGTTCAATTTGTATGTCTTGGAATTTAGTACAATTGATTTATAACAGTTTAAATAAATCAATAACGGCTCAGGTAAATTATTGGAATTATAATTTCAAAAGAACTTATCGATAGCAAATGAAGATGGCGATTCTCTTTGAAGCGTCGATTCTTGTTCTTTGCTCCGCTTTTCTTGCTGAATGGTGTTTCTTCGGTTTGTGTTGGTTTGGACGTGGGTTTGCTTGAGTGTGTGTATTGTAGTTGTATTGGTGCTGTATGGGTTTGGTGTCGGGAGAAGGTTTTGTTTCTTGCGGTTATATGGTTTGGTTCTTGTTGACAAGTTTGGAAATTTGAGTGTCTTGAGGTGTTTGGTCGTGGGTTTCTTGGAGAGTATATGAGTATATGGTGCTTGGTTGATTTTTGTGTGTGTTAGAATGGCAAGAGGTGAGCTTCAATTTATAGTTGCTAAAGAACAGGCATCGCGTCGCGACCAGTCCTTCCGTCGCGTCGCGAAGGTGCGTGTGTCGTGTTGCTTTTGGTCGGCCACTGGTTAATGTGTTGTGTTGGTAGCCTCGCGATCAAGAAGTTGGTACTGTCGCGTTTGGGTCTTCGCGTCGCGACCACCCTTGCCGTCGCGTCGCGATCGCTGTAATGATCTGGACTTCTGTCTTTGCTCTTCTTCACGTCGCGACCATGGTGTCCGTCGCGTCGTGATTGTTGTAGCAGTGTGACATTTTTGTAATTTGCTCTTTGGTTCGTAGCATTACTTCCTCGGGTTTGGTTGTTTTCTCAAAGTTTCTCGGGTCTTGATTCATCTTTGTTTTTTATCTCGAATTCATGCAATCTGAAATAAACTGATAATATTTGTTAGATAAAAACAGTTCATCTTATTTCAGTGATGGTTACATATAAAAATATATTTTTCAACAATTTCCCCCTATGTTATCATTACTGAAATAAGAACAGATTAAAAGGTTAAGGTTGCAAATTCTTGGAGTTTGGATAAAACATTTATAAAACCATATCACGTGTTTTGAAAAAGCGTGACTAGATTTTACTTATGTTTTGAAAAATGTTTGTCAAGAATATTTGTTTCTGAATCAAGATTTCATGTTCATTTATCAAAGGGTTTTTGTATGTGTGCTTTCATAATATTCCATAAGATTTTATAACAATTATAAAGACGACAAGTGATCTTAATAGGTCGATTCAGATGAACTCTCATAGGTATAGCTCACACTTGACTGAGGTGTTTTGGTTGTTCTGGGTGCAGAACTGGTGTATAATCACTAAGAGATGGAGTTCCTTTAAGATATTTGAAAATTCTTTTTACAGCTATAGCATGAGATTCCATAGGATTGGCTTGGTATCTGGCACAGACACATGTAGAAAACATGATGTCGGGTCTGCTGGCTGTGAGGTATAGGAGTGATCCTATCATTCCTCGATATTTCTTTTGATCAACAGGCTTGTCATTTAAGTCTGCATCTAATTTGTAACCAAGGGCTATTGGGGTTTTTGTTGTATTGGATTTGTCAAGAGAAAAACGAGTTAGAAGATTTTTGACATAATTTTCTTGATTGATGAAAATTCCATCTGATGATTGTTTGACTTGAAGTCCAAGAAAAGTAGTCATTTCTCCTATCATGCTCATCTCAAATTTGCTCTTCATTAAATCTGCAAACTTGATACTCAAAGATTCATCAGTAGAACCGAAAATAATGTCATCGACATATATTTGAACGATTAACAGATGTTTATTAAAAATTTTACGAAAGAGAGTTTGATCAATTGAACCTCTTTTGAATCCTGATTCTTCTAAAAATGTTGACAATGTTGAATACCAGGCTCGAGGTGCTTGTTTTAAGCCATAAACTGCTTTTTGTAACTTAAAATTGTGATTTGGGAACTCTGGATCTTCAAAACCTGGAGGTTGTTGAATATACACATCACGATCAATCTCTCCATGTAAAAATGCACATTTTACATCCATTTGGAAAACTTTGAAGTTCTTGTGAGCTGCATATGCTAGAAAGATACGAATGGCTTCGAGTCTTGCAACTGGAGCATAAGTTTCATCGTAGTCGATTCCTTCTTGTTGTGAATAGCCCTTGACGACAAGTCTTGCTTTGTTTCGACAAACTATGCCTTGATCATCAGTTTTGTTTCTGAAAACCCATCTTGAACCTACTACAGTAACATCGGGAGGAGTAGGAACAAGATCTCATACTTGGTTTCTTTCGAATTCAGCTAGTTCTTCTTGCATGGCTTTGACCCAGTCTGGATCTTTGAGAGCTGAATGGATGGTTTTGGGGTCAGTCATGGATAAGAATGCTCCGTATAAACATTCATTTGAGGTAGCGGCTCTTGTTTGAATACCAGAATTGGGATCTCCTATGATTTGTTCAGCTGGATGATTCCTGGTCCATTTGTTTAGGCGAGTTTTTTCAGGTATTTCGATTGGTGTTTCTATGTCCCATTGTTCTTCTTGGTCAGGTGATTCTTTTGGGAATAGATTTTGGTTGTTGTCAGATATGTCTTTTTGGATTATAGGGTGAGTATGGGGTAAAGAAGGTTCCCCCATAGATGATGCACTGGGATCATTTTGGACAGGTGGATTGGGAGTGTTCAAAGAGGGATTTAGTGTTGGTAATTCCCCCTCAACTTGATCTGCATTTTCTTGGTTTGATTGTGAAGTTTCTGCATCGGAGTATCCTGTAGGAATAGTAGAAGATGTTAGAAATTCAGAATTATAAGCGGTCTTGGGTTGTTCAAAAAGTAAATCAAGATCAATTTCTATGTCCGTAGAAGGCATTTGTTGAATTGGATTTTGAAAATTATTATCAATCATTTTGGAACCAAAATGTTTACGATCCAATTTCCTGACATAAAATTCATCGAAATGAACATCAGTACTTTCTTCAATTACTCTAGTACGTTTGTTCAGTACTCGATAAGCAGCTGAGATAAAAGAGTAACCAAGGAAAATTCCTTCGTCTGATCTTGATTCAAATTTTGAAAGGTAATCTTTGTTATTCTTTATGAAGCATCGACAACCAAAAATATGAAAGAATTTGATGTTTGGTTTTCGGTTGTTAATGACTTCATATGGTGTTTTATGAAGATGTTTATGGATTAAAGAACGATTTTGAGTGTAGCAAGCTGTAGCTATTGCTTCTGCCCAGAAGTATTGTGGCAAATCAGCAAAGATGAGCATTGATCTTGCAGCTTCGCACAGAGTTCGGTTCCTTCTTTCAACAACGCCGTTTTGTTGAGGAGTGTAAGGGGCTGAGAAGTTGTGTTCGATGCCTTTGTTTTTGAGAAATGAGTCTAGAGTTATGTTTTTGAACTCTAAACCATTATCACTTCGGATTCTTCGAACTGGTCGTTTGAGCTTTAATTCAATCTGTTTGATGAAGTTGATTATTTCTTCAGGTGCTTCTGACTTTAGCCTTAAAAAGAAAACCCAAGTAAAGCGTGAATATCCATCAATAATAACAAGGATGTATTTCTTCCCTTTTATGCTTTGGGTTTTTGCAGGGCCACAAAGATCAATGTGCAGTAATTCTAGTGGTTCGGATACACTAGATGCAGAAATGCTTTTATGAGAGGATTTGGACAGTTTTCCTCCTTCACAAGCTGCACAAAGAGTTTCATTATCAAGTTTCAGAAGTGGCAGTCCGCGAACAAGATCATTTGCAATCAACTTGTTGATGTAGCCGAAATTTAGATGGGATAGAAGACGATGCCACAACCAACTAATATCAGCTGAAGCTTTGGATAGGAGACAGATGTCTGGTTTTCCATAGATAAGGTCCATATCTAGTGGATACATGTTTCCTAGACGATCAGAATTAACTAGAATGGCTTTGGTCTTGGCATCCATGATTGTGCTTCGTTGTTTGGTGAAAAGAACTTCATGATTGTTGTCACAAAGTTGTGATACGCTGATTAGGTTGTGTTTCAGGCCGTCAACGTAGGCTACTTTCTTGATGGTGAAGTGACAATTTGTTATGTTTCCATAACCTTTGATTCTTGCAGTCATGTTATTTCCAAAAGTAACATCTTGTTTGGATTCTGTGGGTTTGAAGTCTCGTAGAAAGCTCTGGTTTCCTGTCATATGCTTGGAGCAGCCACTATCGATATACCATGTGCCATCCTTGGGCTCTCCAGCACAAAGTGCCTGCAATTAGACAGAAAGTTTAGGTACCCAAACCATGGTGGGTCCTGATTTGTTAATGGTTTTTGATAACTTGGAATCATTGTAATATTTGTTGATTGGACGGAATGGTTGAGGTTTAAGTTGATTTATTAGATTTTCCCAAAGTGAGATTTATCTTTGATAACCTGTCATTTGAAACGATTTCTGATTTTGTGAAAAGTATCCTATATGTGAAGTTCTGTTTGATAATCTTTCTTTGTATCTGCAATTTTGATGATTTTGAAAAACATTATGATGATGGAATGGAATTTGGTGAAAGGATGGTTTCTGAAAGTTTCTTGAGAGATTGAAGTTTATCTCTTGAAGGCGATTTTGAATTGGTTTTTGAAACGGTTTTTGTTTTGGATTAAAGGTTTGTTTTTGTGGCACAAAGACTGGTTTCAAAGGTTTCTCTTGGGTTTCTTTGAAAACTTTGGGCTTGCTTTGTTCTTTTGGTTTAAAGACAGCTTGAATGGGTTGTTTATTTGTCTGTTGTTTCTTTGAATACTTTTGTCCCAGACTGTTCTTTCCAATAAAGGTTGAGTTTAAAGAGAGTACTACCATTTTGATGATCAGAATTTTTTCCATTTAAGAAATTTTCAAGGTTGATTGTGCCATCATTCCTTGTTAGTTTAGTAGATCTCAATTGATGAGTTACTGAACTAGCAGAGTCTGATTCAGATTTTACAACTCTTTTGAATGATTTGTTGAAAAATGTGTCATCTGGGCTGCAGTTGATAACTGTTTCATCATCTGAATCGTCCTCATTAGCAGATGAGAAAAAATATGGTTGAGGCGATTTAGAGTTTTCACTAATTGTCCCATTTTTCTTTTCAGTCTCTTCATTTTCAAAAGATTCTCTTCCAATTCCTGGTTTATAATTTGTATCAATTTTGCCAGTTCCTAAGTTGTTTGCTTTAGTGAAAACATCATCACTCAATTTTCTGGCAATATTGATAGAATCCAGTTTTCCTTGAAATCTTTGATTTTCGGATTCAAGAAATTTGATTTGCTTTGAAGAATCATCTAGTTTTAGATTTAAACTAGTGTTTTTGTCAGTTAAATCTTGAATTTTTTGTTTTAACTGAAGGACTTCCTTTTCTAAGGTATCTTTTATTTCAGATGAAATAACAGATTGATTTTTTATTTCTAAGTCCCTTTTTTGTTTTAGAGCTTCGTTTAATTGTTCTAGGACGTGATTATTTTCTTCAGATTTTCGTTCAATGTCTCTTTCAAGTTTATCTCTAGTCCTTGTGGATTCTCCAAATCTGAGTTGCAAGGTTTGTAATTCAGATTTGTAGATGTCAGATTTGACTATTGTGTCATGATACAGTCTGAGATCAGCTTTTAGACTGTTCTCAATCTTAGTCATGTGGGACTCAAATGGTGTTCTTGAAAGACCGAGATCTGAGATCATAGACCATACCTGATCGATGACATATGGAGCTCTTGTGGTTGGTTCATTGTCAGCCATGAAGCAGAAGTTTGACTGAGCTGGTTTATTATCTGTTTCATCATCAGAAGTTAGCCAGTGTTCCACACTAGGTTCGTAGAATGCCATCAAAGCTTTTTGCTTGGCTTTCTTTTCTTGTTTCTTCAGTTCTTCGGCTTTTTGAGCATAGTAAGCTGAGTCTTTGACCTTGATTTTGGCTCGACAATCTCGGGCATAATGATCTAGTCCTTTGCATTTGTGACAAATGATTACGTCACCATCATCGTCGTTATTGTCAGTCTTTTGGCTCTTAACGGGTGGTCTTTCAGATGTTTGAGTTTGTTTCTGTTGAGATAGTTTTGAATGATTTTGCTGAAATCCAGAATTTTGGTTATTTTGAAAACCATTGTTTTGATTATAAGAGTTGTGATTATTTTGAAATCCACGATTCTGAAAGTTTTGTCCAAAAGTGGATCTTTGTTGAAAATTTGGTCTATGATGTGGCAAAAATCTTTCGAGATTAGTGTTTGCTACCAAAGCGCACAATTGTTGGTAATCAGCTTCATTATTTGGATCAGACAAGTCACAAGAATTACTTAAAAAAGCTTGGTTTTGATTTAAATCAGTTTGACTTTGATCAAGAAAATGTGTTTGGTTTTGAGAGGATGTTGTCAAAAGAGCAAGTGGTCCTCCAAAAGAGGTAGACGTTGGTGGGTCAATCGAGGATTCATACGATTGTAATTCTCCGTACAGATTGTACAAAGATTCAGTATGAATTGCCGGATTTCCCTGAATGATGAGTTTGACCATTTTCCAGCTTTCATAAAGGTTGTTTAAAAATTTGAGGTTTATCTCATGCTGTGACTTTTTGATGCCTAAATTATTCATTTTGATGGTAATGAGATTGAACCTGTCATGAGCATCATGGATGGTCTCATGTGAAAACATTTTGAAGTTGTCGAATTCGTTTAAAACAGATGTTTTCTTGTTTCCAATGATTCTCTCATTTCCTTCAAAACGATTTTTCAAAGTTTGCCAAATTTGGTTTGCAGTTAAAAGGATTATATCATTCATTTGGATTAGAATATTGTGGGGTATTCCAGACACAAGCTCCTTTTTGGCTTGAAGTTCAAGTTTCTTCCTTTCATTCAGTATATCCAAGTTACTCGTAAGAGAGGTCATGTTATCTGGTAGAGATCCGTCTACACATTTCCACACATCTTCACTTATAGAGTTGAGATGAAGATTCATACGACCTACCCATGATTTATATTCTTTGGGAATAAGAATGGGTGCTCGAGTACTTGAACCTATACTGTTAGCAATAGATACAGAATTTATGTTTGAGTAGTTTACGGAAGACATTTTTAGTTGTTTTTTTTTTTTTTTGTTAACGAAAATGTGATGTTAAAATGAAATTTTTAAAGAAAAACTTATTGGTGGTTTATAAAAACACTACACAAAAGTTTTCGACAAAAATTTCAAAGTAAATCACACAAGTAATTTCTAAATGTTTTTTTTTGTTGAACAAGTGATATTAAGATGAAATTTTTAAAGAAAACTTATTGGTGGTTTATAAAAACGCTACACAAAAGTTCTCGACAAAAATTTCAGATTAAATCACACGAGCTCTGATACCAATTGTTGAAAATACGATAACTGATCTCCACGAATAAGGTTTTTAAGCCGATTACTGTGTGACAGATATGTATTTTAGCTATAATATGCGGAATAAAAATAAACTAAAATTAAGTTACTAAAACTATAAACAAAATAAAGCAGTAAATCTAAACTAGACAGTATTTAAATAGACAGAATGCGGTAAATAAAGTAAATGTTAGAAGTTAGAGGTTAGATGTAATAAACGCCATTATCAACGATAAAGTGTTTTTACAATAAATAAAAATGTTAGAAGTTAGAAGTTAGAAGTTAGATGTCTCGGTTAAATACAGTCCACATATGTTTTCGTTGTCTTGGTTCAATTTGTATGTCTTGGAATTTAGTACAATTGATTTATAACAGTTTAAATAAATCAATAACGGCTCAGGTAAATTATTGGAATTATAATTTCAAAAGAACTTATCGATAGCAAATGAAGATGGCGATTCTCTTTGAAGCGTCGATTCTTGTTCTTTGCTCCGCTTTTCTTGCTGAATGGTGTTTCTTCGGTTTTGTGTTGGTTTGGACGTGGGTTTGCTTGAGTGTGTGTATTGTAGTTGTATTGGTGCTGTATGGGTTTGGTGTCGGGAGAAGGTTTTGTTTCTTGCGGTTATATGGTTTGGTTCTTGTTGACAAGTTTGGAAATTTGAGTGTCTTGAGGTGTTTGGTCGTGGGTTTCTTGGAGAGTATATGAGTATATGGTGCTTGGTTGATTTTTGTGTGTGTTAGAATGGCAAGAGGTGAGCTTCAATTTATAGTTGCTGAAGAACAGGCATCGCGTCGCGACCAGTCCTTCCGTCGCGTCGCGAAGGTGCGTGTGTCGTGTTGCTTTTGGTCGGCCACTGGTTAGTGCGTTGTGTTGGTAGCCTCGCGATCAAGAAGTTGGTACTGTCGCGTTTGGGTCTTCGCGTCGCGACCACCCTTGCCGTCGCGTCGCGATCGCTGTAACGATCTGGACTTCTGTCTTTGCTCTTCTTCACGTCGCGACCATGGTGTCCGTCGCGTCGTGATTGCTGTAGCAGCGTGACATTTTTGTAATTTGCTCTTTGGTTCGTAGCATTACTTCCTCAGGTTTGGTTGTTTTCTCAAAGTTTCTCGGGTCTTGATTCATCTTTGTTTTTTATCTCGAATTCATGCAATCTGAAATAAACTGATAATATTTGTTAGATAAAAACAGTTCATCTTATTTCAGTGATGGTCACATATAAAAATATATTTTTCAACAGACTCGTTGTATGAATCACCCTCGTAATGGTCATAAACAGGCTTACGTACTCCCACCACATATCTTGATTCGTGTACATGTAGTCGTCCATTTACGAACACACATGTAACGAATATTGAAAACTTATAATTTGAAAAAAAAAAAGATATCAAAAGGAAACTTAAAATTGACACAATGTGTCAAGCGCACAACTCCCCGGCAACGGCGCCAAATTTTGACACATCGCAGTCGTTGATAAGCCCAAAAATAATAAATAAAACCTCATTATCCAATAGCTAGGGTAAGTAAGAGTCAAACCAAGGAGTTTGTGGTTGGTACTTTGTGTCTAAAATAAACCAACTATAGTGTCACTCTATAGCCGGATCAATTACAAACACTTTGAAAACAAACCAAAGAAAAATAAATCAAACATAGATCAAGAACAGCATGAAACCGAGAATCAAAACCTTTATAAAGCAAAAAAGCGTAACAAATCGTTCCAACATCTATCAAATATCAAACTAAGAACCAAAAAAACACAGAAGTTGAACGATTACTTCTGAGATCTAAACCCAACATCTAGTAATCAGAGAAATTCTTGAACATGGAATACCCTGACACCGAGTTGATATAAAGTTACAAAAACTAACAAGCTAACCAAAACTACTCGCTAAGAACCTAAAAAAGAACCTAAAGAAGCCTTGGGATCCCCTGATGATGACCCGAGATGTTCTGAAACTCGACCTAGAGTCCTCTATTAATCGCGTGAGTTCGCGCCGCTAACCAACAACCTATTATATCGCATTGATTTGAATTTGATTTGAACTTTGAATTCCAGGTCGCTAACTCCTCATTGTTTCGCTAAGTGTCTCATGATAGCATCGCTAAGTCCTCATAGCACCGCTACCTTCTCCTGATAGCGTCGCTAAGTCCTCATAGTGTCACTAACTTCTAATAGCATCGCTTTCTTCTTCTGGTAGCGTCTCTATCGTCCGATAGCATCGCTAACTTCTGATAGCATCGCTATCTTCTTGGTCCTCTATTCTTTAGTAATTTCCGATCTCGTTCCATTTTTTCTTCTAATTCATGCAATTTACACAAATTCTACACAATACAACTTCCAATGAAAGTGAGCATATCTAGTCCTTTTATAAGAATAAATTAACTAAAACACTCTAAATAACGTGTAAATAAACTAATATAAAAGCGTGTTATCAACATACAAGCTTTCTTCGGTGAATAGTCGATCAGAAGACATATCGAGGCATGATTGGATGAGAATGTTCCTTTTTGATGTGGTTGCAGTTTTCTTATATTTTATCCAATATGGAGACTCTGATATATGGCTAAAATAAAAGATTGAAGATCTTGTCCCACATTGATGAAAAGAGAAAGGTAGTGTGGATTTTATGCCTATAAAAATAGTCCAAGGCATTGGTTTCAAAGTGCCCCAATCAAATACACTATAAGTGTTTGATTCTTTTCTTTTCTTCACTTGCTTTTAATATAGAAATGTGTGAGCTAAATATTTGGGTAGTGTTGGTGTAATTTTGGGGTAGCTTGAGAGATTAATGTATTCTATTGTAACAATTTATCATTTAATGGATAATAGACCATCCATACATTTTACATACACTACAAGGAAATAATATCATGGGTATTTATGCCATCATTATTCTATAACAAAGGATACCGTAAAATCGGTCTTTTCAGTTATGGGTTAAGTGAGGAAGTTAGTTATTTGAGAAGTTTGTTACAATTGAATTTTGTTTAGTTAGACGTTAGCCATTCTATTAATAGTAATTTGTTTTGTGGGAGAGATTCACCTCCCCAGTACGTAGATAAAGCACGTTAGATCCAATTTACATCAACTTTGCATATTAGTTTTGAAGTCATGGGAACCAAATATTTAACTAATCGTGTGGAATAACTTGAAGATGGATTGGTTTCTACCCAACTAAAAATTAATTTAATGGAACGTAATGTTCAAGTGATGATCCAATAATTGAGTAATTTGGTCGAAGTACATGACGATTTACATCGAATAATAGAATATAATATGCATAAGAGACAGAATGAGATAGTAGATTGCACCAAGTAATTCCATACTTTGGGTATCTATGTGGCTGAGATTCTAAGTAATTGCATACTTTGGGTCCAAAATTTTCAAAAAGAATTTCTTGTTACACAACCAATGTTAGTAAGAAACATAACAAATACTCTTATATAAATATTGAACACTAGAAACAACTAGTAATAATAAAAATGAAAAAAGGATAGTAACATTTTAGTTAGGAATACTTGATGTCCATCATATTAGTCACAAAAATTATCTTAAAATCAATCTTTGAAGCCCTAAAATCATGATACCCCAAGAACATCTCCTAGAATCACGATTTCCAACCTTAAACTTATGAACCCAAATGAAAAACTTTGAAGTAAATTACAAGTACTTATATATAGAGCTTGGATTTACTTAAAAAGAGGAAGAAGAAAATGAAGGTGGGGCAGATAGTACATGTTGTTGATAGACATAGTGTAGGATGGCGAAGGCGGTAGTGAGATGTGTTGTCGTTTGGAGATGGAGGAGAGGCAGGGCTGGCCCATGCGCCTGGGTCAAGCTGGGCGACCGCCCCGGGCCCCCAAACAAAAAAGGGTCCCTAATTTTTGATGGTTATATTGGGTGTTTATAGTCTTAGCCCATTATTTTTTTTCATCAGCCCATTGTTTTTAAGCTTAGCCCAAAGACCAATCCATTTAATCAGGAAGCCGACGATAACGTGTTCTACGATAAATCAATAATGATTTCTCTCCCGTTTCCAAGGCAAATGGCTCACGAGTACGGAGATCGAAGAGACGAAGATAGAAGACCGGAAGAAGGACATCGAACTCATCAATCGTCAATTCGTCATCGTTCACAGTTATGATATACATGTTCTACAACAAAGATTTCTCTCACGTTTCACTTCTTTCTATATTTTACAGTTTTGATTTTTAGATGTGAATTTGGGTTCACTTTTCTTATTCCAAACGCCACCACGATTCATTAGTTGATTAGGAACTTAGGTCCAATTTCTGAATTCTGAAGTTGTTCTTGTTCACGGAATCATGATTATGATTTATAAAGTTTTGAATTCTCAAGTTGTTTGGTTCACGAAATTCTGAAGTTGTCGGCTTCATTGTTTTGTTCTAACTTCTAAAGTTGGGTTCACGATTTCTAAAGCTGAGTTCTGATTTTACGGTTCCTATTTTTCTGAAGTTGGGTTCATGGTTTGCGGATTGCAGGTTTGTGAAAACTGAACCCATATTCTTTTTTGATTCTATTCTAAAATATCACATAGTACAGTTGTTAATTTCTAAATTCTTATTTGTCATTTGTGCTTCGGATTAACAAGTTTAGATTCTTTCAGATTCTGGAGTTCGATTTTGAAGAATAACTAGACTATTTCTGATTTTATTCTAAAATTCTAACTGTATGAATGTTATTTTTTGTGATTTTTTTCCAATTAATATGTTATGCTTAGCACTCTTTAATACTTTATTCTTTTTTATTTCTGAACTCATTTGAGTGAACATGGATTCTTCCTGATTTACTCATATCTCTGTTACTAATGCTTTCTGATTCTTTCTAATATGCACTCTATAATCTGTTATGAATTTTTGAATATTTCTGATTAAATTGTTATGCATTTGGCCTTTTTATTCTGTTGTGTTGTAATCGGTAGATTTTAAGTTGTTTGGCACCCGGGGACTTGTCCCGGGCCTTTTTCCTTTCCATCGGTGGGAGTCCCCAGCCTATTATTGTATTATATTTTTATTTAATAAAGTTTTCGGAGATGCCGTCCTCCTTTACCTAAATTTTTTATTATTATAAAGGGCCTCATTTTATATTTTGCTCTGGCCTCAAATAGGCTTGGAACGACCCTAAGGAGAGGCGACATGACGGGAAGAGGGTCAAGCACATTAGTCCACTAAAGAGATGGAGAAGCACATGGAGAAACAGAGCGCAAAGATGTTGGAGGGGTGAGTGTTTCTAATAATACTTAGGTTTAGACATGATTTTGGGTGTAGGGGAAACTCGGTCTAGATTTTTGGGATGAGGAGAAATACGAGTGGAAACAAAAAAATTATCAAACCTAAAATTAATTTTACTTCTAATAAATATTAAACAAAATTACAGTTTTAGTCCCTGATGTATACCTGATTTTTCAAGTTGGGACAAACTATACGAAAATCACGGTTTGGGTCACTAATGTTTGCAAAAAACTACAAATGGGTACATGGGTCAAGTAAAAAGACTAAAATGCCCTTTTAATTTCTTTTTTCTTTTTTTTGATTTTATTTTTATTTTATTTAATAAAAAAATATATCCCCACTACCCCCTCTCTCTCCATCGCCTACCCCGTCTTCTTCGGCAACACATACCAATAACTGGTTTTCGGCAATTTCGTCCACCATTGTAATCGTTTAACTAGAATTCGTGAAAAAGAATATTCGACTCTGTCTCCCTCTTCCTCTCTTTCTCTCACTCTCTTTCCTCTCCCTCTCTTTCCGGACAGAGAACCTGGAAGGATTCGGCTCAAAATTCCTTCTCCTTTGAAGTTCATGGCTCGAAGGTTTGATCATTTTCAACAGAAACTCCTTAACATAGATTCGTCTTCTTGATCTCCAATCAATTGAACTGCTGAACTGGGTCAAATTAGGTTATCAAACTAAGACATTGTGTGGTGTAAAATCTGCAAAAGGTATTAAAGAAATTGGGTTATGCAATTGAAAAAAGACGAAACAGTCCTTGTAAGGTGTAAAATCTGCAAAGGGTATTCAAGGAATTCATAACCCACTATCGATTTGCTCAAACAAATTCGATATTCCAATTCTATTGTTGATAGATTTTTCCGACCATTTTTCGGTGGAATTTTTTTTACAGAGACCTCGAAACGACTTCTCGGCTATTCGATTTCATCTTCAAGTGTTTAGCTCTCAGAGACAACACTCTCCCTGCAAAAGGAATTTCCGCAATCCCCGAACAATTAGCTTCAAAATTGCTTCAGTGTCAATTATTTCGTTGATTAGCTCTGTGTAACGAGCCACCACCAATGGCCCTGCTGCAATGCAGGCTTCGTATGCTACCAAGTTTCTCAAATAAACCTCGGAGTTCACATCTAGATCAACTACTGGAAGATAAAGTGTAAATGTGATGCTGTGGAAACTAATGTCAGATATTCCGCCATTGACTGGTAAGAAAAGGATCCCCGCTTGGGCCATTTCAGTGACAGATCCAATAGTGATTTCATGGGGAGAAGGAGAGAGAGCAGATCGGAGAAGATGAGAAGTGGTGGGGGAGGGGGTGGAGGTATTTTCTTTTATTTTTATTAATAAAGTTAAATAATAAATTTAAAGAAAAAGAAAAAAGAAATTAAAAAGTGCAATTTAGTCTTTTTACCTGACCCAGGTACCCATTTGTAGTTTTTCGCAAACATTAGTGAGCCAAACCGTGATTTTCGTATAGTTTGTCCCAACTTGAAAAATCAGGTATACATCAGGGACCAAAACTGTAATTTTGTCTCAATATTATTATGTTTATAATACAGTGCCATAAAAAATATGTGCCACTAAAAATATCAATATAGTGGCACAAAAATATGTCATTGAAAACTTATGCCACGAAATATATTTTTGTTTGTAGTGAATAGTGTTTATGTGTCAAAATTTTACATATGACATAAGTTTATAATTATCACTTAATCACTTAGTTAAGCTCTCAATGGCTTCAGCGCGTAAACTTATTCTATACTCTAGATAAGCTAGATAAGTCATTTGAGGAGGAATTGGAAGTGGTTTGAGGTCAATTGGATTAGCCAAGCAAAAGTTACAAATTCCAATTTTTACAGAGTGGTTACACAACTCATGTTTCTAAGTCTACAAGAAAACACGATCATGTAATGTCCACTTCATAATCAACACGTGTTGTTTGTCCAATTATTGTAATGTACTTTGATGTTATTGACCCCAATCCTTCACTAAAACCCTTCATAACCTCAATAGATGTAATAAGAATTAGTAACTAGTTAACCATGCCAAGTAACATCCAAAACAATCATTCATTTTTTATTTAAAGCAAGTGATACAGATCATATGAGTTTAAGTTCAAAAACCTTCATAATAGTTCATATCAATCACTGCAATGCTTAAACGTCTTCAAAACACTTAAATATCTTATAGTTGATTTCCATACAAATTTTAAACCATTAATTGTTATTCCAACTTAAAATTCATTTAAAACACAAAATACCCTTAAATTTATTCATGAGAACCATGATAACATATGTTTGAAGTCACAAATAATAAACTTGGTAAAGTAACTTAACCAACTTTTAAACATTAAAAACCATCATTTAAGATTAGAAAACACATTGACACATCAAAGTGTTCAATGTGATCAATAATTCGCGATTCTAAGCTTCAAACCTCTAATCCATCAATCAAGGGTTCATAAACCCCCCAAATCCAAAGTTTAAATCAAGTGATATAAAAGTAATATGAGCATGGATTGATGGATTAATTATTCAAATTAACCTAGAAATGTATTCAGAATATCAAAATAAGTAAGAAATTTAGATTTGGAGAAATCCTTAAACCTAAACTTGAACCGTAGACGGATAACTATGAATGATGCTTAAACAATATGATTCCTATGTTTTCTTTTTCAGTACTACTTCAAATCCACCTCTACATCTTCACTTAACTTGAAAATCGCCAAACACTTGCTCTGTAGCTCCCTCTCCCTAAAGTTGTTAGGTTCAAATGAGGTAGAGAATGGATTATATGTTCTAAATTTTGGAAAATTAATAACAAAAACCCTTCGACTTACATAATTTTAAAATAGCCACATATCACACAAGTAACTAGTTTACTACTTCTAACATACAAACTTAACCCTATCCCACAACTTTGTCTAACAAAATGGTCCCCAAATGTTAGTTAGGTTAAGTATTAAGTATTGGTCAAATTGTAAGGTTTTCTTTAAATTACACATTTAACCCTAGTTTTCCACATTCGACCAAAATTAGATATTTAATCTATTCAATCAATAATATAAACTTCAAAATGATAAATTTGATATTATTATTATTATTTAGTTATTTTTATTTAGCATTATATTATTATATTATTTAATTTAATTATTCCTAATGAATTTTAAAATAACCATAACTTAAGGATGTTAAAACTAAGGAGCCTCCCATGACTTCATATCACAAAATTTGTGGGAACAACCAGTTTTATAGTTAAGGACAAAAAAATATGAGTCATTACTGAAAATATGTTTGTAAGAAACAAGAGATGAACTTGTGTTTTACAACCGCGTATCATCACAATCAAGTGGCCAATCAGAAGTAGTGAATCGCTGCTTAAAACGGTATTGGAGATGTTTTGTGTCTTGAAAACCAACGCAGTCGACGAAAGGTTTAGATAGGTTGCATACTAGTACTATACCATGTATCATAGTTTACTGTGATGTTGTTTGTTTAAAGCTTTATACAAACGGGAACCTCCTGTAATTTATGAAGTATAAAACTGGAACATCTATTCTATAGTACAATCGGTGGAGGAAATGATGATAGAGCGTGAAAAATTGTTGGATGATCTTAGAATGGATTTGATTAGGCACAACAACAAATGAAGTTCTAAGCAGACAAAACGTAGAAGTGAGAACCGTGATAAGGTATTTTTGGAACTCATACCATATCATCAAAGTTGATTGCAAGGGCACAGTAATGATAAGTTATCGACTCGATGTAATGGATTGTTTGAACTTGTAGAAAAATAGGGAAGGTGGCATACAAATTGAAGTTATCGTTGATATCTAAGCTACATCCAGTCTTCCACATTTCTCAACTTTTTTGTGCAATTGGGCAATGTAATTCATTGACACATTAACTTTACAATTGATGGAAGACACAGAATTGATTAGGAACCAAAGAGGTTTTAAAGTGTCAAACAACAAATGGAGGAACTACTGTAGTATCAAATCAAGTGGCAATACTTCCAGTATTTAAAACTTCATGGGAAGAATTCAATATCCGTAATGGGATTTTTCCCAAATTTCACCTAAAGAACAATGTGAAACTTTTCAATTGTTGTTTAATTGAGGAACTTAGTTAATTTAAAAGTTAGTTACAATTATGTGGTATAAGTAGAGTTTGTTCAATTGAGGAACTCAGTTTCCGTATTTACACATCAAAACCGTATTTACACATCAAAAACAGACTGTTATGTACAACTAAACATATTATTTTCTGTAAATTATGTTTACCTATTACACATAAATAAATTTTGAGCTACAATGGGTGGGGTGTGCATCCCCTAGTTAGAAACAACTTTCATTGTTATCAATATTCTACTATATTTTTGTCAACTTTGGTCTTTGGACAAAAGAAAGAAAACCCACTGAGATAAATCACAATCCAAACCAAGGATTTGATAACAAACAAATAAAAGCAAGATTTTGCAATTATCGAGATCATTTTACTAATGAAAAAACAAAAACCATTTCCTAATAAAAATAATGTACAAAATAACATTTGAAATCATTTCTTCTTGTTAACAATGTTCACGTAACTTAGGTCTTTAGAGAATGAAGGAAAACTCACTCAGACAATTTAACAAACACCTGATGTGCAACTATAAATCAGTAGATCAAAACAAAACAAACACAATCTAGAAAATACCGGTGGTCAATAGAAATTAGAAACAAATCATAGCACCCGAAAATAACCAAAATTTTGAATATCCAAAATCATCTAATAAAACAAAAACACATGATTAAATTCCATAAAAAGTAGATTAATGTTTTTAAATCTCACTCGGGAATCATCTGCTCGTTGTCAGCATCACCTTCTGTCTCAACAGTGGGTTTTGATGGTTGACTTGCACCAGGTGCTTGCCTCTTCTTTATTCCACTCACAATATCATCGATTCTTAAAAGCATACAAGCAGCTTCAATGGCTGTCTTAAACGTTTGTGCCTTCACATTATACGCATCCCAAATCTAATCAAACAAAAATAAAAATGGGCCGATTTTAGTACCAATAAATACTATCGTAAAAAAAAACAGAAAATATCATAAATAGTGACGTGTGCACCTTCAGTTCTTTCATGTCAGCAATTTCACCCGAATTCCCATCGATCCCGGTCCATGCATTCTCACCATTCGCATGCTGTAAATAAATATTTACAAAACCAAAATTAAGTAAGTACCGTTTTTATAAAAAATAAAAATATGAACAAAATAGTAACTTACTTTGCCTTGAAGAGCAGTCATGGTTCTAATGACATTGACACCACAGTTTTGTGCCAGTGTTCTTGGAATAGCTTCAAATGCTACAGCCGCAGCTTCATATGGCCACTGTTTCAATATATTAAATTAAGGAACAATTTTCTTAAGTTAAAAATAAATGAGTAAATTACATTTTTGGTTACTAAAAATAAAAAGAATTAAAATATTACCTTTTCAATGCCTTCAATCGACGAGCTCTTCTGCTTCAAAGTAGCAGAAACGGTCAACTCAGTGGCCCCACCACCAGGAACAAGTTTCGGATGCTTCAAGATGTTTCTAGCCACCGACATCGCATCCTGCTCAAAAAAAAATTTATAATTTAAACTAAAATACAGAAATGGTCCCCGTGGTTTAGTGAAATTCACAAGTTCAGTCCAATTTTGGATTTTCTTGCACACACAGTCCTCTTGGTTGCATTTTCATGCAGTTTTGGTCCTCCATGTTACCAGTTTGATCCAAGGGTAAAATGATCATATTATAACTAACAACTAACTTGTTAGATTTAAAAGTAAATTACATTTTTGAGCATAGCTATTTTTTGAAATTTGGTCCTAATAAGTTTTCTCTCGCAATTTTGGTCATTATTTGAGGTTCTTGTAACATTTTTAGCCTAGTTCCAAGTAACATGAAACTGTTTTGGTACCCGGGTATAGCTGATTTTCACAATATTAATCCCAAAAAGTCATTTTACTTGAAACAAGAACAAAATACATTTCAAAAACTTCAAATAAAGACCCAAATTGCATGAAAAAACATTTTCAAACCAAAACTAAGAAAAGCAGCTATACTCAGGGACCAAAAATGTAATTCACTCAATATTTACCAATAAAGAAAGTCCAAAATCGAACTAAACCCGCGAATTTCACCAAACCACAGGGACCATTTCCGTAACTTACTCAAAAAATTCAAAAAAATATATATGTTTAATTACCTGTAAGTTGCGTTCAACTTCATTCAAAAGATCCTTGCTGGCACCTCGAAGCAACACAGTGCATGCTTTCGGGTCTTTACAGTCAACAATATAAGCAAAAAACTCATCCCCAATTTTTTTAACTTCAAAAAGTCCTGCCCCTGTTCCCACATCAGATTCTTGCAATTCATCTGGTCTATTTACGATAACAGCCCCGCAAGCTTTAGCAATCCGATTATTATCCGTCTTTCTTAATCTCCTTATAGCACTAACTCCAGCCTTACTTAAATAATGGCAAGCTAAATCACTAAGTCCTTTTTCTGTAATGACCAAATCGGGCTTGAATTTTAGAATTTGGACACACAGATTTTCGATGTATTCTTCTTCCATTTTTAAAAGAACTGCCCAGTCTTCTTCGCGGACTAATTCTGCGTTTGTTTGGTTTTCGCCCTTTTTGTATTCTAAAGGGCAATCTAGTAAAATGATGCGGGGGTTTATGATTTTTCTTTTCATTTTTCCAGGGACGACTACGTCTTTGTTGAACATTACTCCTTTGAGGACTTTGGAGTCTTCTAATTGGCCACCGGGGATTTTTTCGACTTTTATGTATTTTTTAATGTCGACTTCTCTTATTCCTTGACCAAGGTCAACTCCAACTATTGTTGTTGCATCAAGTGCTAGATCCTAAAAGATGACAAAAGTTTAGTTTAAAAAGTTATTTATTTAAACTTTTATGAAGAATCTTTTTTTTTATACTTACTGCTATGAGATCCCCAAATTGACTTGTAAATTTGGTACCAATACAGCTCTTTACCAAACCTAGCATCATGGAGCCTGTGATACAAGTATTTCCATTTAATTATTATTATTATTATTATTACAATATATAAATAGAGATGAGATATAAAAAATGGATAATGATGGAGGCATGAAGCTTACGATCATTGACATCAATAGACATGGAGATCTTGTCCAACACAGCAAGAGCATCTTCAAGAGCCTTGTTGTAAGCTGAAAAAATTATAATTTATTACATGTGACAAGTGATTTATAAATGGAATTAGATAGATTAAAAATTTTAGTAAAAGGGTACCTCGGCAAATAACTGTAGGATGATATTTCTTGTCAATGAAAGCTTCAGCCACATGAAGCATCTCACCAGCTAAAGATTTAATTTTTATTAATCAGTAACATGTAAAGATAGTTTATAAATCAATTAAAAAGAATAAAACGAAAAAGTGTACCAAGAACAATGACTGAGGTAGTTCCATCACCAACTTCTTCATCTTGTGTGCGACTTAATTCAATCATGGACTGAAAAAAATTAAACAAAAAGGCATAATTTAGAAAAAGGTAGCAAGCTTTTTCATCATAAATGTTTTAATTAAATTCATTTTAAATAAATACCTTTGCAGCAGGGTGAGCAATATCTAGTTCCCTCAGAATGGCATTTCCATCATTAGTGACCACAATTCCTATTAGAAAAAAAAAGCATTAAATACTAATCACCAAAACACACACACACATATGTTCAAAGGTAAGCACCTCCAGTAGCATCAAGAAGCATCTTCAACATGGACCTTGGTCCTAAAGTGGTGCGAATAATATCTGCAACTGCCTGTAAACATGAAAAGGATGTGCATAGTGATAAAACTTTCAATATTATGGCAAATGAATGTTTGATTTAGTATAGAAAATCTAATTAATATTCAATACAAGCGAATATCTGACCTTAGAAGCTTGAATATTTGCATGATGAACCTTACTTCCAGATTCACGTGTGAGGGAATCCTCTGCACAGTTCAAATTGTGTACAGATAGTCAGTACAGGTTAATGAGATGGTTGATTTTCAAATCAACAGTGAGATTTGAGACTTGTTGTCATGTTTATCCATGTCAAATTTAATTGCAAGTGATTGAAATGGATGGTGATAGATTGATTCAATTAACAAAAAAACATATCAATTGAGCATTTGAAAAGTAGTGAAGCTTAATATAGAATGTCAAAACATACACCTTTCTGAAACCGTAGACACATATAATTACAGTCTTACAGACTTCAAATCCAAAATCTATTGCAAAAACCTTACGCATATGATTCAAATCTCCGGGCAAAACACCCACGGTATTTACTCGTATATGCATAGCATCTCATGATTAAGCTTATATACTTCCTAAATCCAGTGAAACTTAGAGCCGTCACCAAACTCATATTTTCGTTTTCACCGCCCAACAGGCGGAGCAAATCGTAAAAATCAAACGTAAGTTCGCTTTCGCGTTTTTCGGAGTCTAAATCTTATGAATTTATAGTCTCACAAGTGTTACAGTACTTCATGACTGGATCAATGTGAGCTAGTACCAGGTAAGTTTCGTACAAACTCTACCACCATTGTCAGAAAAACCCGTAGCAAATCATGAGATCACAACATATGATCTTCGACAGATGTGTGTGTGAGTGCGCGAAAGGAGAACTTACTGAGAACAAGAACTGGTGATTGCATAGCTCGAGATGAAAATTGTAAAACTCTAGGGATCAGTTGCTGGAGCTGGCAGATTTTTCTCTAGGGTTTCAGTGGTCGCCTTCTTTTGAAAATGAGAAAGAAAATACGAGAAGAAGCGCTAGCAACACTTGCAGTTGCGTTCATTCTCTGGTATAGGTCCTATGGGATTAGTGGATCGCTCAAATTCCAGTTTGGGCTACGTATGGGCTTATTTGGATGGGCCAATAGTCTTACGGTCTTACCCATTGGGCACAAAAGGATGTAGTAATCTCCAAAAGGCACCTCAAAAATAGGGCCCAATCAAGCCTTTAACCGATTATAACCGGTCCTAGACCTGCACAAAAGCATCTCGGACTAGTTTTGGATTGGTTTATTTGTTTTCTGTCCAATCTCATTTTCTAGACCAATCCAGTATTGCGGTCTTTTCATTCGCTTTTTGCGATTCGGATACAGAATTTCATTCTCTTGTTTCAGCTTAAGTTTTCTGTTTCGGCTACATTTTTTGTTGGGATTCATAGAGAATTGTTGGAACCACAAATTTATTCCAAATCGATGTGACATGGTTTGATTTGCTAACTTCGTCAAATGGTAGGCTCATATCATAAATAAACACACCGACCCGCACCCAAGAACTATTTCTTCAACCCACAACATCTTTTGATTGTTTAGTAATAGAAACTTTTGAAGCTTTGAGTTCGGAATGAGAAAAATCGTTGGTGATGAAGGGGTATTTATAGGGTGAGCTTTTTTTCTTTTCTTTTCTTTTTTTTTTTGGGGGGGGGGGGGGGGACAGCAGGACCAGTTAGCATCGAATATCACCGTTTCTAGGAATAATCTGAGACCGGTGATTTGCTGAAATCTAGGACTAATCCCGGACTGTCGATCTCGACCGGACCTAAGAAACATAAGCATTGGGTTGGGTGACATGACCACGATTGTTGGGTGACATAGACAGATGATGTGGCAATATATTTGAACAATCTTATTATTCAGTGATCAAGTTTCAGTTTTGTTCCAATGTTGTGAAAATGCACATCTAATAGAGAACTTATAGGGCACAAGCTTATATACATGAATTAAAACTTGCTCAATAATTCATGAATGCCAATTTCAACGGTCTCCGTGTTTCATTTATTTCTTAATTAGAGATACAAATCCCTGTACCATGGCCAAATGAATGTATGTGTTTGTGGTCACTTGGTTGTTTCAATTTGAAAGTATTTGCATCTTTTTGGGTTAGTAATTCTTCAATAGTTCTATGTTTTGAAATGTTTTAATTAAATGCATTTAGAATAAATACCTTTGCAGCTGGATGGGCAATATCTAGTTCCTCACGATTCCTTTTTTTAAAAGCATTCACTAAAAATCACACACACACTAGAAATAAATAAAAGACAAAATTACAGTTTTGGTCCCTGACGTATGCTGGAAATTTCAAGTTGGGACAAACTATATGAAATTCACAGATATGGTCACTAAAGTTTGTAAATGGTTTCAAATAAGTCCCTGGGGCATCTAAAAAGACTGAAATACCCTTTTTATTTTCTTTTTCATTTTTCTTTTAATATATTATTTATTAAATCAATTTTAAAAAAAGAAAAATAAACCCCTCCCCCCTCCCCCCTCCTCGTTAACAGTATCGCCGGTGGCTTTCTCGTTCTAAATTATACTATCAGTTTAAGGGCTTGATTGTGGTTGGGCTTTGTTCCTATAAGAACCCTATCTAAGACGATCCTCTGTTGTAGAAGCTCTCGTTCGTTCCCATGGCTTCCAAGGCGGTGAGGAAGATGATCTACCACCAAAAGCTGCGCAACCACCTCAAAGACAACACGTAAATCCTCATCGTTGGCGCTGATAATCTCCAAGCGAACCAGATTCAGATCATAAGGCAAGGATTGAGAAGCGACGCAAGGTGATTGAACTGAAACGTGACCCGATCTCCCTTTCTGTTCCTAGTGTTCGTTGATTGTTTAGAAAAATTATGTTGAACTAATGATTATCGTTAATTATTATTCCATTAGACGATGTAATTTTATGTTCATAAAACTATCCGACATCAAAGTTCATCTGAGCTTTTGGCTATTTCCTTGATTTGTCCGTTTTGGTTCTCTATGCATAGTATTGCGTTTCAGTTACTCGATTGTATGTTAGCTTAATGGAGTAACTTTTAATGTTGTTAATGGGTATAAACTTAAGTGTGTTGTCTGTCCAATTTCTGAAATTTCTCATCTCAAGCTAAAGAAGGAGAAAAAGAAAGGCAAGGAAAATCATGGCGTAAGTGGGAGCCCACCATTGATGGGTATTTGAAGTTCTTGGTGGATAGTAACACATATTTCCGCACAAACTGATAATAATTACAAAATTGTTGATGTTTTTGGGTAATTTTGCGATTCAGATGCTGAGTTCAGGAGCACCGGGATCGAAAGGGCTGGATATTTAGCGAGAGATTTGGAATGGTTCAAAGAACACGTAGTCGGTAAAATGTCTGATCATTATGATGTGTATGGTATTGCTACGAACATTGGAATTTAGCGAACATTGCAAAATTGATTGAACATTCAGAACCAAAAGCAAAATTGATTGAACATTCAGTCGAGTATATCTCGACTATCAGGTGGGGGTGGTAGTCGTAAAATGTCTGATCATTTTAATGTTTGTTTACAGTCTCATTTAAAGGCGGTGTTCGCTAAATGTTCAATCAATTTTGTATATTTGCTTGTGTGTGCGTGTGTGGAGAGAGAGAGAGAGAGAGAGAGAGAGAGAGAGAGAGAGAGAGAGAGAGTGTGTGTGTGTGTGTGTGTGTGTGGGGGGGGGGGGGTGGGGGTGGGGGTGGGGTGGGGTGTATTTTTCTTTTTTTTTAAATTGATTTAATAAATAATGTATTAAAAGAAAAATGAAAAAGATAATAAGAAGGGTATTTCAGTCTTTTTATATGTCCCAGTGACCGATTTGAAACCATTTGCAAACTTTAGTGACCAAAACCGTGATTTTCGTATAGTTTGTCCCAACTTGAAAAATCAGATATACATTAGGGACCAAAACTGTAATTTTGTCTAAATAAAAAGAACGGTAAAGAACCAAATTAAAGGGGTCTGTATTCTGTAGGAGGGTTAATAGTAAATTGCAAGGGTAAAACCGTAAAGGAAGCAAAATCGATTGGAGAGGGAGTCGGGGTTGTGATCTGCGCAAAACATAAACCCTAGAGAACACTATCTTCGAAGTGCCGATTTGCCAATATAATCGAAAATGGGATTTTCCTCGTATTGTCGACGAATTGTTAACGGATCATCTTCTTTGATTACTTCAAGGATTAGCAGCTATCAGATGATATCCAAGCACTCTATCAGCCGTAAGATTTTTTACATTCAATTTGTGAGTTGAAATTTTCATAGTCAAGAGAAATGTATTTGAAAAAAGTCCCTCAATGTAAAATCGATGTCCGAATGCTTGTGAAAATACAGATTCTTTGTTCAATTTTTTTTATAACAACCCTACTTCTTTCAATGCATTAGCATGCCTTTATTTTCAATCTCATGTTCGACTGTATGTCTGTGTGTCTCTAGCCTCAAAAACCATGTATATGGCCCAAGGAAAACTTTCTGTTTTCGAGGTTTCAGGTTTGCCGGGATGTTGGTCACTGTCTGGTTGTGAATTGTGAACAGTAATTGCGAAAACAGGTGTCTTTGTAACCCAGACACTTCAATATTATTGTTATCACAGTTTTAGAGATCTGAATGATTTGATCAACTTTGTCTTAGAATTTGACATCACAATGCCTCTTTGTAACCCAAACACTTCAATATTATTGTAAAAAGAGAGAATAAGCAACCATTCTGTTATAACTTATATCTAATTAAGGACTGCAGATTTATTTCTTAATTTTCAATATGAAATACATCTTATCTAGCAACTCATTTGAGCTGTAAAATTGCATATTTTGTATTTCCATTGTCAATACAGAACCGCTTTTACTTACAAGATTATATATTGCTACAGGTGCTCAAAATGTCAGCACTGAAAGGCCACTTAGGCAATTCGTTACAGGTAAAGACAAGTCAGCAGGTAGAAACTCAAAGGGTCGTATCACAATTTTCCACAGAGGGGGAGGGGCAAAACGGTCACAAAGAATAATTGATCTAAAACGCAACACTTCATCTGTAGGTGTTGTTGAACGAATCGAATACGACCCGAATCGCACTTCACGGATCGCAGTAGTCCGGTGGGTTGAAGGGGCAGCCGTTGACCACCCGAAAAAAGTCAACACAGTAGAAAATCTTTCTCTTTCCAATAAAATCTTACCTTCAATGACCATCAAAGGTCAGTTTTCATTCTCTTCGATTCCCGGAATGTTAGAAGATAGACCCGGACCACCCTGCTGCCAGGTGTGCGTGGGCCCCGAGGTTGCTTCATCAGGGTCATCCAAAGGATGGGTCGGGTGGGGTCCTCGGTTAAAAAAAAAAAAAAAAAAAAAAAGATCATGTAGTGGTTGGCCTTCCTAAAGGAACTACTACCTTGACTAGTCAAAGTCAAAGTCAAAGTCAAACAGGAACCCAAATGACAAACGTGAAGGATGTTTTCTTATCTGCTTTTTCTGCTAACGGGAAAAGACGTAACGCTCCTTATTCGTTTGTTAACTCTTTGGGTGTTCCAAGAATGGCGGTAGCAGGGGCAAAACCGGAATTTTTCGTTCCAAGAATGAAGGATGATGTTAAAGAAAATGAAAGTTTGTTACTTAATGAAGTAAAAAAGTGGGACAAGGACAGTGTTGTGTGGGGACATAAAATGAAACGAAAAGCAGCTGTTTCTTGGGGGAGTTTAAGGGAACGAGCAATTTTAGGGCTTATTGGTGTAGGTGAGGTCAACGGGTCAAAGTCAAAGTCAAAGGTGAAAGAAATGGAAAAAGAGAAAAAAGATGGGAAATTTGGAGTGGATCGTGCACCTGTGAGTTATATATTGGCGACACATCAAATGGAAGCAGGGAAGATGGTGATGAATTGTGATTTGACTAAAAAGTCAAATGATGAATTGTTTCATAGATACTGATATTGAAGATGGTTTGTTTTTGAAAAATGGCAACCTACTTTAGATAAAGCTTGCTTCATTGATTCAAGATACTGAAATTTAAGATGGTTTGTTTTTGATTTTAGCTTCTAACAAGAAATAAATCGTTTTATTTGGCAAAGAAGTTTAGCAAGCTTTGGTAGGTCGTTTTTATAATTTAAAATCTAAAGTATATAAACATTGAGTCCAATGATTAGATTTCATTCCTCTCAAAACCTCACCCATGACCTACATATCATCAATGACTCGTTCCAGAATCATAAAATATTGTATTTGTAATAGCTTTTGCCTTTTTGCATCTTTATAGCATTTCATGTATGAAGATTATAGTTAATATTTTGACTCAGGTACATATTTTCCAACAACGAATTCATTCATTGTTGTATTATATGACGATATTGTTAGGATGCACGTGCGTTTCCAATCTACGTGAATGAAATCGTAAATTTGCTTACTGTCACGTTATTTATAAGTTATTATTTAATATAAATTTTAATGTTAAGTTTTGTATATAATACTCCATGATTAATTAGATGTTTTAAATAATTATTGAAACATAATCTGGCAAGCTACATGTTTTCTTTTGACTTAATGCAAAAATAATGACCCCAAATGCTTTCTCAATTATCTCCTAATGGGATAATTTTAACCACAACAGGAAAGACATAAGTGTAACACCACATTTGGTTTGGTCAGTAAGTTTTATGATTTCTTTTGTATGATTGTAATCTTGTGGTAGTATGGAGTTTTACTAGGTGTATATGAATTGTACAAATACTGTATTGTAGTGGGTTTTGTGTAAAAAAGGATTATAACAGGAATTTTGAAGGACACCACCTTCTGAAGGACACCACCTTCTGCCCAAATGATAGTGACGCGTGACTTATAAGGTCGTGACTCTAAGAGTAAGTGACTCTAAGAGTAAGTATCATGCCTCAATTGAAAGTTTTGGCAAAGTAAGATGTATAGTGGAAAGTTGCATGGATTGCGACGTGAATGGAGGGTTACGAGTCGCGAACCTTCGCGAGCCTAAGGGATGGTGATCGCGACGCGTACTCCCAGACAGATTTATTCAGTTGAGTGTATTAAGTTGGTCATTTACCCCTAAACTTTCTTTCACTCACACTTCAGATGAATTGATGACGAAAATTCTAAATTTAGGCGTGTAATTGAATAAGGAACCGTGAAATCACTTACAAGTAGCTAAGGAGGTGTTACAAATTACTTGAATCAATGTATGGTTACTTCCTTTTCAGGATTTGATGGGCTTTGAAGCCCTAAATGATTAATTAGTGGTGTTCTATTGAATTGGACGTATATCCTTGATAGTAGAGTAAGTCTAGATCAAAACTCAGCCGGTAGATGTGCTAAAAACCTAGTGTTGAGGTATGAATCGAGATAGACCAAGGGGCTTGTCACTCGTGACCATTTCGTCGCGTAACTCTATATGTCGCGTCGCGATGCGGCAGTCAATCGCGATTGTCATGTTGCTATTAAGTTGATCGTGACGCTATGACCTTAAGATAACGATGCAGAAAATCGGACAAAAAGGTTTTTTAGGCCTCTTACAGGGGCGTATGGCTTGTAAAGTTGGGGCATCATACCTAATGATAATTAAGACTAGTGTGGGTATTAAATCAGTGTATAATAGTTGAAATGTGGTTGGAATCCCAATGTAGGTTGACCGAGGCGAACGGGAACCTTTAGTTTTGGATTAATTGAATTCACCCATCGCCACTAACTGACATTACAAGGTGAGTAATCTCTTATTTATCCTCCTATGTGGTGTTTATGGTGTAGTTATATTGTGGTGGTGAACTACTTCTTGTTGGGCCTATGTGGTCAACATTGGTGATCTTTATCTTGTTGGTCCTTCGTGGCTAGTTGAGGTGGCATGTACATGTGTTGAAGCCTTATGGCTAGTGGTTGTTTATGTCTTCGTGGCTTTTGGTGTCTCGTTCATGGTGTGGTTGTGGTGAGCCTTTGTAGCTCGAGACCATTGGGGTTGAGGAAGGGACAAAAGTTGTTAATGTTATTGTTGTTGAGGTTTATGGTGTATATGGTGGTTATTATGGTGAACTTGTAGTGTGAATGTTGCTATTGTGCAAAACATTGTAGTGATTTCTTATTATGTTGTTCATATTATATCATTAATTATTCATTAAGCTCTTGTAGCTCACCGTTGTTGTTACTAAGCTTGCAGGACATAGGGATCCCGCAAAAGGGAAATAATGTGGCAGAATAGTAAGACGAGGATACTGTAGCTTTTGGATTATATAGTTTTGTTGTATTAGTAACACCCATCTAGGAAACTTTGTATGTAATTATATTCCTTTTGATACAACTTGATGACTATGTTTTTGAACCCAATACACCATATATTATCTTTTGGATATATATGTACATGTTTAACTATGAAAAATTTTAGATGTACTTGGTTTAAACATTGGGTTTGTGTGTTACAGTAAGAGATCATGAAATTCCCAAAATATTATTAAACAAGAATGTAGTGGAAATTGAAACAAAAACAATGCAAAATATACCTTTGCTTGTTCCCCATTGAGATAGACAACCAAAAACGACGAAACGGATATAACATAAGCAAGGGATTGGTAAAAAAATTCTTGAGTAAACTGCAAATTTGGTCCCTGTGGGACGGCTGAGAGAGAAAGAGAGAATGTGGGATAGGTGGGTGAGAGTGAGAGTGAGAGTGAGAGAGAGAAGGGGGACGGGGACGGGGACGGGTGGGGTGGGGTGGGGATGGGTTTTCTATTTCCTTTTTATTTTTTTTTAAATCAAGAAGTCATAAATAATTTAAAAGAAAAGGAAAAAAAGAAAACATTAAGGGTAAAATTGTCATTTTAAGTATTTTTTTTAATGGACCAAACTAGCAACACAAAAAACTTTTTGGACCTTTGGTGCTAGTCAAACCCATTTTGGACCAAACTTGGCAATTTTGGCAAACCACAGGAGTCAGGACCGATTTGTAATTATATATATATATATATATATATATATATATATATATATATATATATATATATATATATATACACACACAGAGTTAGTATTAAATACATTTGGTAAGTATTGTGTGAATGTAGAACCAATTTTGGACCATTAGATTGGAAAAATCAAGGGTTTAGATGATAGTGGCAGTTGTCTAATTAAAATGAAAGAATTAAATAAAAATAATTAAAATCGGCCACTTAAGGGTATAATGGACATTCATATATACCTACAAATAAGGAAACAATATTCTTTTCAAGTCAATTTTGAATATCAGAACTATAATTACGAAGACGTTATCCATTCTATAGTTAACGGTTCAATATTGCTTATATATTCTCAGAGAATGAGAATATGATGCATATGGAATTCCTGAATAAATGCATTAAATACAGAAACCTGTAAATTTTGAATGTAATTAAAATGGTACATTCTCAAAGAATATGATATTACAATAATGAAAAAACAATGTCTGTATACAATTCTTAAAGAATACATGTTTCATAACAATATAAATGATTACTGTAAGAGTTCATACATATCCAACATTCTCTAAGAATACAAAAAACTGATCAAACAACCACCCATTCTCTAATAATATTGCATCAGATACTCCTTTCATTTCCACCCATTCTCTAAGAATATTTCATCAGAGACTCCTTTCCTTTTCCTGCCGCCCCATGGTCTCAAACACCCACCCATTCTCTAAGAATACTACATAACACACAACCATTCTCAAATAATACTGTCTATTTTGGTTAATGATTCTGCAGAAGAAGTATTCTCGATTCTCGATTATCTTTTTCTCCTAAATCACGTTTGCAATTAACGGTGGCATCAAATTGCACAGGAAGCGAGAGGTATTTCTATTTGGTTTTTGAATCCATTTTATATAAGTTATTGATTTTCCACATTGTTTTTTTTTCTTTATACCCTAAAAGCGGAGCACCGAAGAACCCCACCACCACTAAAATTTTGGATGTATCTTTTTCAATTTGTTTTCCGTATAAATTTTCGGAAAAGGACGATTTTCCATATGCGGTTTGAATCCATGAGAAGGACGAATGCAATTTATTTTTCGTAAAAGATTTCGATGTGTTTTTTCCAACTCAACCGATCTTCATATTAATTTTTAGTATAAATTTATCGATCTGTCATGTATCAACCGGATGATGAACAAACCTGTGAAAATCGACATGAGCAAAATCCAAGTCCACCTTCAGCGTCAGATCTGAATCACACGGCGGCCACCGGAAACACCACAACCGGATGATGGAGAGAAGGTTTAGAGCACACCGGTTTAGCGATTAGGGGCGATTACCTGATGACGGAGCAGGGGCAATTTAGGGCACACCGGTTTAGCGATTGAGGGGCGGAGCAGGGGAGGAGTGGAGAAGGCGCTCAGCGGCGGAGGAAGAGCGGTGCAGGAACAACAATGTTACTACACGGCTCGTTAATGGCTGCCTGCTTGCTGCAATCTTCGATCCAAAGGGTGTTCGACTGCGTATAGTATCAAGAGGGACGTGGGGATCATCAACGATTATAAAGGAGAGTTTCATAGATTATAGGCTTTTAAATTTAGTTTGTTTAATTAAATATTAAATAATTTAATCACAATTCCGAAATTACCCCTATGAAATGATTGGACCACATTTAGTCCTACAATCACACAATATTTAGAAAATGTATTTGAACATATATATATATATATATATATATATATATATATATATATATATATATATATATATATATATATATAAAATTGAAAAAAAAATTGAGAACACGAGAATGAGTCTCAGCCACTAGATGCACCAACGTTGTTGTTGTGACGGGTGGGGTTATTATTATTCATATATGATTGCGATATGACTATTGTTGTTAAAATGGTGGCAGAGGGCTGGTGAAGGTGAAGGCGTTGTTAGTGTTAAAGTTTATGGAGGTTGTGGTGGCGATGGCGGATGTAGCAATGGTGGTAGCAACAACGGTGATAAAGGTGGTGGTGGTAGCATAGCAATAGTAACAGTGATGGAGGTGGTGGTTATGGTACAAGTGGCAGAGCCGATGATGATTGTAGTGGTGGTAAAGGGGGTAAAGATGCATATGGTGGTAGTAGTGGGCGGTGACAAAAGTGGTGTTGGTGGTAGTGGTGATCAAGGTGATGCGAGTGGTGGGGGTGGTGGCAATCATATATAAAGCCCTAAGACATAAGGCATAAGTCATAAAGCCATAAGTAGTTATGCCCTAATACATAGGGCATAAGCCATAAAGCCATAAGTCTGGTGCTTGTAGTGGTGGTGATGGTCTGGTGGTTGTGGTGGTAGCGGTGAGAACTCGATATCGTTGTGGGTGTTGGGTGGTGTCAATGGTGGTGGGTGGTGGCGGTAGTGGTGGGTGGTGGCAGTAGTGGGGGTAGTGGCGGTGGGTGGAAATGGTAGTGGGTGGTGGAAGTAGTGGTGAGTGGTGGTGATGGTCGTACCGGAGGGTGGTGGAGGTGGGTGATGGCAGTGGCGGTAGGTGGTGGCAGTGGTGATGACGGTGGGTGGTGATAGTTGTGGTGAATGGTAGGTGGTGGCGGTGGTGGTTGTTGTTGGGTGGTGACGGTGGTAATTGTCGGTGGCGGCGGTGGAAATTAAATCAATTCCATTTCTTTGTACCAAACATGCCCTTAGGACTTATGCATTAGGGCTTAGGTCTTAAGGCATAAGGATGAAGGCTTATGACTTATGGCTTATGTGGTATGGCTTAAGCCTTAAGGCTTATGGCTTATGGCTGAGGTCTTAGGGTGTAAAGTTTATGGCTTAGGGCTTACGGATTTTAGCTTATGGTTTAAAGCTTGTACCTTATGGCTTATTGTTTAGGGCTTAGGTCTTTGGGCTTAGGGCTTAAGGCTAAGAGCTTCATGTTAATGTCTAATTGCTAATAGCTTATGATACATGGAAAATTGTGTCGTAAAAATTGTGTCGTAAAAAACTTGCCATCGTGTCTCACAAAATTGTCTTAGTCTCAAATAAACTTCATGTTAATGTCTAATTGCTTAAGGCTTATGGATTATAGCTTATGACTTATGACTTATAGCTTATGGGTTATGACTTATGAAAAGGCTTATGGCTTATAGCTTATAGCTTATTGCTTATAGCTTATGGCTTATGTCTCAAGGCTTAGGCTTATATATTATGTCATAGGGCTTAGGTCTTAAGACATGGGCTTGTGACTTGGGGTTTGGGGATTAGGGCTTATGCTTGTCACTTAGGGTTATTGTGTATGGCTTATGTCTTAGGGCATAAGGCTTGAGGCTTAGGGCTTATGCTTTGGGTTTAGGGATTATGACTTATGTCGTATGGTTTATGGCTTATGGCTTATGTCATATGGACAATGACTTATGGGTTTGGGCTTAAGGATTAAGGCTTCAGAGTTATGTCTTAGGGTTTAAGGTTTATGGCTTATAATTTGGGTCTTAAGTCTTATAGCTTATAGCTTAGGGCATAAGGCTTATGGTTTAAGGCTTAAGGCTTAGGGCCTAGGGTTATAGCTTATGTCTTATGACTTATGACTTATGGCTTAAGGCATGTAGAATATGGCTTATGTAATATGACTTAGGTGTGTGTGTGTGTGTGTGTGTGTGTATGTCTATGTGTATATATAAGTGTATGATGATGGCATATGCCTAACGTCGTAGGGCTTAGTGCTCAAGGCTTATGCCTTATGGTTTAGCGCTTAGGGTTTATGGCTTGTGCCCATATGGCTTAGGGCTTAAGGATTACAAGGTATGTGCCTTTAGGCTTAGGGTTTATGGCTTCTACTTTAGTTTTTAAGGGTTATCGCTTAGGTCTTGGGGCATACGACCTCAGGCCCATGGCTTATGCCCAGGGGTTATGGCTTATGCATTAGGGGTTAAGGCTTATGACTTATGACTTATGACTTAGGGATTATTGCTTAAGTCTTATTGCTTAATTATTAGGGCCTAACAAGTTATGACTTATGGCTTATGCCCTATGTCTTATGGCTTAGCTATGTGCTTATGGCTTAACGCGGTTTACAATCAAAATTTCAAAAACATAATATGCAATTTTACTAATTTTTTCATTTATTAGCAACAAATAATTTAAAATGCCATTATAAGTAATATATTTATAGCACATAAATGTTATATGCCATTCAATATTTATTTTGTATTAAAGATTTTCTTTATTTTCTTTATTTTAACAACCAAAATTTCAAAAACTAAACTTAATTTTCTGTCATCCCTCCACTGAAAAGTTCAATTTTCGTTTGGCACACTTAATTTACCCATCCCAAAAATTTTAGAACTTTAAATCCAATTTGTCAAACCGTAATATCAATCTCGACCTACCTGGTATGCAAAGAGAACCCCTAATCCCCCTTTTATCGCAGGAAGCCCCAATTACCATTACCAATTTGCATTCGCCGGGTTCTGCTTCTCTCTGTTTCCTTCCTCGCGACACCTCGCTTCTCTTTTACCGCCTCTTTGAGTTTTTATGATTTCCCACCTCTTATAGTCGTCGGCCACACACCATTATACTTCACGGATGCTGAACATCACCCCTCACCATCATCGAAAAGCCCCAAAGAAACCCTAGACATCAACGCTACTATCAATGAACGTCATCATCAACTATCGAACCACCTCGCTTTCACCACCACTGTTTATAGCCTTCACCGTTGCGTTAATCGCAACTGTGAATTCATTGTACTCTAACTCTCCCTTTTTCACTTTATTTTATTTTGGTTCTTTTGAATTAAATCTCTATTGTCTTCTGGTTCTTTTGATTTAAATCTATCAGGTATAAAATTCCTAATTTGATTTTACTTTCTTTTGTAGGTTCAAAGAATTTGAAGGGATTTGAAGAAATCGGCGTTATCTTTTCCCCTCCCGATCATTTTTTCTTCATGATTCAACTTCCGTGTCCAGGTTACAATTATTGGTTATATACCCATCGTTATAACAAGTTGGTAATATTATTATAAATAGTAGGGTCCTTTTGGGTTACACGCAAGAGACGATTTAGCTAAAAGAGATCGAAAATAAACTTGAGGGGTTAAGTTTATTAATATACCAAAGTAAAGGTATATTAATTAGAAACTTAATGGTTAAGTTTATTAATATACCAAAATAAAGGTATATTAAGTAGAAACTTAATAAGGATAAAGGACTAAAGTGAAATATCCACAAGGGAGGTGTCACACCCTCAAACCACGATGGCGGAATCGTCTGAGGGTGGAACGAAACGTAGTATCACAACCATTGCATACATTGAAACATAAGTAAATAAACAACCATCTTACATTGAAATTGGAAAGTTACATTATTCAAACGGTATTGTTTAAACTCGATTACAGTACGATAACGAAATAAATAAAGGAGACGTCTTCGCGTCCCATCCCAAAAGGATAGTCGGTCCTGACTAATTGTTACCTGAGAATACAAGTGATTTTTCAAATGTCAACATTACGTTGGTGAGTTCATAAGATTTTTGTATAAGAAAAGTCCTTTTTGTTTGTAAATGATAGTATTATAAACCGAGAAAATCCAATATCTTCTCATGAAATGTCCAAGTCCCAAAGACTAAAATGTATAAAGTAATTTGTAGTATAAATCCGTTAAAATATATGATTCCACGTAAACAAATTATAAAGTTGATTGTTTTTCCATGTGAGACGCCCTATAACCATACTGTAACTTGTAGGCCTGCTGCGACGTTCTTCAGGCGTCGGAATGTTATGACATTTGTCACCACAGACCTGCCGGTCTAGCTGTAGCTAACAGCTTAGGTGTGGGGTTGTCAATCCCGTATAGATCTATACACAATTATCACGTTCTCTTACCGAGACTCTGGTTATAAATTCAGGACTTATAGTAAGTACTTAACTAAGTACTTGTGAAGACACATCTCACAAAATGTATGTATTTAATCAACTTATTTACGTAAAATTTGTATATGAGAAACCATTGTATTTATCCATTATCATATTTCCCTTGATACTATTGTAATGTATAATAATTATATATTTTTATATAATTATTTGACTTTGTTCAAAATATAATAGTAACCTTTGTATCCCCAAACTATACATATAATAGTTTATTTTTATTATTTCGTCATATATATATATATATATATATATATATATATATATATATATATATATATATATATATATATATATATATATATATATATATATATATATATATATATATATATATATATATATGAATATGTGTGAAATAACTTATTTAGATGATTATACCATTTATTAACTTCAATAATATTTCATGACTATCAAATAAAGAACGACCAGGTAGAAGATCGGATGGGGAGGCAGGACCCTTTCAGCGTATAAGCCTTTCAGAAATCCAACAACCTAGCCCAAAATGATCGGGCTAGACATCGTACTCGTAAGTAGATCATTCAATATTATTTTTGGAATTATAATTGACTTATTGTAATAATGGTATTTACAAAATTTGTATTTTGTTTACTACTGTTACAAATGAGTATAAATAATTATTTAATAATATAACTTGTATTCTCCCCCATAAAAACTTGAATAAATGTAAAAAGAGGGGTATGAACTCACATTTGAAGCGTAAATTCGGTTTAGATATATGAACGATCGTATTTGAGAAGTACTGCGAAATATCACCACAAAACAACAACGTTTTGTGCGGCGAAGTGATGATGCTCTTAGCCAAAAGGAGAACAATTGGAGAAAGAAAGAAGAAGCTAGAAGTTCTGGTGAATTTGTGAAGAAAAATGAGAGAAGTTGAGCTTCTATTTATAGTATGTTTATTTTCGTATAGCGGCCCTCAAGATACATAGATTTGATAATTATAGCTTTTAGAATTTGTTTATGACAAAACATACCCTTAAACACTCTTTAAATAGATTTAATAGTTTTTATATAAGATAAATAATTTTTGTTTATAAAAATGTAATCTACAAAAATCGTAGTTTAATAATATCAACTTTTTAACTAAAAATCTCTAACGAATTACCGAAAGGGTATTAGTTGTAGTTTTAATAAGAGTATAGGGTTTAAATGTAAATATAATTTCTTTTTAAAGAAAAAGAAAATATTAAATATAAAACTGATACCCATAATATGGAATTTTGATGTCAGGTTGTTCGTATCGACGATACCGTTTTAATGGTATATTTTGTGTTTTATAAAATGATATAATATTGTTGGTAAACTTAACAATACGTATTGAATACGTATAAATGAAAATATGAATTCTTTAGGATAAAATATGTAAAATTGGATAATAATGGAGTGGAACTCGCTATATATATAATAATATTATTATTTTCACGGGTTTCGTTTATTGAATTCACGGACAATTAGGAATGGCAACTCGGGTTCGGGTCGGGGCGGCGAGACCCATACCCGACCCGACCCTAATAGTTTCGGGTCGGGTTCGGGTCGGTTTTCGGGTCATTGAATATAAATATTATATTTATATATATATATATATATATATATATATATATATATATATATATATATATATATATATATATACACACACACACACACATACACACATACACACACACATACATATATATATATATATATATATATATATATATATATATATATATATATATATATATATATATATATATATATTCTTATCGGGTCGGGTCGGGGCAAGGAGACCCAAACCCGACCCTATACCCTAAATTTTCGGGTTTCGGGTTTCGAGTCTCGGGTTTTTTTGCTCGGGTTTCGGGTTGCCCCGTCGGGTTCGGGTTTTTTTGCCATCCCTACGGACAATCAACAATCACCGATTATATATATATATATATATATATATATATATATATATATATCTATATATATATATATATATATATATATATATATATATATATATATATATATATATATATTATAATCAAACGTCGCTTTCAAGTTAAATTATATGTTTTTCTATCATATCTTTTTATATATAACATTTGGTAAAAATATAATTACATATTCGGAACCGTCGTAATTTTATCTATGTTTTGATATAAAATTTGTAATATTCCGAAGAGTTTTATATTTTTACCGTTCACTATTCACTATTCGGATACTATTCACTGTCACTATTCACTGTTCACTATTCACTGTTCACTATTTTTAGGCGCTTGTCCTCTAGCTAACTGAGTATCACCCACCTCAGCCCAGCATAGAGGGGATCTGCACTTGCGTCCATAGAGGGCTTCAAATGGAGCAGCTTTAATGCTCGTGTGATAACTATTGTTGTATGAAAACTCGATGAGCGGTAAGTGGGTGTCCCATGCTTTACCGAAGTCTATCACACAAGCTCTCAACATGTCTTCCAGCGTCTGGATGGTTCTTTCACTTTGCCCGTCGGTCTGTGGATGGTAAGCTGTGCTCATATCGAGTCTGGTTCCCATAGCCTTTTGTAATGATTGCCAAAAGTGTGAAGTGAACCGGCTGTCTCTATCCGAGATGATTGATTTTGGCACACCGTGCAATTTTACAATTTCTTTGAGGTAGAGCCTCGCCAGCTTATCCGTCCTATCAGCCTCCTTGATTGGCAGGAAGTGAGCGGATTTGGTTAACCTATCGACGATTACCCATATAGTGTCTAACCCACCGGTTGTCTTTGGTAATTTGGTTATGAAGTCCATTGTTATCCGCTCCCACTTCCACTCAGGTATTGCTGGTTGTATTAGCAAACCCGAGGGCTTTTGGTATTCTACTTTAACCTTGGCGCAAGTCAGGCACATGCCCACGTAAGTAGCAATTTCTGCCTTCATGTTTGGCCACCAATACAGTTTCTTGAGATCCAGGTACATTTTGTCGGACCCAGGATGAACAGAGTATCTAGTCTTGTGAGCTTCATTCATGATAATGTCTCTGTATCCGCCGAATCTTGGGGTCCAAATTCGGTTCATGAGGTAACGAGCTCCGTCATCCTTAACTTCAAGGTTTTTATCCATCCCTCGCAAGGCTTCATTTGCGACATTCTCGGGTTTTAAGGCTTCTAGCTGTGCTTCTTTGATCTGAGTGGACAAATGGGAATGGATCGTTATTGTTAATGACTTCACTCGGTAACGTGAGTACTCCTTTCGACTGAGGGCATCTGCCACTACGTTGGCCTTTCCTGGGTGATAACGAATTTCACATTCATAATCACTTAGTAGTTCTACCCATCGTCGTTGCCTCATGTTGAGCTCTTTTTGGTGGAGGATATGCTGGAGACTCTTATGGTCAATGAAGATCGTACACTTAGTGCCGTATAGGTAGTGTCTCCAGATCTTTAATGCGAACACTACTGCCCCCAATTCGAGGTCATGCGTGGTGTAGTTGACCTCATGGGTTTTAAGTTGTCTCGAAGCATAGGAAATGACTTTTCCTCTTTGCATGAGCACGCAACCCAGACCCTGATTTGATGCATCGCAGTAAACCACAAAGTCTTCTATTCCTTCTGGAAGGGACAGAATAGGAGCGCTGCATAATGCTTTCTTTAGAGTCTGGAAGGCGACGTCTTGTTTATCCTCCCAGTTGAAGGTTACTCCTTTCTGTGTCAGGACAGTAAGTGGCTTTGCGATTTTTGAAAAGTTACGTATGAATCTTCGATAATAGCCAGCGAGACCCAAAAACTGGCGAATTTCCGTCGGTGTTCTCGGTGCTTCCCAGTTTTCAATGGCTTTGATTTTGGATGGATCCACATGTATCCCTTTCTCGCTGACTACGTGGCCTAGAAAACCCACCTTTCGAATCCAAAATTCACATTTTGAGAATTTTGCATACAACTTTTCTGTTCTTAATGTCTCTAAAACTTGTCGCAGATGTTGACTATGTTCCTCCGTACTTCGTGAATAGATTAGTATGTCATCGATGAAAACTATCACGAATTTATCTAAGTAAGGTCGGCATACGCGATTCATTAGGTCCATGAACACTGCAGGTGCATTAGTCAATCCGAATGGCATCACAACGAACTCGTAATGACCGTAACGAGTCCTAAATGCTGTCTTAGGAATATCTTCCTCCTGAACTCTGAGCTGATGGTACCCTGACCTTAGATCAATTTTGGAGAAGTAACTCGATCCTTGGAGTTGGTCAAATAGGTCGTCAATTCGGGGTAACGAATATCGGTTCTTGATAGTGAGCTTATTTAATTCCCGATAATCAATGCACATACGGAATGATCCATCCTTCTTCTTCACGAACAAGACCGGTGCTCCCCAAGGTGAGAAACTCGGTCTAATGAACCCTTTACTTAGTAGTTCATTCAGTTGACTAGATAATTCCTGCATTTCTGACGGGGCTAACCGATATGGCGCTTTTGCTACAGGGGTGGCTCCAGGAAAAAAAATCGATTCTGAATTCGACTTGTCGTACGGGCGGCACACCTGGGAGGTCTTCTGGGAATACGTCAGAAAAGTCACAGACTTCAGGAATCTCTTTGATGCTCTTCACTTCTTTCTTCTCGTCAACAACGTGGGCTAGGAAGGCGTGATATCCTTTCTGTAGGTATTTTCGGGCTTTGATGCAAGACACGATTCGGAGGTTGGTACTGGGTTTGTCGCCGTAGACGACAAGGGTGTTGCCATTCGGTAGATGAAGTCTGAGTCCCCGTTCGTAGCACATGATGTCAGCATGGTGAGGAATTAGCCAATCCATACCAACAATCACGTCAAAGCTTCCTAACAGGCATTAAGTCGATTTGGAAGGAGTGATTGTCCAGGGTAAGTGTACAACCTATGTATATATTGTTGGTGTTTTCTGTTTTGTCATTTGCCATTTCTACCGTAAACGTTTCATTGAGTGGTTTAGATTTTTGTTTTAGTAGGTATTTGAACTTATGACTTACGAAACTCCTCTCCGCACCGCTATCGAATAGTACACAGGCATATGAATTATTGACGAGGAACGTACCGGTAACCACGGTGGGATCCTCCACTGCTTCTGTGCGTCCCATGGTTAGGACCCTTCCATTTCTCCCAACAGTCTTTGTTTTCGGGCAATCCCGCTTGAAATGTCCTGTTTCTCCACAACCGTAACAAGCTTGAGTCACCCCAACATTAGAGGCTTGGGGTGTTTGTGGAGCTGGTGCCTTGCAGAAGCGAGAAGTATGACCCTTTCTGCCACAATTTGTGCAGTGCATACAAGCTCCGTGGTGGTGGTAGTTGCACTTGTTACACTTGGGTAGGTTTCCACTGTATTGTTTGTTTTGTATTGGAGTGGTAGGGAGAGTAGCGGCATGGATCGTCACTGCTTGTTGTCTTTTAGCGTTTCCTTGGTTTTGTTGATCTCTCCCCCTGTTCCAGAATTTTCTCTTGTGGTCTCTTCCTTTTGGTGGCTCGGTTTTGAGTGTCATGGTGCCTTGGCGAGCTCCATGGTCGATTAGTCGTTTAGCAATGTCGTACGTGGCTGGGCTTGCTGATTCCACATTTCCTTGAATTAGAGGGGATAGCCCTCGGATATAACGCTCCACCTTCACGGATTCTGATGTGACCATTGAGGGGCAAAGGGTTGCCAGGTCGTTGAACCTGTTGGTGTAAGTGGTTATATCTGCACCTTTCATTGTAAGGTTTCACAATTCTTGTTCTAGTTTCTGAACCTCTCCTCTGGGACAATACTCTTTCATCAACATGGTCTTTAGTTCTCCCCAACTCATTGAGTTGGCTACAGGGAGTGTCAGGCTCTTAACATTACCTTTCCACCAGGACATGGCCGTATCAGCAAAAGTACAAGTGGAGTATTTGACTTTGTATTCCTCGGGACAAGCAGAAATGTCAAAGATCGACTCAGCTTTCTCGATCTACCTTGTAAGAGCGATAACACCTCCAGTCCCATGAAAAGTCACCGGTTTGCAATTCGCGAAGTCTTTGTATGTACATACTCGCGGGTGGCTTGGTGTTTCTCCATTTGTGGAATCGTTAGTGGCGTTCTTACTTCCGCTTCCATTTGTTCCATTTGAATTTATCTGGGCAATTGCAGCTGTCACAGCGGCGGTTACGGCGGCTTGGAAGGTAGCAGTATCCATCATTGGTATCTCTGGTATTTCTGCGGTCTCGACGGCGTGGGGGGTATCAGCATCCATCTATATCTATTACACGTTTATTATTATTATTAAATTTTTTTTATTGTAAACATATTTCCAGTATCATGTATACATATCAAACACTTGTATACTACTTTATAAATATGTCATCATATTAATAATACTTTGTAGCATTACACGATTTGAGAAGGAAATTTTTGACCTTCGTAGAGGTCTTCAGTACATAACAACAAACGAGTGGCATAACGACCCCCAAAGAGTGTAATCACTTAATTGTAGGGTCGCGCCTACCTACAATAATGAGTAGTGCATAGAGTTTACCCATAAGTTTATAATATCCAAATTGAGTAAACATTTATCATAGCGAGCCAAATCCTCATGCTCCCCGGAGTGCGGCTACCTGTGCCCTCAACTCTGCAGTCTCCCGTATGGCCTCCTCGGCCCTCTGCTCCACGTCTCTTATCCTCTGCTCGGCATCCTGCAATCGCTCGAAGGTCTCCCTGAACATCTCCATGGCAGTCCTTCTGTCTTCCTCGAGCGAGTCAACCCTCATTGAGGTACCGTCATGAGCCTCATCGAGGCGTCGGACGCGAGCGGTGGTGATCTCAGTAGTGGCTCCCACATCATAGATTTGACTAGTGATCGCCCTAGTTTGTTCATCCAAGCGGTTGATACGAGTAATCGTGACAGGTAAGGCTCTGTCAGCCGGGCCTCCCTCGCTGAGGTCAAAATAAAGATGACTCTTGCCGTAAGGAGGGCGTTGTTGTTGTTCACGACTCCATCGGTGTAGGTGTTCTGCCCAAACAGGCGTCGGGTCCTGATGAGGTTCATTTATTATTAGAGGGCGATGGATGGGAAGTACCCTCTTTCGAGGAGTACGTCTCCACAATGGGCCACCAGGGTGGCGGTATACTTCAAAAGTCGCCGCTGGCGCTGGTGCATGCATGTCGCGGACTGGATAGGGTGGGTTGATGACCTCGGGCTCGTCATCAGAATCTTCTTCTTCCCATTGATCTTCTTCCTCTGAAGCTTCCTCCTCTGGAATCTCTTCTGGTTCTTCCTCCGGCACCTCATCGAGCCATCCTTCGTTTCCCTCCCCAAGAAAACAAGGGTCTCCTGGCAAATGAAATCCTGCCATGATGTCTGTGCAAGAATGGGGTATGAGGGGTCTGTAAAGTGTCTAGGTGTAGAAATACTCCTATAGTATTTAAGAGTTTCTTTGTATAGTGTTCTTGGTAAGTTTTTAGACTTGTTGTTCACTACGACTATCCCTAAGTAGATGTTAGCCACACCATGGACCAATATAGTTGATCAGGCTCTATCTATCCTAGGTATGATTACATAACTACTTAGGCCTACTCGTGGCGTTCAACTCATCTTATTAATATTGTATTGTTCTGGTTATGACACTGTTGTAGTATGTATGTACTTGTACTTATACTTTATAAAATATCATTGTATTTTGAAAGTATATTTTGTACAGAATGTTTTTAGAGAGTTTTAGTCCCATTGTATTTATAGTTGTATATCTTTAATGGATTGATATACTTAGTTCACTATAAACAATGCTCTGATACCAATCTGTCACACCCTCAAACCACGATCGCGGAATCGTCTGAGGGTGGAACGAAACGTAGTATCACAACCATTGCATACATTGAAACATAAGTAAATAAACAACCATCTTACATTGAAATTGGAAAGTTATATTATTCAAACGGTATTGTTTAAACCCGATTACAGTACGATAACGAAATAAATAAAGGAGACGTCTTCGCGTCCCATCCCAAAAGGATAGTCGGTCCTGACTAATTGTTACCTGAGAATACAAGTGATTTTTCAAGTGTCAACATTACGTTGATGAGTTCATAAGATTTTTGTATAAGAAAAGTCCTTTTTGTTTGTAAATGATAGTATTATAAACCGAGAAAATCCAATATCTTCTCATGAAATGTCCAAGTCCCAAAGACTAAAATGTATAAAGTAATTTGTAGTATAAATCCGTTAAAATATATGATTCCACGTAAACAAATTATAAAGTTGATTGTTTTTCCATGTGAGACGCCCTATAACCATAGTGTAACTTGTAGGCCTGCTGCGACGTTCTTCAGGCGTCGAAATGTTATGACATTTGTCACCCCAGACCTGCCGGTCTAGCTGTAGCTAACAGCTTAGGTGTGGGGTTGTCAATCCCGTATAGATCTATACATTTTGTGAGATGTGTCTTCACAAGTACTTAGTTAAGTACTTACTATAAGTCCTGAATTTATAACCAGAGTATCGGTAAGAGAACGTGATAATTGTGTATAGATCTATATGGGATTGACAACCCCACACCTAAGCTGTTAGCTACAGCTAGACCAGCAGGTCTGGAGTGACAAATGTCATAACATTCCGACGCCTGAAGAACGTCGCCATTTTAGTCTTTGGGACTTGGACATTTCATGAGAAGATATTGGATTTTCTCGGTTTATAATACTATCATTTACAAACAAAAAAGACTTTTCTTATACAAAAATCTTATGAACTCACCAACGTAATGTTGACACTTGAAAATCACTTGTATTCTCAGGTAACAATTAGTCAGGACCGACTATCCTTTTGGGATGGGACACGATGACGTCTCCTTTATTTATTTCGTTATCGTACTGTAATCGGGTTTAAACAATACCGTTTGAATAATGTAACTTTCCAATTTCAATGTAAGATGGTTGTTTATTTATTTATGTTTCAATGTATGCAATGGTTGTGATACTACGTTTCGTTCCACCCTCAGACGATTCCGCCATCGTGGTTTGAGGGTGTGACAGATTGGTATCAGAGCATTGTTTATAGTGAACTAAGTATATCAATCCATTAAAGATATACAACTATAAATACAATGGGACTAAAACTCTCTAAAAACATTCTGTACAAAATATACTTTCAAAATACAATGATATTTTATAAAGTATAAGTACAAGTACATACATACTACAACAGTGTCATAACCAGAACAATACAAGATTAATAAGATGAGTTGAACGCCACGAGTAGACCTAAGTAGTTATGTAATCATACCTAGGATAGATAGAGCCTGATCAACTATATTGGTCCATGGTGTGGCTAACATCTACTTAGGGATAGTCGTAGTGAACAACAAGTCTAAAAAGTTACCAAGAACCCTATACAAAGAAACTCTTAAATACTATAGGAGTATTTCTACACCTAGACACTTTACAGACCCCTCATACCCTATTCTTGCACAGACATCATGGCAGGATTTCATTTGCCAGGAGACCCTTATTTTCCTGGGGAGGGAAACGGAGGATGGCTCGATGAGGAGCCGGAGGAAGAACCAGAGGAGGAACCAGAGGAAGCTTCAGAGGAAGAAGATCAATGGGAAGAAGAAGATTCTGATGACGAGCCCGAGGTCATCAACCCACCCTATCCAGTCCGCGACATGCATGCACCAGCGCCAGCGGCGACTTTTGAAGTATACCGCCACCCCGGTGGCCCATTGTGGAGACGTACTCCTCGAAAGAGGGTACTTCCCATCCATCGCCCTCTAATAATAAATGAACCTCATCAGGACCCGACGCCTGTTTGGGCAGAACACCTACACCGATGGAGTCGTGAACAGCAACAACGCCCTCCTTACGGCAAGAGCCATCTTTATTTTGACCTCAGCGAGGGAGGCCCGGCTGACAGAGCCTTACCTGTCACGATTAGTCGTATCAACCGCTTGGACGAACAAACTAGGGCGATCATTTATTTTGACCTCAGCGAGGGAGGCCCGGCTGACAGAGCCTTACCTGTCACGATTAGTCGTATCAACCGCTTGGACGAACAAACTAGGGCGATCACTAGTCAAATCTATGATGTGGGAGCCACTACTGAGATCACCACCGCTCGCGTCCGACGCCTCGATGAGGCTCATGACGGTACCTCAATGAGGGTTGACTCGCTCGAGGAAGACAGAAGGACTGCCATGGAGATGTTCAGGGAGACCTTCGAGCGATTGCAGGATGCCGAGCAGAGGATAAGAGACGTGGAGCAGAGGGCCGAGGAGGCCATACGGGAGACTGCAGAGTTGAGGGCACAGGTAGCCGCACTCCGGGGAGCATGAGGATCTGGCTCGCTATGATAAATGTTTACTCAATTTGGATATTATAAACTTATGGGTAAACTCTATGCATTACTCATTATTGTAGGTAGGCGCGACCCTACAATTAAGTGATTACACTCTTTGGGGGTCGTTATGCCACTCGTTTGTTGTTATGTACTGAAGACCTCTACGAAGGTCAAAAATTTCCTTCTCAAATCGTGTAATGCTACAAAGTATTATTAATATGATGACATATTTATAAAGTAGTATACAAGTGTTTGATATGTATACATGATACTGGAAATATGTTTACAATAAAAAAAATTAATAATAATAATAAACGTGTAATAGATGGATACTGATACCCGCCACGCCGCCGAGACCGCAGAAATACCAGAGATACCAATGATGGATACTGCTACCTTCCAAGCCGCCGTAACCGCCGCTGTGACAGCTGCAATTGCCCAGATAAATTCAAATGGAACAAATGGAAGCGGAAGTAAGAACGCCACTAACGATTCCACAAATGGAGAAACACCAAGCCACCCGCGAGTATGTACATACAAAGACTTCGCGAATTGCAAACCGGTGACTTTTCATGGGACTGGAGGTGTTATCGCTCTTACAAGGTAGATCGAGAAAGCTGAGTCGATCTTTGACATTTCTGCTTGTCCCGAGGAATACAAAGTCAAATACTCCACTTGTACTTTTGCTGATACGGCCATGTCCTGGTGGAAAGGTAATGTTAAGAGCCTGACACTCCCTGTAGCCAACTCAATGAGTTGGGGAGAACTAAAGACCATGTTGATGAAAGAGTATTGTCCCAGAGGAGAGGTTCAGAAACTAGAACAAGAATTGTGAAACCTTACAATGAAAGGTGCAGATATAACCACTTACACCAACAGGTTCAACGACCTGGCAACCCTTTGCCCCTCAATGGTCACATCAGAATCCGTGAAGGTGGAGCGTTATATCCGAGGGCTATCCCCTCTAATTCAAGGAAATGTGGAATCAGCAAGCCCAGCCACGTACGACATTGCTAAACGACTGGCTCAACGACTAATCGACCATGGAGCTCGCCAAGGCACCATGACACTCAAAACCGAGCCACCAAAAGGAAGAGACCACAAGAGAAAATTCTGGAACAGGGGGAGAGATCAACAAAACCAAGGAAACGCTAAAAGACAACAAGCAGTGACGATCCATGCCGCTACTCTCCCTACCACTCCAATACAAAACAAACAATACAGTGGAAACCTACCCAAGTGTAACAAGTGCAACTACCACCACCACGGAGCTTGTATGCACTGCACAAATTGTGGCAGAAAGGGTCATACTTCTCGCTTCTGCAAGGCACCAGCTCCACAAACACCCCAAGCCTCTAATGTTGGGGTGACTCAAGCTTGTTACGGTTGTGGAGAAACAGGACATTTCAAGCGGGATTGCCCGAAAACAAAGACTGTTGGGAGAAATGGAAGGGTCCTAACCATGGGACGCACAGAAGCAGTGGAGGATCCCACCGTGGTTACCGGTACGTTCCTCGTCAATAATTCATATGCCTGTGTACTATTCGATAGCGGTGCGGAGAGGAGTTTCGTAAGTCATAAGTTCAAATACCTACTAAAACAAAAATCTAAACCACTCAATGAAACGTTTACGGTAGAAATGGCAAATGACAAAACAGAAAACACCAACAATATATACATAGGTTGTACACTTACCCTGGACAATCACTCCTTCCAAATCGACTTAATGCCTGTTAGGAAGCTTTGACGTGATTGTTGGTATGGATTGGCTAATTCCTCACCATGCTGACATCATGTGCTACGAACGGGGACTCAGACTTCATCTACCGAATGGCAACACCCTTGTCGTCTACGGCGACAAACCCAGTACCAACCTCCGAATCGTGTCTTGCATCAAAGCCCGAAAATACCTACAGAAAGGATATCACGCCTTCCTAGCCCACGTTGTTGACGAGAAGAAAGAAGTGAAGAGCATCAAAGAGATTCCTGAAGTCTGTGACTTTTCTGACGTATTCCCAGAAGACCTCCCAGGTGTGCCGCCCGTACGACAAGTCGAATTCAGAATCGATTTTTTTTCCTGGAGCCACCCCTGTAGCAAAAGCGCCATATCGGTTAGCCCCGTCAGAAATGCAGGAATTATCTAGTCAACTGAATGAACTACTAAGTAAAGGGTTCATTAGACCGAGTTTCTCACCTTGGGGAGCACCGGTCTTGTTCGTGAAGAAGAAGGATGGATCATTCCGTATGTGCATTGATTATCGGGAATTAAATAAGCTCACTATCAAGAACCGATATTCGTTACCCCGAATTGACGACCTATTTGACCAACTCCAAGGATCGAGTTACTTCTCCAAAATTGATCTAAGGTCAGGGTACCATCAGCTCAGAGTTCAGGAGGAAGATATTCCTAAGACAGCATTTAGGACTCGTTACGGTCATTACGAGTTCGTTGTGATGCCATTCGGATTGACTAATGCACCTGCAGTGTTCATGGACCTAATGAATCGCGTATGCCGACCTTACTTAGATAAATTCGTGATAGTTTTCATCGATGACATACTAATCTATTCACGAAGTACGGAGGAACATAGTCAACATCTGCGACAAGTTTTAGAGACATTAAGAACAGAAAAGTTGTATGCAAAATTCTCAAAATGTGAATTTTGGATTCGAAAGGTGGGTTTTCTAGGCCACGTAGTCAGCGAGAAAGGGATACATGTGGATCCATCCAAAATCAAAGCCATTGAAAACTGGGAAGCACCGAGAACACCGACGGAAATTCGCCAGTTTTTGGGTCTCGCTGGCTATTATCGAAGATTCATACGTAACTTTTCAAAAATCGCAAAGCCACTTACTGTCCTGACACAGAAAGGAGTAACCTTCAACTGGGAGGATAAACAAGACGTCGCCTTCCAGACTCTAAAGAAAGCATTATGCAGCGCTCCTATTCTGTCCCTTCCAGAAGGAATAGAAGACTTTGTGGTTTACTGCGATGCATCAAATCAGGGTCTGGGTTGCGTGCTCATGCAAAGAGGAAAAGTCATTTCCTATGCTTCGAGACAACTTAAAACCCACGAGGTCAAGTACACCACGCATGACCTCGAGTTGGGGACAGTAGTGTTCGCATTAAAGATCTGGAGACACTACCTATACGGCACTAAGTGTACGATCTTCACTGACCATAAGAGTCTCCAACATATCCTCCACCAAAAAGAGCTCAACATGAGGCAAGGACGATGGGAAGAACTACTAAGTGATTATGAATGTGAAATTCGTTATCACCCAGGAAAGGCCAACGTAGTGGCAGATGCCCTCAGTCGAAAGGAGTACTCACGTCACCGAGTGAAGTCATTAACAATAACGATCCATTCCCATTTGTCCACTCAGATCAAAGAAGCACAGCTAGAAGCCTTAAAACCCGAGAATGTCGCAAATGAAGCCTTGCGAGGGATGGATAAAAACCTTGAAGTTAAGGATGACGGAGCTCGTTACCTCATGAATCGAATTTGGACCCCGAGATTCGGCGGATACAGAGACATTATCATGAATGAAGCTCACAAGACTAGATACTCTGTTCATCCTGGGTCCGACAAAATGTACCTGGATCTCAAGAAACTGTATTGGTGGCCAAACATGAAGGCAGAAATTGCTACTTACGTGGGCATGTGCCTGACTTGCGCCAAGGTTAAAGTAGAATACCAAAAGCCCTCGGGTTTGCTAATACAACCAGCAATACCTGAGTGGAAGTGGGAGCGGATAACAATGGACTTCATAACCAAATTACCAAAGACAACCGGTGGGTTAGACACTATATGGGTAATCGTCGATAGGTTAACCAAATCCGCTCACTTCCTGCCAATCAAGGAGGCTGATAGGACGGATAAGCTGGCGAGGCTCTACCTCAAAGAAATTGTAAAATTGCACGGTGTGCCAAAATCAATCATCTCGGATAGAGACAGCCGGTTCACTTCACACTTTTGGCAATCATTACAAAAGGCTATGGGAACCAGACTTGATATGAGCACAGCTTACCATCCACAGACCGACGGGCAAAGTGAAAGAACCATCCAGACGCTGGAAGACATGTTGAGAGCTTGTGTGATAGACTTCGGTAAAGCATGGGACACCCACTTACCGCTCATCGAGTTTTCATTCAACAATAGTTATCATACGAGCATTAAAGCTGCTCCATTTGAAGCCCTCTATGGACGCAAGTGCAGATCCCCTCTATGTTGGGCTGAGGTGGGTGATACTCAGTTAGCTAGAGGACAAGCGCCTAACAGCATTCTCACCGGTCCTGAGATCATACGAGAAACGACAGAGAAAATCGTTCAGATTCGTGAACGACTAAAAGCATCTCGAGACCGACAAAAGAGCTATGCAGATAAACGACGCAAACCCTTGGAATTCCAGGTTGGTGACCGAGTGTTGTTAAAGGTCTCACCATGGAAGGGGATGATACGTTTTGGAAAACGTGGGAAACTGAACCCAAGGTACATTGGGCCATTTGAGATCCTTGACAGGATTGGCCCGGTAGCTTACAAACTTCAGTTACCACAGGAACTCAGCAACGTGCACCCCACTTTCCACGTATCCAATCTAAAGAAGTGTCTGTCCGATGAAACTCTCGTCATTCCACTTGATGAAATTGAAATAAATGAAAATCTCCACTTCGTTGAAGAACCTGTGGAAATAATGGACAGAGAAATCAAGAGGACGAAACAAAGCCGCATACCGATAGTGAAGGTCCGCTGGAATGCCAAGCGTGGACCTGAATTTACCTGGGAACGTGAGGATTAAATGAAACGGAAATACCCATATCTTTTCACAAACCCTTGAGAATCTACTTAAAGTGCTAAAACGGGTAGATGATGTGACAACTGTCAAACTATGTCAACAAAAGTCCACTCAAGTCACTCAAAGCGTACGTTAAATCAATATGTGAAATGTAAACTTCATAATCTCTACGTTGTATAATATAATAGTATGTACGCTAATTTAAAACAATTATACGAACAAACGCGATTAAGTTAAATATTTTTTTAAATTAAATAAAATTATTTTTTTCACATAGATAAAATTACGACGGAATAGTATCCGAATAGTGAATAGTGAACGGTAAAAATGTAAAACTCTTCGGAATATTACAAATTTTGTATCAAAACATAGATAAAATTACGACGGTTCCGAATATGTAATTATATTTTTACCAAATGTTATATATAAAAAGATATGATAGAAAAACATATAATTTAACTTGAAAGCGACGTTTGATTATATATATATATATATATATAATGTGCGATCGTAAGACCCGATCTCGACCACATATGATTGAAGGATACGATCGGTATTTTAACGGGATAGTCGACGCCTCCATTGAAGCCCTAAACTCATCACGAACAACAGTTCTTCATCTCTTCTTTCTTCTCCCCTGCATCACCGGCGACGACAACGGCGACGGCGACTACTTCCTTCTCGCCGCTGCTGAAGCATGATCAAGTCGGTTTTGAAGCAATCGGTCTAATTTGCAGGTTTAAAAAAAATCGATCTCCGCCATTTTTTCTTCTGGGTTACTGAAAGGCATTCTCAGAGAATGGGGATGAATGTCTGTGAGAAGAGAATGGTTCACGTTCATTCTCAGAGAATGGGCATTCTCAAAGAATGGGGCATTCTCAGAGAATGAGGCTTTTCATATAGTAGTTTACAGCCCTCTGTAAACATATATAATCACTCCATTCTCCGAGAATGGTATATATATTATTACGTAACTATTTTTTTTTACGTCAACAACCATTTTACAAACCATTCTCTGAGAATAGTTCACAGTAACCCATTTTCTTTTTTTTTTTACATATTCCCTGTACATATTCTCATAGAATGTTTCATATTAACCCAGGTTCTTATATTTTTTTACGTATTCTCGCATCCTAAAAATCTTCAATCTCGCATCATGAAAAATCCTCAATATCGAAGTCAAGAATTGCTGCGTCTTCCTGCCATTGTTGATTTCTGATGCATGCACCTCTTGAAGAATGCAGACGCGGAAGAATTGTTCTTGTCGGAGTTGAATCGGAATATCGGATTGTAATTTTTTTGATCGTGTAATTGGATTCTGATGATTGTGTGTTATTTTAACCGTTTACAAATATGTTCAGTTTTGATTTTCTAATTCATTTGACCGATTTGCCCTCTGTCGTTTGATTTTCATTAAACACGCGTAAATTCTTTATCTTTATTACAAAAATGCCATTATCATCACAGCCATTGATTATTTGAATCTGATGGTCCATATTAAGTCCTACATTTGCACAATATATACTAATTTCATTTAATAATGTATGTATGTATGTATGTATGTATGTATGTATGTATGTATGTATGTATGTATGTATGTATGTATGTATGTATGTATGTATGTATGTATGTATGTATGTATGTATGTATGTATGTATGTATGTATGTATGTATGTATGTATGTATGTATGTATGTATGTATGTATGTATGTATGTATGTATGTATGTATGTATGTATGTATGTATGTATGTATGTATGTATGTATGTATGTATGTATGTATGTATGTATGTATGTATGTATGTATGTATGTATGTATGTATGTATGTATGTATGTATGTATGTATGTATGTATGTATGTATGTATGTATGTATGTATGTATGTATGTATGTATGTATGTATGTATGTATGTATGTATGTATGTATGTATGTATGTATGTATGTATGTATGTATGTATGTATGTATGTATGTATGTATGTATGTATGTATGTATGTATGTATGTATGTATGTATGTATGTATGTATGTATGTATGTATGTATGTATGTATGTATGTATGTATGTATGTATGTATGTATGTATGTATGTATGTATGTATGTATGTATGTATGTATGTATGTATGTATGTATGTATGTATGTATGTATGTATGTATGTATGTATGTATGTATGTATGTATGTATGTATGTATGTATGTATGTATGTATGTATGTATGTATGTATGTATGTATGTATGTATGTATGTATGTATGTATGTATGTATGTATGTATGTATGTATGTATGTATGTATGTATGTATGTATGTATGTATGTATGTATGTATGTATGTATGTATGTATGTATGTATGTATGTATGTATGTATGTATGTATGTATGTATGTATGTATGTATGTATGTATGTATGTATGTATGTATGTATGTATGTATGTATGTATGTATGTATGTATGTATGTATGTATGTATGTATGTATGTATGTATGTATGTATGTATGTATGTATGTATGTATGTATGTATGTATGTATGTATGTATGTATGTATGTATGTATGTATGTATGTATGTATGTATGTATGTATGTATGTATGTATGTATGTATGTATGTATGTATGTATGTATGTATGTATGTATGTATGTATGTATGTATGTATGTATGTATGTATGTATGTATGTATGTATGTATGTATGTATGTATGTATGTATGTATGTATGTATGTATGTATGTATGTATGTATGTATGTATGTATGTATGTATGTATGTATGTATGTATGTATGTATGTATGTATGTATGTATGTATGTATGTATGTATGTATGTATGTATGTATGTATGTATGTATGTATGTATGTATGTATGTATGTATGTATGTATGTATGTATGTATGTATGTATGTATGTATGTATGTATGTATGTATGTATGTATGTATGTATGTATGTATGTATGTATGTATGTATGTATGTATGTATGTATGTATGTATGTATGTATGTATGTATGTATGTATGTATGTATGTATGTATGTATGTATGTATGTATGTATGTATGTATGTATGTATGTATGTATGTATGTATGTATGTATGTATGTATGTATGTATGTATGTATGTATGTATGTATGTATGTATATATATATATATATAATCGGTGATTGTTGATTGTCCGTGAATTCAATAAACGAAACCCGTGAAAATAATAATATTATTATATATATAGCGGGTCCCACTCCATTATTATCCAATTTTACATATTTTACCCTAAAGAATTCATATTTTCATTTATACGTATTTAATACGTATTGTTAAGTTTACCAATAATATTATATCATTTTATAAAACACAAAACATACGATTAAAACGGTATCGTCGATACGAACAACCTGACATCAAAATTCCATATTATGGGTATCAGTTTTATATTTAATATTTTCTTTTTCTTTAAAAAGAAATTATATTTACAAGAAAAAGAAAATATTTACATTTAAACCCTATACTCTTATTAAAACTACAACTAATACCCTTTCGGTAATTCGTTAGAGATTTTTAGTTAAAAAGTTGATATTATTAAACTACGATTTTTGTAGATTACATTTTTATAAACAAAAGCTATTTATCTTATATAAAAACTATTAAATCTATTTAAAGAGTGTTTAAGGGTATGTTTTGTCATAAACAAATTCTAAAAGCTATAATTATCAAATCTATGTATCTTGAGGGCCGCTATACGAAAATAAACATACTATAAATAGAAGCTCAACTTCTTTCATTTTTCTTCACAAATTCACCAGAACTTCTAGCTTCTTTCTTTCTCCAATTGTTCTCCTTTTGGCTAAGAGCATCATCACTTCGCCGCACAAATCGTTGTTGTTTTGTGGTGATATTTCGCAGTGCTTCTCAAATACGATCATTCTTATATCTAAACCGAATTTACGCTTCAAATATGAGTTCATACCCCTCTTTTTAAATTTATTCAAGTTTTATGGGGGAGAATACAAGTTATATTATTAAATAATTATTTATACTCATTTGTAACAGTAGTAAACAAAATACGAATTTTGTAAATACCATTATTACAATAAGTCAATTATAATTCCAAAAATAATATTGAATGATCTACTTACGAGGACGATGTCTAGCCCGATCATTTTGGGCTAGGTTGTTGGATTTCCGAAAGGCTTATACGCTGAAAGGGTCTTGCCTCCCCATCCGATCTTCTACCTGGTTGTTCTTTATTTGATAGTCATGAAATATTATTGAAATTAATAAATGGTATAATCATCTAAATAAGTTATTTCATATATATATATATATATATATATATATATATATATATATATATATATATATATATGACGAAATAATAAAAATAAACTATTATAGGTATAGTTTGGGGATACAAAGGTTACTATTATATTTTGAACAAAGTCAAATAATTATATAAAAATATATAATTATTATACATTACAATAGTATCAAGGGAAATATGATAATGGATAAATACAATGGTTTCTCATATACAAATTTTACGTAAATAAGTTGATTAAATACATACATTTTGTGAGATGTGTCTTCACAAGTACTTAGTTAAGTACTTACTATAAGTCCTGAATTTATAACCAGAGTCTCGGTAAGAGAACGTGATAATTGTGTATAGATCTATATGGGATTGACAACCCCACACCTAAGCTGTTAGCTACAGCTAGACCGGCAGGTCTGGGGTGACAAATGTCATAACATTCCGACGCCTGAAGAACGTCGCAGCAGGCCTACAAGTTACAGTATGGTTATAGGGCGTCTCACATGGAAAAACAATCAACTTTATAATTTGTTTACGTGGAATCATATATTTTAACGGATTTATACTACAAATTACTTTATACATTTTAGTCTTTGGGACTTGGACATTTCATGAGAAGATATTGGATTTTCTCGGTTTATAATACTATCATTTACAAACAAAAAGGACTTTTCTTATACAAAAATCTTATGAACTCACCAACGTAATGTTGACACTTGAAAAATCACTTGTATTCTCAGGTAACAATTAGTCAGGACCGACTATCCTTTTGGGATGGGACGCGAAGACGTCTCCTTTATTTATTTCGTTATCGTACTGTAATCGGGTTTAAACAATACCGTTTGAATAATGTAACTTTCCAATTTCAATGTAAGATGGTTGTTTATTTACTTATGTTTCAATATATGCAATGGTTGTGATACTACGTTTCGTTCCACCCTCAGACGATTCCGCCATCGTGGTTTGAGGGTGTGACAGTATGACGAGTCGTTATCAGGCCAATCCTGGTGAAAATCATTGAACCGCAGTCAAGAACATTCTTAAGTATCTTCGGAGGACGAAGGAAGTGTTCTTGGTCTATGGGGGCATGAAAGAACTCACTGTAAGTGGTTATAGTGATGCTAGCTTCCAAACCGACAGAGACGACTCCTGTTCGCAGTCAGGATTCGTGTTCTTACTGAATGGTGGGGCAGTAACCTTGGAAGAGTACCAAGCAAGAAACAGTAGCTGATTCGACAACGGAGGCTGAGTATATTGCAGTTAATGAAGCTGCAAAGGAAGCCATGTGGATGAAGAAGTTCATCAGGTGTTGTTCCTAGCATTGATGGTCCAGTTGAGATCTTCTGTGACAATGAGGGTGCAGTCGCCTTGGCGAAAGAACCCAGAGCTCACAAGCGCACAAGGCATCCGGAAGTACCATTATATCCGGAGGCTCGTTTAACAAGGAGACATCACGATTAGTAGAGTTACATCAGAAGATAATCTTGCTGATCCATTCACTAAACCATTATCTCAGGCCAAGCATGATTCTCATACTAGGTCGATGGGATTAGATTTGCAAATGAGTTGGTTTAAGTGTATTTAATTTAGTTTGATTTGTGTTTGGAACTCAAGCAATGTGAAACTCTATTTGTTTTGAAGATTATTATGTGGAGAACTTAATATATGCATGAAGGCAGTCATTTCATTAGTTTATCATTGTGTTCCAATTTTGCATGTTTTATTGACTTCATGAATAATTATTTTATTATTCAAAACGTCCACAGTCGGTCATACTTTTGGGAGTAAGTATTGATTCAAGCCTGACATGAGGAATTGGTAAATTGTCCATAGAGATGGACATAGCATAGAGATGCGCTAATTCTCATGTGTACTTAATAGGGATTAAATATTGGAGTAACTTGTACTTAGAGATTACTTCATGGAATATGTCACGAGTAATTCTAAGATGGTAATATCTTATATTCTTCAAGTGGAGATGCATTGATTCTTAGTCCTGCAGTCTGTTATGTCTTGGTTTTCTCCAACGTTGTCCGTAACTGGCAGCCATACAGGGAATGTCCAGATATGACATGATGAGTGGGCAAGATCCATGTAGTCAAAGTTTATTTGTTCCTTCTGCCCTAATAGGAGAAGCGATATCCGTGGGCCCCTCGATGATTTGGTGTTGACAGCAAATGTACGGCCGTACTCGAACTGAATTGATATAGAATCAATAAGTACAGTTTGTTGTGGTCATCACAAATCTCTATCGGGAAACATAATCTTGAAAGTTTGAGACTGACAAAATTCCATGTTAGACGTTCATATGTATATCTTGTATAACAAAGGAATATTTGATCACTTGCCTAAGGGCTGTTTCATTAGATGAACACGACACTTGTCTAGGATGACATACACCTTACTAGGTTAATGAATATTAGACCATACAATTGTTATAACAAGTGCAAGTGGGAGACTGTTGGTTATATGTCCATCATTATAACAAGTTGGTAATATTATTATAAATAGTAGGGTCCTTTTAGGTTACACGCAAGAGACAATTTAGCTAAAAGAGATCGAAAATAAACTTGAGGGGTTAAGTTTATTAATATACCAAAATAAAGGTATATTAGTTAGAAACTTAATGGTTAAGTTTATTAATATACCAAAATAAAGGTATATTAATTAGAAACTTAATAAGGATAAAGGAATAAAGTGAAATATCCACAAGGGAGGGAATAAGGATGAGGAGCACTATAAATACAACCCTAGATCTGAGTTGTAAAGGCTGCCAAAACCCTAATTTTCGTCACTCTCCTCCCACCCCTCGGTATACGGCCGATTTCTTTCAAAACCCTAAGTATTACGTGCTAAAACTTCAAGCAAAGGTATATACTACATCAACGGGTGCTGGATCGTTGTCTTGGGTGCGATTACCTTAGAGGAGTTTTACTTTGGGCTCTCGTCATCCTAACAAAATCAGATCTGAGATTTAAAAGGTATTTCTTGAACTTGATTTTACAGTTACAAAAGTGTGCATGATTCTGTGATCCTGGTTGAATACGATTTAGATTTCTGTTTCCGCTGCGTTTGTTTTATGTTATCGTATTCAAACAACAATTTCTAGCCCCTCCCTTCATTACAGAGAACTTGAGACAACCTGAAGATATTTATATGAAATTTAGTTTTGATTTGAATCTCGATTTTATTCAGGTTCTTTTGTTTTAAATCTACCAGGTACAAAATTCGTAATTTGATTTGACTCTCTTTTGTAGGTTTCGAAAAATTTAAAGGGGTTTGAAGAAATCAGCCTTACTTGTTCCCCTCCCGATCATGTTTCCTCATCATTACACGAAGCTTGGGACAACCGAAGGTATTTATATCACTTTTAGTCTACTTTATTTGTTATTTGATCTAAAGATTGAATCAAAAGTTTCTCTCCATCAATATGGTGGGTATTTTTAACAATTTCCTCTACACAAATGACCATCATCACTGGCAAGTCTCAAACGTTTTTGAAAGAGTTCATTGAAAGAGTTATTGTGGTAGCAGGTTGGGTGGTACCGATATTCATGTTGCTGGTAATATATGCATGTTCATCTTTGGCAATTCTTAAGTCCAAAGAGATTCTTGAATCCAAATACCAAGCAGCTCATGAAAAAGTTTTAAAGGATCAAGATCTGCAAGCAGGAAGATTATTATCTGTTGAGAAGCTAAAGCGGCATGTGAGCAACTACTGGATCATGGCACGGACCGGAAGCCCTCAATTTATGATAGCTTGCACTGCTAAAACCTCTGCTTTAGGGCGTTAATCACCATAAGTGATACCCCAAGTCTCTACAGCTAGAAAGATGGATGTTCTCTTGGTTGCTACCTAAGATGTCTATTCCTTTTGCTTTTCTTGTTTTGATCGTCTCGACTTAAGTCTTGTCTTGTTTTCATTGAGGACAATGAAAGGTTTAAGCTTGGGGTGTTTTGACACGTGTGTGGCATTTCATTGCAATGACTTAAGTCTTGTCTTGTTTCATTTTGGTACCTAAGATGTCTATTCCTTTTACCGTCTTTTAGTAAATAATTTTTTTTTAAGGCAAAGGATCCTTTAAGTAAGCACGCCACTTGTCAATAAACGCTAACTTGTCTGGATCTAATCTTGGAAGTTCACGATCTTGAAGGCTGTTGATTATCTGTGTAGTCTCACCGAGAAGTTGCGTCGTAGCTTGGACACTCGCCTCCCTTTTCTCTATGACACGTGTGTGGCATTTCATTGTAATGACTTTGGGTAAATTGGTGAGACATGCAGCTAATATATCATCGATCATTGATGACAACTGCACAAATAGTTCCTCTTGGCTAAGCTCGTCGATGTTGGTGTGGTAGGAAAGCAAGATTGTTTCCGTGACACGATACATTGAATTGGCAGAAATTGACCGCCATTTGGAATTATCATTTTGACCTCCAACATCCGTACTTTCCACCTTAGTAACCATGCATTTAGCTGTATCCCTCAACCATTGAAGAGTCTGTCCTGCTGTATTCAATTGAGGAGCATGTTCTGGCAGTTTGTTTCCTAACCATTTGCGGTGGCATTCAACTTCAACCCACAAAATTTTAGCTGCTTTTTGAATGCTTACTTGATCATCAGTAACATTGACACTTTGTTCCACATGTGTGACATATGAAAGGCCTTCACTTACACCACTTAGCAAGAAATCAACCATGTCGTTTTGGATGTTAGGAAGAGACATGGCGATGGATGTCAGAGTGACCAATGGCAAACTCCAATAATTGAGATATTCTTCTGAAAGTAAAGGCCGGACATGATGGCTGTCAAACTTTTCCACTCCTTCAAAACCTCTAGATTTCGCTAGAATCTTCACAAGGTTCTTGCATTGGTGTTTTTTAGCCTTTTGTATCAAGTTGTTCACAGATTTTAACATGCGATTCAATGTTCTCTCAGTAAATTGGATATCGTCGTGAAGTTGCAAAACATACCCACTAAAATCGTTATCTTCTCCTAGTTGCTCCTTTGGCGGGAAAGGATAAGCGCACGACTTAGTGAGTTCCAACATCTACACAGCATGTTAATCACATATACTCAACCCTTATAGGAAAATACAGCTATTTATCACACATAACCTGCTCTACCCAGTACGTCGAATTATAGTCTTTTACTCAGCATTTCGAGCCGCGCATACTCTGTACGTCGAGTCATGCGTATCTGCTCAGTAAGTCTAACTCCTCTGCTCAGCCCTTAGAGCCGCGCATACCCTGTACGTCGGGTCATGCGTATCTGCTCAATAAATCAAACTTCATTGCTCAGTATGTCGAGCCACCCTATATATCTCGATTTGTCATCCCCATATTATCCACATGCTAGACCTAAACATGTCTAGTACTAACTACAAACACCATATCCCAACCCATACAGCTATCACAGTAAAGTGTATTATAAAATACACACAGCTTGGTATTACACATAAACATCTTATAATCACACAACACTACAGTAAAGCACATATAACCTCCACACAATGTAGTGAGAAACTCACCTGGTGGCTGTAGTTGACTATAGCATTTATCTTTGCTTTGTATTCCCTCTTTAACTCTTAACACAGTAAAACACTTATCACTCTTTAACTCTTAGTGATATCATAGTTGTATTATCAAACCATTCCATAATTTCAATATGATACCTCATGATTTATCAAGTAAAGAACGGCCAGGTAGAATATTAGATGGGGTGGCAGGATCCTTTTAACATTTTAGCCTTTCGGAAAATCCAACAACCAGATCCCATGTAATCGGCCTAGGCACCGCCCTCGTAAGTAAATCATTTGGTATAATTTCTGGAATTACGAATAGTATAACCTCCACATTTTATAGTTTAACATTTATAAACTATTAGGGAAATGCGATAACGATTACTCACTTAAGATTGACGCTTTCGCAAAGCCTTGACACGCTTCCCGTTCCGCTCTTCCAACACTTCCCGGGCACCTCGTTACCATCTACCGCTCGCTCTTAACTCCTCCCGACCTATTTTCCTCACCAGAACACTTCTCGATATCGTAAGGTTGTTTGGTGTTTGTTGTGGGTTGAGATTAAGAAGTTGAGCCTCTATCTATAAGGCTTGAAAACACTATTCATGACGTCATCACGACATCATCGTCACTATTCATGACGTCATCACGACATCATCGTCACTATTCATGAGGTAAGCGCTTACTTCATTTATCGGGGTACTATTCACGTCGGAGTTTCTATTCACGCCGGAGTACTATTCATGCCAGAGTTACTATTCACAACGTTTTTTTTTTGAAAAACGGACGTTACAAGTTCACCCCCCCTTTATAAGATTCCGTCCCCGGAATCTCCAGCGTCGACATACATTTATTCTTCCACTCAATCATTCCCTATTTCAACACAATACGGTTGTATTAGTAAACCCAAAGGGTATTACCACAATACTAGTACCTTAACCACTTCTAATCAACTAGGCCAACCTATTGAGACTACAAAATACGTGTTATGTAATCTCATATACTCCCGGTCATCATAGATGCATGGTACTCGTTATGCATCGTATACCCATAATCACCTATTCACCACATCATATCACAACCTCAACACCTCAGCTATTCGTCCTTTCCTCGACCCTTTACGGTATCGAGTCATGAAAACTCACCAAACACCCAACTACACGTGTGTTTAGAACTGTCAGCCAATAAGGCCATCACAACACATATGTGGTCCCACCACAATTACTGCTTACACGATCGTCACAACGTATATATATGGTCCCAACCACCAACAATAGTCAGTGGCCCCACAGGAAAAGTAACACTTAGGTATCGATTACTCACGTATTCATCCGTACAGCTAATATCCAATATTCAACCAGCTACCGATACAGTTTACCCATGGTACTCACCTACAAATTACCTACTTAAGAGGTACTCACTTAGTCATTTATGAAACATATACACCTAACACACATATGCTAACAAGACAGTTATCTTGGTCAGTTAGCAATATTTTCTCAACTCATCATTTTCATATACTAACAGATTTTAAGTACATGATACATTGGTATGCTACATCTAAATGCACACGTTTGTAGTATTCACTACTTATGTGAATACCCTTACACCACACCACTATATCATCCCTACTCTTACGAGTTGTTATTATATGTTCATTCCGTATACACGTACACCTCTTGTACGGAAATGGATAAGGCTCTAATTCTGCAAACATACAACACCATGTATAAAACCTTATATTTCTACTATGTATATGTATATCTGTGCGTATACCTTTCACATCTATATACTGCTTTAGTTCACGTATGTCTTCTTCCAAATTATGCCCTCCATCTACGGGATTCCAATTTCTACTAATACGATCACATACATCCTCAGCCTTCGTCATCATCATACTCCAGTCGTCAGACACTCTTTGTAGATAAAATTTGTTAACCAGCAACTGCAGATGACCTGGAAGCCTCACATATATCTCCATAGCTGGAATCTGCGACTTATGTTAGTCTCTAAATAACATAACGTCTATTTATAGTCAATCAAAATCAACTATGCTAGCGATCAATATCTTCTTTTTATCATCCACTATCCGTGCTTTTAGTAACGAAGAAACTTAATGTGTCACTTTTTATCATCCACTATCTGTGCTTAAGAAACACCATTGAAGTGTAGGCAGTAGGGACTAAATAGTCCTAGAATGTTTGAGTTGGCCAGGTTCTTTGCCGGGTGATATCCGTAAGGTAAATCCTTTTTATTTGAAAAATTTTCTACGACTATGTTCGTAAAACAGCCTGGGGACTTCTGGACAAGTTTTAAAACGGACGTAGATAGGTGTGGAAGATAGTAGTAGAGCTCCTACTATTGAAAGCACAGGATCCGCGTTCGAATCGGGAGTTGGTTATGAGGAATCCAATAAGCTGAGGGTATAACTAATTAGTGTGCATTTGTATTGCCCATTCTATTGATTGGCAATCATAGAGTTTATTGGGAACAATTAGGACGCTGGAGATTGAGAATCTAGTGACGTTTCATTTTTTAATAATTATGTAATGAACAGTTGATGTGACTATAGCGGATGAGCTGTGCAAAAGTGACACATTAAGTCTCTTCGTTACTAAAAGCACGGATAGTGGATGATAAAAAGAAGATATTGATCGCTAGCATAGTTGATTTTGATTGACTATAAATAGGCGTTATGTTATTTAGAGACTAACATAAGTCGCAGATTCCAGCTATGGAGATATATGTGAGGCTTCCAGGTCATCTGCAGTTGCTGGTTAACAAATTTTATCTACAACGAGTGTCTGACGACTGGAGTATGATGATGACGAAGGCTGAGGATGTATGTGATCGTATTAGTAGAAATTGGAATCCCGTAGATGGAGGGCATAATTTGGAAGAAGACATACGTGAACTAAAGCAGTATATAGATGTGAAAGGTATACGCACAGATATACATATACATAGTAGAAATATAAGGTTTTATACATGGTGTTGTATGTTTGCAGAATTAGAGCCTTATCCATTCCCGTACAAGAGGTGTACGTGTATACGGAATGAACATATAATAACAACTCGTAAGAGTAGGGATGATATAGTGGTGTGGTGTAAGGGTATTCACATAAGTAGTGAATACTACAAACGTGTGCATTTAGATGTAGCATACCAATGTATCATGTACTTAAAATCTGTTAGTATATGAAAATGATGAGTTGAGAAAATATTGCTAACTGACCAAGATAACTGTCTTGTTAGCATATGTGTGTTAGGTGTATATGTTTCATAAATGACTAAGTGAGTACCTCTTAAGTAGGTAATCTGTAGGTGAGTACCATGGGTAAACTGTATCGGTAGCTGGTTGAATATTGGATATTAGCTGTACGGATGAATACGTGAGTAATCGATACATAAGTGTTACTTTTCCTGTGGGGCCACTGACTATTGTTGGTGGTTGGGACCACATATATACGTTGTGACGATCGTGTAAGCAGTAATTATGGTGGGACCACATATGTGTTGTGATGGCCTTATTGGCTGACAGTTCTAAACACACGTGCAGTTGGGTGTTTGGTGAGTTTTCATGACTCGATACCGTAAAGGGTCGAGGAAAGGACGAATAGCTGAGTTGTTGAGGTTGTGATATGATGTGGTGAATAGGTGATTATGGGTATACGATGCATAACGAGTACCATGCATCTATGATGACTGGGAGTATATGAGATTACATAACACGTATTTTATAGTCTAAATAGGTTGGCCTAGTTGATTAGAAATGGTTAAGGTGCTAGTATTGTGGTAATACCCTTCGGGTTTACTAATACAACCGTATTATGTTGAAATAGGGAATGATTGAGTGGAAGAATAAGTGTATATCGACGCTGGAGATTCCGGGGACGGAATCTTATAAAGGGGGGGGTGAGAACTTGTAACGATCGTTTTTCAAAAAAAAAACGTTGTGAATAGTAACTCCGGCGTGAATAGTAACTCCAGCATGAATAGTATTTTATAATACACTTTCCTGTGATAGCTGTATGGGTTGGGATATGGTGTTTGTAGTTAGTACTAGACATGTTTAGGTCTAACATGTGGATAATATGGGGATGACAAATCGAGATATATAGGATGGCTCGACGTACTGAGCAATGAAGTTTGATTTATTGAGCAGATATGCATGACCCGACGTACAGGGTATGCGCGGCTCTAAGGGCTGAGCAGAGGAGTTAGACTTACTGAGTAGATACGCATGACTCGACGTACAGAGTATGCGCGCGCGGCTCGAAATGCTGAGTAAAATACTATAATTCGACGTACTTGGTAGAGCAGGTTATGTGTGATAAATATCTGTATTTTCCTATAAGGGTTGAGTATATGTGATTAACATGCTGTGTAGATGTTGGAACTCACTAAGCCGTGTGCTTATCCTTTCCCGCCAAAGGAGCAACTATGAGAAGATAACGATTTTAGCGGGTATGTTTTGCAACTTCACGACGATATCCAATTTACTGAGACAACATTGAATCGCATGTTAAAATCTATGAACAGCTTGATACAAAAGGCTAAAAAACACCAATGCAAGAACCTTGTGAAGATTCTAGCGAAATCTAGAGTTTTTGAAAGAGTTGAAAAGTTTGACAGCCATCATGTCCGGCCTTTACTTTCAGAAGAATATCTCAGTTGTTGGAGTTTGCCATTGGTCACTCTGACATCCATCGCCATGTCTATTCCTAACATCCAAAACGACATGGTTGATTTCTTGCTAAGTGGTGTAAGTGAAGGCCTTTCATATGTCACACATGTGGAACAAAGTCTCAATGTTAATGATGATCAAGTAAGCATTCAAAAAGCAGCTGAAATTTTGTGGGTTGAAGTTGAATGCCACCGCAAATGGTTAGGAAACAAACTGCCAGAACATGCTCCTCAATTGAATACAGCAGGACAGACTCTTCAATGGTTGAGGGATACAGCTAAATGCATGGTTACTAAGGTGGAAAGTACGGATGTTGGAGGTCAAAATGATAATTCCAAATGGCGGTCAATTTCTGCCAATTCAATGTATCGTGTCACGGAAACAATCTTGCTTTCCTACCACACCAACATCGACGAGCTTAGCCAAGAGGAACTATTTGTGCAGTTGTCATCAATGATCGATGATATATTAGCTGCATGTCTCACCAACTTACCCAAAGTCATTGCAATGAAATGCCACACACGTGTCATAGAGAAAAGGGAGGCGGTGTCCAAGCTGCGGCGCAACTTTTCGGTGAGACTACACAGAAAATCAATAGCCTTCAAGATCGTGAACTTCCAAGATTGGATCCAGACGAGTTAGCGTTTATTGACAAGTGGCGTGCTTACTTAAAGGATCCTTTGCCTTAAAAAAATTTATTTACTAAAAGACGGTAAAGGGAATAGACATCTTAGGTAGCAAAATGAAACAAGACAAGACTTAAGTCATTGCAATGAAATGCCACACACGTGTAAAATTTTCTGAAAAGTTTTACTAAAATAACTCGAGCAATCACTTGGTTCGGTCTTTTTTTTTCTTTTTTTTTTTTTTTGTTTTTTTTTTTTTTTTGAATTTTCTTTTGACCAATCTTTTAGAACCAAGTGAAATAATAATTTCTGAAATTTCACCATAAAAAATAATTTCACTAAATTTGCTAAAATAACTAGACAAAATAATATTTTTGAAATAATTTATAATTTTGCAAACATAAACATAAACATCACACGACTAATTTTAAAAACCTAAATGATAAACACACAAATGACCAAAAATAATATGAACAAGGTCATAAGACTCTGATAAACATAAATACCTAAACAAAACCAAAATGGTATAAAAACATGTTTTTTGTCCATATCGTTGGAAGATCGCGATTTGCGATAAATCTTATGTTTAATTAACACTATGCAAATGTATTGGTCATGAGGGGGGACTAATGCAACTTCCATAGTACTTTTCCTAGTCGATTACACACAATTATGAACTCACGGGTAAATATTGCGCCCTTTGCTAGTATACTTTTGATTCAATTTCATGTGTGCTTTCATATTCTCACCAAACGTACTTATACTAGGCAATTTAACAAAAAGAGGTTCGAAGATCTGAAGTTTCAAAAATTGGTAAAATCGCATGTACACGGGGGACAAAAATACAATAAGTTAATCATGAGGATGATTATGGTTGCAATTAAAGATGTCATAAAGGTGAGAAGCAAAAGATAACAAAAATGCATGAAAATTTATTTTATGCTCCTAAGCTAAATGCAACTAAATTGTTTTAAAAATGCAAAGTTGAAAAGAAGAAATAAAATATTTTCGGTATTTTTTGAAAATTTTTGAAACATTAACCTAAATTGTAAAAATATGAAATACTTCACCCCAAGCTTAGAAATAAGCATTGTCCTCAATGCTTGGAAGAAAGGGTAAAAAAGAAAATCACATCGGGAAATCAGGAGGAAAAATGGGGAAATGCCCCATCGGGCGTTGCCAACAGATCCCGGTACTTGGGCATGGGTTCCTTAGGACCATTTTTCGATCCTCGGGATGTGCTTTGCTCATCAACCCGTTTAACATTTCGGGACAACATTTTTCAATCCAATACAATTAAGCGAGCAAGGCAACAACGATACAAATCAAAAACACGGATTACACAAAGAAACAGGGAACGAGTGTACCCTTGGAGCGTGTCCCTGAGCTAATGATCAACCCGCACAAAAATTTTCAGTTCGGAATTAGGCGCGGGTCGCGTGACAAAACTACCCGGGTCGGTTTTCTATTCGGATTTTGACCCAGGGCTCGAAACTTGGACTGATATGGACGGGCACCTGAATTGGATCGGAAACCGACCCGCTGAACTGACTTGACCCAACGTGACTCGGACCTGTGTTGACCCGGAACCGACTCAGTTTGACTCGCCGAGTCAACTCACCGAGTTGACTCACACGTTAGCAGATCGGGGAAGAAGGTGAGTGGGGTTTGGTTCGGTTGGTGCCCTGAGCATGGAACCGGTGTTGGATGGTCGGGAACCGGCGGCTAAGTGGGCTGAATCGGAAGTTGCAGGTGTGCGGAGGGTTTCGAAGGAGGAGCTGTGGTGGGTCGGTTCACGAGCAGGTGAGAGAGAGAAGGAGGGGGGATGAGTGGAGTTCGAAGGTGGAGGCAATATTGCAGATCGGAGTAGCGGCGGCGAACGGCTGGAGTTTGGAGGTTGGTAGTTCGATCGGGAAGAAGAAAGAGAGCGACAGTGAAGGGAGGCGGTGTGGATGAGATGGATGAGCGAGGATGAATGTGGCGGTGGAGGTGGTGGTGTGAAGCAGCTTGCAGCGGCGATCGCGAGTTACGGTGGACGAGCGGTGGTTGTTGTTGCAGGTTTGATCGGAGAAGATGAAGGGCAGGTGAAATCAGATCGGGAAAGGGGGAAGAAGGTGAGTGATGGTCGACGGTGGTGAGCAGGTAGCAGTGGAAGGGAGAGGAGAGAAGCAGCGGTGGGTGGCGGTGTTCGACGGTGGCGGTGGCGGTGTTCGACGGTGGTTGCAGTGACCGGAGAATATATGCATATGTTTTACATGTTCGGTTGAATGTGTGTGTGGGTATGTTGGTGTTTTAACATATCTTCTGTTCATGTTTGATCATATTTTATGTTTGGTCGACTGTATACTCGACATAATTTCCTGCTCAAATTCGATTATACATGTATGTTTAAGGAATTATAGAGTAAATTACAGTTTTGGTCTTTGTGTCTTTTTATAATTTAAGTCATCTTTTTGAAATCTTACATTTTGGTCACTGTGGTGAGCAAAAACTTGCAGAAACGCTCCCTCTTGGGTTACCGTTTGTTTTGTTCCGTTAAATGCTAGTAAAAAGACCAAAATACCCCTCTTTTTGTTTCTTTATTATATTTGTTATTTTCTTAAGTTCAGGGACTAAAACTGCAATTTACAGAAACTCCGGCACCCAAATTTGGGTTTCAGAATTTGTTTTCCTTAGGATCCAATTCAGTTTTGTTTCGAACGATTTGAATTAGTTTTGCGGATGTCACCGGCAGAAACTCCGGCACCCAAATTAGGTTTGTTTTCCGTGGTCCACTCAAGGAAACGCAGTTTCAGTCCATATTTTCCTATGTCACCGGCAAAAGCTTTGGTTCGTGCACTATTTCCCTTTATGCGATTCGTTTTCTCCTATTTTCCAGAAGGATTTCAATTTTAGGTTTATCGCATGTTTACATATGTGTAGCAGGATTAATCTTCAAGAACAACTGAAGCGAAATCGTCGGGAGTTCGGTGAACGAAAAGGAAGTCGGCGACGTTGGCATTCTTGGTTCTAGTGCGTCGGTGCTGCTAAACTCGTTTTCTCCTATTTTCCACATATCGTTGTGTTATGATTTCAAGCCCCGTTGCTGCTAAACTCGTTTTAGTAACCAAATCTCATCTCTTTAAGCCAACACTTCCGGCAAGCAAAGAAAGAATGATCGGAAAACAAGCTAATTTCTTTCACCAGGGCGATTACCATTTCAAATTAAGACGTCTTGTCCTCCGAGCATTCACGCCGGAATCAATCAAACACATGGTTTCCGACATTGAATCAAACACATGTTCGTTAGCAGTGGTGGTAATCGTCTAAACTAATGGTGGTAATCGAGCAATGTTTTGATGTTTTCATTTCAAGTTCTTGTTTGATTGATAATCGATTTCAAATTTTGAAAACCGACTTACTTTCATATATTTTTATCAGTGTCTTTTTCATTTAATATTCAATTTGTGTGCGTGTCTTTGAACCAGAGGTAGGAAATCACTAGCTTTTTACAAGTGATTGTGGTTGCTTATAAGAACATCCGACTTCCGATGGGTGACATTATCACCAGGATTCGCCGGAATCCCTTCCGACCAAGAGTTTTGTTAAATCTCATCCTTGACAAAAAGGAGGGGCATTTAAGTCTTTTTACTGACATTTAACGGATCCAAACAAACGGTAACACTAGGAGGGACCGTCTCTACAAGTTTTTGGTCACCACAGGGACCATAAATGTGGAATTTGAAAAGGATGACTGAAAGTGTATAAATCTGTCAACCATAGGGACCAAAATTGTAATTTACTCCGAATTATATTAGATATGTTTTTGTTTAACAAATTCAGTTGAATGTTTGTACGTGTTACACAAGTTCGATTATGTGTGTTAATTAGATGAAAGGTTTCCCTCATTATCCAAATCCAATAATGCTTTTCCATGTATAATTGCTTTTAGGGATCCATAATCTTGATCGATTTCAGTTTGTGTACGTGTATATTTTTATTGATAATTTTCGTTGCTTCATTTGTTGTATTTGTAATTTCAAAACATAATAATATGCATTATTTTGAATCTGGACTTTTGAATCGGTCAAAATAATAACAAAAACTTCAAACATAAAAACTATATTAACACGTAGTTTGTGAAATCATTTCTCTAAAATATTTTATAACTGCATAATCTTGATTGATTTCAGTTTGTGTACGTGTATATGTTTGTGATAATTTTCGTTGCTGATTGTAAATGTTGCTTTGTTGATACCGATCCTGGAGATCGTTCCATATTTCCAATGTAGAATCCACAAACATAATACTTGTGGAGATTTCTTTTGAAACTGAATTTAGAATCCATGAGATCACGAGTTTGGTATTGTGCATCCATGAATTGTACAGCTTAGAATCAGATTCATTGCGAGGAAGAAGAGTTCTGTCAATAAAGCCAACTTTATTTTTGACGGATAAAGCAATCAATATTGATCGACTCCAAGAAGGATAGTTTTCTCCGGTAAGTAACTGAAAAATTAAAATGAAACCAGGATTATCTAAATGATGAATATAATAGGGGTGAAGTCGATCATCAATTGGCAAAATAACATGATTGGAATTTGTTTGTGAAGTCGTCATATCAAATTGACAAAGAACAAATGAAGAACGGTCGAAGGATGAATGGAGAACGTGAAATGAAACCAAAAGTAATTGGTATTTTCCTCTGATACCATGTTACGACTCATGAATTAGGAATGGAATTACTTGCATTACTTGGAACTAATTCCATTTATACAGAGAAAATCAAAGCTTCTAACTAACAACCATCTAACAAACTTGTAACGAACTGGCACAAGTGACTGGGTTAAATTACAATACATACCCTTAGTAATTAAAGACAATTGTATCCTCCAATACAATCTTTAGATAAAAATCTTTCGTGAAATGTTTGATAAATTCTTTGCCTGATGTGAAACTTGAATACCAAAAGACCAAATCCTTTGCCTGATCTCAAAATTCAATTTCAAATCCTTTGCCTGATGTCAAAATGTTTGATGAAAACTTTTGCCAAATGTGAAAACTACGATAATTATGGTATAAGTATAACAAGGAAATGAATGAGATGGAGGAGTTGAAGAAAATGAGAGCGTGATTGTCTTTTTGATGTTAACTTAGAATGATAAAAAATGGTCGGTAAGGGTTGGGGTAAAATTCGATTAGCTTCATCACTTCAAATCCGTAATCCTTTTCTATTGTTTCCACCATTTTAGCACATCGAAGATACCAACATATTAACTTTAAGAAACGAAACTGCTAAGCCAATTCAGATATTTGATCATACAAATAGTAATTTCGGCTAAGATACAACCATCATCACTTGCATTTACAGTTTCGAAGACCCTAACTCGAGCGATGTCCCTATTTAGGAGCATTACCGTCTAGATATCAGTGGAGAAGGAAAAAAAACAAGTTACTGGTTTGAAAATCAAGCCAGTAATTGAAGGTTAGTGTTTGTAATCGTTATACATATACTGAATGAAACTTCAATTTTGTATTTTATTCGATTTTTGTTCAAGATTTGTAAACCATAAGAAAGCTTCAAAAATCACTTGTTATATTGCATTCAAATGAGAAACATGTTTTCTTCTCAAGTTTATTGCATATCAATTAAACTTCAATTTTGTTATAGATGTACTTGAATAACTTGTTGTTTTGCATACCAATTTTAATTCATTAAACTATTGTTATTGTAGATGTACTTCAATTTTGTTATACATATTGAATTAAACTTCAAAGATCATGTATTCGAAAGTCACATCTTAATCATTGATGTACTTCAATATTTTTATACATACTGAATTAAACTTGAGGATCATGTCTTCAAAAATCACATGTTAATCATTGATGATTAACATGAGAGCTGATACAAAATATTAATTCTGAATGATGTTAATCATTAATGATTGACATTATAAACATTTTCAGGATGAATCTATTTTGTTTGTAATATTTTAGATGTGCTTCGGTTTTGTTATACATACTGAAAGTTTTGTTATACATACTGAATTAAATTTCAAAGATATTGTCTTTAAAATTCACATGTTAATCATTGATGATTAATAAGAAAGCTTATACAGAATATTAACTATGAATGATGTTAATCAATAAATATTGACTTTATAAACACTTTCAAGATGAATTTGTTTTGTTTGTACGAGAACTACTTCTTCGACTCACGACATCTTTCGATTGTTTAGTATTAGAAACTTGAAGCTATGAGTTCGGAGTGAGAAAAATCATTGGTTATGAAGTGTGTGCCACCCCATTTCTACTGTTTGCAAATACTATGGTTTTTCGTATAATTACATGAATACAAAAATACGGTTTATCAAAAACCGATAATTTGCATGTTTAAAAACAGTGGGTGTTACAAATCCATACCAAAACTAACCATAGTAAGCAAGAAAGGATTAAACCTTGCGTCCAAGATAGGAGCTAACTCGAGCTCCACTCTGGCTAAACTGTAACACCCGACTTATTAACAAAACACCCCGTAAAAATTTTTATTTTTCAAACCATATATTTTACAATAAAACATTATCCAAAGGGTATTTGTCAACACAAGCAGGTACAAGTGTATCAAGGATTACAATACATAAAGGTATTATACATCGATTAAGCCGGGTTGTCACTTCACCATCCTAAGTCCTTAGTCACGGACTTTATCTTTTCCCTTAGCGGGATCACGCTCACCTGCAGGGACATATCAAATAAAACTGTGAGCTATAAAGCCCAATGAGTAATCAGCAAATAACATTACACATATATAAGAGAATAATAACAATTAAACTCTTAAACAGTTTCTGTCCCATATATCATAGTCATCACTGACCGCACCATATATCATAGCCATTTAGGCCGCACCAAATATCATAGCCGTATAGGCCGCACCAAAACATTTTAGTTAATCAAATCATAGCCCTAAGGCCACACCAACAGTTTTATCATTTATATCATAGCCCGAATGCCGCACCAGTTGTTTCATCGTTTGTATCATAGCCCGGAGGCCGCACCAATTTAGGTTCAATAACCCAATATCATGGTCCTAAGACCGCACCATTCAATTTCAAGATTTAGTATCATATCTACATAACATTTGGGTATTCTACCCTTGTCTCGTATTCAACTACTTCAAGTAGTGCCATTGCAATCATCATATAACATACTAGATATAGTTAAGATTACTCACCTGAATGCTTGCTACTACTAGCTTTAGTTATTTCTTGCCTTGTTATGAATTCCGCAAGATTTTGTCTCGTACCTATAATTTCATTTTCACAATGATTATAGGTTATCAATGATTTTAATTGACTCTAATAGACTAATACATAAGAGTTCAATATTATAACATTACAAACAATGTCTAGATGATAAACTTTCCATTTACCATCTTTTCATGAATTATACGCTTTACCGAAGCATTCGTATTGTTCTACAGTGCCCCCGAGGAGTCGAAAACTCAATTTAGTATTTTTCTAGGACTTTTCAACCCATCATGGACTTATGGTTCAAGTTTGGGGTAAATCGGACAAACCTAGCAAAAATTCACGTTTTTGAACCCCCTGCCTGACAAGCACGACCCGTGCATATTTTGGCCTTGGGAGAGCACGACTCGTGCAAGGCTAAAAGGCAAAGTTCTTTGGTTTTCCAGGTATGCACGACTCGTGCATATTAAGCACGACCCGTGCTTAGTCTGGGCAGTCCAGATTTCAGTCCGATTTTCTCCTGTAGCACCCTGTTTTGACATATTAAGTTCTTATTCTTGTTCTTAATCATTTGGGGTTTATTTCCAGACTAAAACCTTCCATTTATACAAGGTTTTAATCCATTGAAACCAACTCAATCAATCAAAAGGAAGAATTAGGGTTCTTAACTCCAAAAACCCCAAAACTTCAAATTCATCAAAACCAAGTGTTTCAATGGCATGTTCTTATCATATGAACATGTTTAAACCCAGAAATCATGTGAGAACTTCATGAACTTCACTGAAATTGCAGATTTCAATTTACCCACAAAAACCCACCAAGAACAAACTAAGCTAGAACTTGAAATACTTACTTTCAATGCTTCCAATTCTTCAATACCAAGCCTAGAATCGAAATCCAAGCTCAAACCTTCAAGAAATCTGAAATGATCGCTCAAGAAACCCTCTCCCGTGACTTCTAGAAAATCTGCACATGTGGGAGAGCTTCTCTCCTTTTTATACTTCCAGAAATTACAAATTATTCCTTGGAGTTGCATTTCTTGAACTTTTGCCACATCTAGCACATTTAATAACAAAACCAGTTTTTTTTATAACATTTTAAGTCCAAAACTCAAAATATTATTACAAACCAAATCCTTTTCTGTCCAAAAGACCAAATTACCCTTCTAAGGTAAAATGACTCATTTACCCTTTTTATTATATTTACATATAAGGAGTGTCTTGGCGTTACATAAACTTCATCCCATTTATAGAAAATCATTTTAACCTGGAATACATGGCAAAACATAGAATACGTAAGACAATAATGTCTCGTGAGTTACATGAGTTTTAGACTCAAACATTTAATTTATTTTTCCAACCTTTTTATAAAACTTATAACATAAAACATCTTTCAAAGCTTTATAGTAGTAACATACCATAGCTCTTTACTTTTCAAAATCATTTCATATCATACTTTGCAAAAATAACATCTTTCAAAACTTTATAGTAGCAACATACTATAACTCTTTACTTCTCAAAATCATTTCGTAACATACTTTGCAAAAATAGCATCTTTCTTACTTTATTTGACTGGATTTATAAGCTTGCTGGATTTTTATACTTAGGGTTTAATCACCATAAGTGATACCCCAAGTCTCTACGGCTAGAAAGAACGGATCAATCCTCACCATAGAAGTTGCTTAGGAAATCTACTTCGCGATGGGGCTTTTTCCCCAGTAGACTCCATACCTAACCCGGGTAGGTGGAACACGACATGGTTCCCTTACTAACGCTGCTTGCTACAATTACCAGTCATACAAAATACTTTCTGCTTACTTGAACATTACTCACATATATATAAATAGTGGCTAAGTGCCAAACTTCATCAATTTCTGTCTTTATGGCTAAATGCCAAATTTATAACTTTCATCACATAATAATCATACTTTTAAAACATGTTTTTATAACATTCCAGGCTTAATGCCAAATCATACTTTCCAAACATCTTATGGCTATATGCTTATTCATACTTGAAAACATAGACGGTTTGTAACCAAAACATACTTATTAAACACTTTGTGGCTATACGCCTATTCATACTTGAAAACATATATGGTTTATAACCAAAACATACTTTCACGTAATTGGCTCATAGGCCAAAACATACCTTCACATTATTGGCTCATAGGCCAAACATAACTTCAAATATAGTATTATACTTTCACAAACAAGTTAGAAATAATACTCTTGCATATAATTTCGTATATAGAGATTTTATAAGAAATCTTGAATATACTTACTTGTCATGTACCCCAGAATGGGTAAAAATACTGCATGTACTCACCTCGTGTATTGCTAGTAGATTGACTACACATTCCTTGCATTTATACTCTTTTTGTGATCCAATAATCACTTGGCATGAACCTATATTTAACATGTTATACATTAACATTCATGCTAACTGACTCTATAACTCCTTAGAGTCTTTATTACACTAATATGAGTCATAACAAGTCTATAACTATTAAATGACAAACTTTAAATAAATCGTATATTATACGTATTTTACTACAGTACCCTCGGGGGGTCGTATTCCCGGTTTAACAATTTTCCATGAAGTTTTAGACCATAATGGACTTATGTTTAAAATTTGAGGTCAAACGGACAAGTCTAGCCTCAAATCCCAAAAATCAACCTCATTTGGCAGGAGACTCACTACATTGTGAACCTGGCGCCGCCTCGCGTCGCGACAAGGGTGTAAGTCGTGTCGCGACTTGCAAGCAGGTTGCCTTATTTGGCGATTTTCCAAACTGCAGTTGCACTAATTCCTTACCTTAAATTCTTAATACTTGACTTAATCATTTTAAGGTCATTTCTAGGCCTTAAATAACAACTTACTTTTAGTTTCCAACCATGGAATCATTCCAATCCTTGACAAATCATAGAAATCCCGTTTTTAACATTTTATGGTATATTGAACTTCATGAAAACCATTGAAACCATCTTTGATCACAAGGACCCATGAGCTAGGGTCCTGATGTAACACCCGACTTATTAACAAAACACCCCGTAAAAATATTTATTTTTCAAACCATATATTTTACAAGAAAACATTATCCAAAGGGTATTTGTCAACATAAACAGGTACAAGTGTATCAAGGAGTACAATACATAAATTTATTATACATCCATTAAGCCGGGTTGTCACTTCACCATCCTAAGTCCTTAGTCACGGACTTTATCTTTTCCCTTAGCAGGATCACGCTCACCTGCAGGGACATATAAAATAAAACTGTGAGCTATAAAGCCCAATGAGTAATCAGCAAATAACATTACACATATATAAGAGAATAATAACAATTAACTCTTAAACAGTTTCTGTCCCATATATCATAGTCATCACTGACCGCACCAAATATCATAGCCATATAGGCCGCACCAAATCATTTTAGTTAATCACATCATAGCCCTAAGGCCGCACCAACAGTTTTATCGTTTATATCATAGCCCAAAGGCCGCACCAATTTAGGTTCGATAACCCAAAATCATGGTCCTAAGACCGCACAATTTAGTTTCAAGATTAAATATCATAGCCGTGAGGTCGCACCATTTGGATTCTCAATCCAATAATATATCCGTATATGTTTCGGGTATTCTACCCTTATCTCGTGTTCAACTACTTCAAGTAGTGCCATTGTAATCATCGTATATTACACTAGATATAGTTAAGATTACTCACCTTGATGCGATATTGTCAATCTTGGGCTCAAACCGAATAAAACTTCAAATTCTGGAATCTAAGGGAATTTAGATCATCTACTAGTATTCAATCACTTTATTATAACCCCTGGAATCTTGAAATCTTCAATCAAATCTTCAATTTCTTGCCCAAAATGATTGGAAATGATGAAGGAAAGTTGCAAGGAGTGTTCTGGAGTTTTAGGGCTGAAAGTATCATAAATAGGAGGTCAAATCCGTGTTTTATGATCCTAAACCCGAGTTGGGTCGGGTTTGACCCATTTGAGTACCCGTTTGACCCTAAAACACTTAAAACTCCATAACTTTTTACTCGAAACTCCGTTTTTGATGAGGTTTTCGCCTACGCGTTCGTAATGAAATTATACATAACACTACACAAGCATATTCTCAAAAATATTACCACAATAATGTCGTATACTTGACATGTGGAGTGTCAACTTTACCGAAACGGCAAATTTGGTCCATTATTTTACAAATTTCATACTTCCACACACGCAAGTATGCTTACAAGTTTAATTAACACTCTAACCTTGGGGTGTTACAAATTCTCCCCTCCTTCAAAAGATTCCGTCCCCGGAATCATACAAATAGTTGTGGGTATTTCTCCCTCATTTCGCTTTCGGTCTCCCACGTCATGTCGGAACCTCTGTGATGTCGCCAAAGTACTTTAACCATGCTGATTTTCTTATTTCGCAGCTGTCTTACCTTTCGGTCTAACACCCTCTCGGGTTGTTCAGGGTATCTTAACTTCTCATCGATTTCAATTTCAGCGAGGGGTACCCGCTGAGACTTGTCAAACAAGGTCTTTCTTAAATGAGACACATGAAATACATCATGTATACCATGAAGTTCGTCGGGTAATTCCAATCTATACGCTACAGCTCCAATCCTTTGGGATATGCGGAAAGGTTCAATAAAACGAGGACTCAACTTTCCTTTCTTCCCAAAACGAATTAAGCCTTTCCAAGGGGATACTTTAAGCATTACCATGTCCCCCACTTGGAATTCTAGTGGTTTTACCCGTTTATCTGCAGATTGCTTCTGTCGATTCTGGGCTACTTTCAAATTTTCTCGAATTTGTTTAATCTTTTCTTCAGTCTGTGCCACAATCTCAGGTCCAGCTAACGGCTTTTCCCCAACTTCAGTCCAGCAAGTCGGAGTACGACACGGTGCTCCATACAATGCTTCATACGGGGCCATCTGTATGCTGGAATGATAGTTATTATTGTACGCGAATTCTACCAGAGGTAAATGATCTTCCTAGCTTCCACCAAAATCTATGACACAGGTTCTTAGCATGTCTTCCAAAGTCTGGATAGTTCTCTCACTTTGACCATCGGTCTGCGGGTGATAAGCAGTACTCATAAGTACTTTTGTACTGAATTGCTCTTGTAGACTTTGCCAAAACCGGGAAGTAAATCTACTATCTCGATCTGACACTATCGATACCGGTAATCCATGTCGACATATCACCTCATCTATGTAGATCTTCGCCAGTTGATCTACCCTGTACTTCTCGCTAATCGGTATGGATTGTGTTGATTTTGTTAATCGATCAACAATCACCCACACCGTATCATGACCTCGAGGTGTCCGCGGCAACTTTGTTACAAAATCCATAGTGATATTGTCCCACTTCTTTTCTGGGATCGGCAATGGTTGGATTGCTCCGTACGGTTTCTGATGGTTTGACTTCACTTGCAGGCATGTCAAACACTTTTCTACGTATCTTCCAACATCTCTCTTCATCCCAGGCCACCGGTACAACGGTTTTAGAGTCCGGTACATCTTGGTACTGCCCGGATGAACTGCATATCGACTATAATGTGCATCTTCTAGTAGTAAATTTCGTGCCTCTCCTTGTTTTGGGACCCACACACGACCTCTAAAGGTTTTCAATCGCTGTGTGTTTTCATCCAAATGCTTCAGATATCCAACCATTCGTTCGCTTTTTACATGTTCCGGCTTACACGCTTCTTCCTGTGCCAAACGGATCAGTTCGGGTAATCGGCTTGCTACACCCATACAAGCGGATGTAACTTTCAAAGGAACTTCTTTCCGGCTTAGAGCATCTGCCACCACATTCTCCTTGCCAGGATGGTATAAGATTTCACAATCAAAATCTTTAAGTAGATCCATCCACCTTTGTTGTTGCATATTAAGTTCTTTTTGGTCGAATAGGTACTTCAAACTTTTGTGGTCCGTATAGACAACAAATTTCACACCATATAAACAGTGTCTCCACAGCTTTAATGCTAGAATCACCGCAGCTAATTCCAGATCATGAACTGGATATTTCTTCTCGGCTTCTTTTAATTGGCGGGACGCATAAGCTATCACCCGACCTTTCTGCATTAACACACATCCAAGGCCGACTCTAGAAGCATCGCTGTAGATCACATATTCTTCTCCGCTTTGCTGTAGTGCTAACATTGGTGCTTCACACAAGGCTTGTTTCAACCTTTGGAAAGCTTCTTGCTGTTTTTCCGCCCATTCAAATTTTTCGCCTTTCTTGGTCAACTTGGTCAACGGGGCAGCTATCGAGGAGAAATTCTCGACAAATCTTCTATAATAGCCTGCCAAACCAAGGAAACTTTGTACTTCAGTTGGACTTCGAGGCGGTTCCCACTTCATCACGGCTTCAATTTTTGCTGGATCAACTTTCACACCTTCAGCATTAATTACATGGCCAAGAAATTGAACTTCTCTTAGCCAGAATTCATACTTGGAGAATTTCGCATACAGCTTTTCTTGACGAAGCAACTCCAGCATTTGTCGAAGGTGCACTTCATGCTCGGCTTGGCTTCGCGAATACACCAGAATATCGTCTATAAATACTATCACCAATGTATCGAGGAACGGACGGCACACTCGGTTCATGAGATCCATGAATACGGCCAGAGCATTGGTTAACCCGAAAGGCATCACCAAAAACTCATAATGACCGTATCGTGTACGAAAAGCTGTCTTCGGTATGTCAGATTCTTATATCTTCAACTGATGATAACCCGACCTCAGGTCAATTTTGGAAAAATAAGATGCTCCCTGTAGCTGATCAAACAGGTCATCTATTCTAGGTAGCAGATATTTGTTTTTCACCGTGATCTTGTTTAATTCCCGATAGTCAATACACATGCGCATCGACCCGTCTTTCTTCTTAACAATCAGGATAGGGGCTCCCCAAGGCGATGTACTCGGTCTGATAAAACCCCTATCTAACAGTTCTTCCAGTTGCTTTCGCAGTTCCACCATCTCTGAAGGTGCTAAACGATATGGAGCTCGGGTAACAGGAGCAGCTCCCGGGATCAGTTCAATCGTGAACTCTACATGTCGATCTGGTGGTAACCCTGGAAGTTCATCTGGAAATACATCTGGGAATTTGTTTACCACGTTTACATTTGCTACCCCCACTTTAATTGGTTTAGCCACTGCTACATAGGCCAAATAAAACATCCCTCCTTTACTAATACAGCTTCGGGCTTGAGCAAAGGAGATAACTGGCATTCTCAACCGGGGTCTTTCACCCTTAATCTTTATCCATTCCCCATCCGGTGATAATACTGTGATGCTTTTATTTTTCTACAATCCATGTTAGCATAATTCGTTGCTAACCAATCCATTCCCACAATTACACCAAATTCATTGGTAGTCATCGGCTTCAAATCTATAGGGAAAGTGGTCCCATAGATTTTAAGCTGACAACCTTCCAGGTGTTCGGAAACCCAAACATATCTGTCGTCCGCTACAGCCACTTCCAAGCTTTCTTCCATTGGGGTTAATGGTACATTCAAGCGAGACATCAGAGACTCCGATACAAAACAATGTGTAGCCCCTGGATCAAATATAACATATACAGGTATGGAATTGAGAGTGAAGATACCTGTAACCACATCTGTCTTTTCACGAGCTTCCTCAACGGTCATTTGAAAGGCTCGCGAGGCTACTGGTCTTCCTCGGTTCTTCACCTCCTCCTTCTTTCCTCCCTGATTATTTCTGGTTCTATCACTGAATGTTCCAGATTTCAACTCAGGACAGTTCAGGCAGATATGATCCGTAGCTCCACATTGAAAACACCTACGCTCCGCCCGACAGTTGCTAGCTTCATGCCCCGGTTTTCCACAATTTCGACAATTTGCAGATACAGTGTTGACCCGACAACTTCCAGAGTGCCTTTTTCTGCACTTTTCACACCACTTGGCTTCATCTTTCTGGCCTTTACCCTTAGACCCAGTTTGCTGCGACTTTTTCTGAGGCATCCAACCTTGGTCTTCCGCCTTTCTTTTAGTTTCAATGGCTTTCTTTTCATCTTCTTGTCGCTTCAACTCTGTCTCCCTTTCAGTGGCCCTATCCACCACTTGTCGGAAAGTAGACAGTTTCAATGGTTGCACAATTTCTCTGATTCGGGTCGTCAGCCCCCAGACATACTTATCAATCTTCCTCTTTTCAGTATTGACATGGTGTTCCGCAAATCTTGCTTTCTCCAGAAAGCTCAGAGTGTATTCTTGGACAGACTGGGAACCTTGTTCCATGTGCAGAAATTCGTCCTCCAACTTCTTTATGGCTACCTCTGAACAATACTCCTCGTTGAACTTGGTCTTGAATTGTTCCCAATGTATCGATAGGGTTGAATCAGTACCCAATGACTTGTAGTAAATTTGCCACCAATGTAATGCACTGCTTGTAAGTTGATTTGTGGCAAATTCTACCTTGTCGTCATCAGCACATTTGCTGACCCGAAACACCTTCTCAATATGCATTATCCACTCCATTGCCTGGACTGGATTATCTGTCCCTGAAAATTCTTTTGGTTTACACCCAAGGAAAGCTTTGTAAGTGCATCCGACTTTCTTTGTAGAAGCTTCCCCGCCCTGTATTTTCATTACAAACGGGGTATCACGAATTTGTTTCACAACCACGGTTCAAACCTGTTTATCATACATTTTTCACATTAACAAATGTTAAGGTCCCACACCCGACTCTTCTAACGCCCCTCCGATTTACCTGAGTACATAGCATTTAAAACAAATATGTGAGACAAAATGTCTCGTGAGCATTATGGGTTTAGACCCAAAACATTTTACCAATTATATCATTATTCTTTAAATTTCCAATTTTACATTTCCTGTGAGCGCACCCACAGGTATTCCTTATTTCGTGATGGTACATTCTTACGAGCGCACCCGTAGGTTTTATACGAGACGCACCCGTATAACTACTTCCCCAATAGCATGAAACGGATTCATCTATCAGGGTAAGACAACTACTTCGCAACGGGAGGTACCATCCCAGTAGTGTCTTATTGCCACCCCTACCGCAGCAGGCCGTGGTCTTTATCCGGATACTAAAGCAACTTATCATCATGAGCCAATCACATTATTAGTCACTTCATTTCTGATTTCATTTCTTTCACATTATAACCATACTTTCCATAAAATACTTTGACTCCAAAACATTTTTAAATAAAGTTCAATTTGCTATGTACTCGAAAATCCACATAACACTCACCTTGATTCTACTACGATTCACTAGGCTTCACGTACGCCTTTTCCCTTCCCGTGCTCACCAACGTTCGAAGCACCACCTATACGAGTAGTATATATAAATACGCAATATAATTAACTCTATAATGCTTAAGTCTCAAATGACATAGCTCCGGGTTATAATAAATGTATAACTATTAATAAGCTCGTTTTATCGTTTTCTCCGAAATACGCGTATTCTGCTACAGTACCCCCGAGGGGTCGTATTTCAGTTCCGACTCTTTTCCATGAAATCTTAAGCCATATTAGACTTGTGTTTCAAATTTGGAGTTCATTGGACAAGTCTAGCTCAAATTCCAAAATCAAGTTTTTAACATAAACTTGATTTTAGCCACTGCCGCTACAGTGGTTTTTCCGCAAGGTCGGATTACGGATTTGACCATTCCCGACATGTTCTTATACCATTTTAGGGTTATGGCTAAAATTTCAGGTCAATCGGACATGTCTAGCTATGGTTTCTAGCATTTGGATTTCTAACATTTTTGGTCCCTGACTGGTCCCTGACTGGAGGCGCACTGCGCCAGGCATAGGGCGCACTGCGCCTTGGCGCACCCCGCCCTGATCCTGGGCGCACTGTGCCTAGCGCCTGGGCAGGCTCCTGATCAGTCGCGATTTGGCACTATAGCATGCAGTTTTGACATTTTAAGTCCTTAATCTAGTTCTTAATCGTTTGGGGTTTGTTCCTAGGCTAAAACCTTCTATCAATACAAGGTTTTAACCCATTAAAATCGATTCAAACAATCAAATGCAGGAATTAAAGTTCTTGACCAAGATTGCAAATTCTCAAGAATAGCAATCTACTTCCATGTTTTTGAGTTAAGTTCTTAACTAATGACTTATTGGAAGCATTAGCTACTTAACCCACATGATTTATGACTGAAATTGCAGTTTCAATTCATCCCAAAGACCACATCAAGAACACCCACCAAAACCTAGGTTAGAACAAAGAAAATGTTACCTTTCAAGACTTGGAATCACCAATTCCAACTTCAATTCCTTGCTATAACCTCTAGAAATGTTTCTTCTTCCGTGCTCTCTCTCGCTCTCTCTAGTTTTCTCTGGATCGTTCCACTGATTTCTGGGCATAGAGAGTAATAACTCTCTTATTTTATGTTTAAAATTTTTTTTATAATTTCATTGCACTTTAGTCCCTTGGTTTCTAGCTTTTCTACAAAAATGGTCCTAAGACCATAACTTTGCAACCAAAGTTCCATTAACTCTTAACTTAACATTTTCTTGACATTTTTGGTCATTTCCATGTCAAATGACCATTATGCCCTTTTCGGCCATATTTCACTATTCATGCGGTAAAACTCCAACTTTCTTATAAACTTTTATTTCTTATGTTATTATTTCACAAATACATATTATTTTACATATTAACCTCATAACGTGTCAAAAGACCGTTTTACCCTTTTACAATTTTTCGCCCTTTTTACCCGATTATTTTACATTTTATTACATATTTTCACGGGTTCTTACAACCTCTCCCCCTTAAGAGGATTCCGTCCTCGGAATCTTCTCATAATTCGTGAAATTCGGGTATCTTTTCTTCATTTCTTCTAGCGTCTCCCAAGTTAAATCCGAGCCCGACGCGTGCTTCCATTTGACCAAGACTAAGTCAATTTCTTTGTTTCTCAACTTCTTGGTTCTCACCTCCAACATTGCTTCTGGTTCTTCTATTAGCTTATTCGGAGCTTCTACTGTTAGGTCTTTCAACGGGATAACAAGTTCACTTTTTCCAAAGTACTTTTTCAAATAACACACATGGAACGTATCATGTATACCACTCAGTTCATGTGGTAACTCTAACTTGAAAGCTTGTTCACCAACTCTTTTTAAGATCTTGAATGGTCCAATGTATATTGGACTCAGTTTACCCCTCTTTCCAAATCTTACCACACCTTTCCACGGTGACACTTTGAGCATTACAAGATCACCTTCCTTTAAGTCGTAAGGTCTCTTCTTCAGATCCGCATAACTCTTCTGCCTATCCTGAGCAGCTTTCATATTAGCTTGAATTATTTTGATCTTTTCGTTTGTTATTCTTACAATTTCCAGCCCAGTCATTTTAGTCTCTCCCGCTTCCAACCAACATAAAGGGGTTCTACACTTTCTGCCATATAGAGCTTCAAACGGTGGCATCCCAATACTGGAATGATAGCTGTTGTTATAAGAAAACTCTACCAATGGTAAATGTTCGTCCCAATTCCCACCGAAATCCAAGGCACACGATCGTAGCATATCTTCTACGGTCTGGATGGTTCGTTCACTTTGCCCGTCTGTCTGGGGATGATAAGCTGTACTCATTTTAATTTTTGTCCCCATTCGTTCCTGTAGTGCCTCCCACAATTTTGAGGTAAATCGTGGGTCTCTGTCAGACACGACTGACAAGGGAGCTCCATGAAGTCTTATCACTTCATCCTTGTATATCTGTGCCAAAGTCTCCAATTGAGTATTTTCGTTAATTGCCAAAAACATAGCACTCTTGGTCAAGCGGTCAACAATGACCCATATACTGTTGTGGCCTCTTCTAGTTCTTGGCAACCCAACTATGAAATCCATGGTTATGTCTTCCCATTTCCCCGCTGGAATTTGCAGTGGTTGAGTATTTCCATATGGGGTTTGGTGTTCCGCTTTCACCTGTGCACAGGTTGCACATTTAGAGATATATTTGACAATTCTTTTCTTCATTCCCGGCCACCAATACTGTTATTTGAGATCCCGATAAGTTTTCGTGCTTCCTGGATGAATGGAATATTTTCACTTATGGGATTCTTCTAGTATCAACTTTCGGATTCCACCTGCTTTTGGTACCCACACGTGATTTCTGACTGTCTTCAGTCCCTGGGTATTTTCTCCAAACACCAAATCTTTTCCCAGCTTTTCCTTCTTTAAGTCACCTCTTTCCAATACTTGCTTTTGCGCGTCTTTGATGCTTTCTATTAGGCTTGATTTCAATTCGATCTTCATCAACCTCTCTTGACTTTTCTTTTCATGAAACTTCCTGCTTAAGGCATCTGCTACCACATTCGCTTTCCCAGGGTGGTAAGCGATTTCGCAGTCATAATCATTAATTAGCTCCAGCCACCTACTTTGCCTCATATTGAGATCTTTCTGAGAAAATACGTATTGCAAGCTTTTATGATCCGTGTACAAGGTGCACTTTGTCCCATACAAGTAATGCCTCCAGATTTTTAATGCAAACACAATTGCTGCCAGTTCCAAATCGTGCGTTGCATACCGAGTTTCAGGTTCCTTCAATTGGCGAGAAGCGTATGCTATTACTTTTCCCCGCTGCATTAATACACAACCCAACCCTCTTTTTGAGGCATCACTATACACCACGAAATCTTCGGTTCCTTCTGGTAGGGTAAGAACTGGCGCATTACATAACTTCTCTTTTAGTGTCTCAAATGCTTTTTCTTGTTCCGCCCCCCATTCAAATTTTACTCCTTTCCTTGTTAGCTTCGTAAGAGGTACCGCAATCCATGAAAAATCTTGGATGAACCGTCGGTAGTACCCGGCGAGTCCAAGGAAACTTCTCACTTCCGTCGGAGTCTTGGGAAATTCTCATTTCATCACTGCCTCCACTTTTGTTGGATCTACCTTAATACCTTGGATTGAGACAACGTGTCCAAGGAATTGCACTTCCCTCAGCCAAAATTCGCACTTCGAAAATTTTGCATATAACTTTTCTTTCTTTAGAACTTCTAGCACCGTCCTCAAATGATTTCTGTGTTCCTCTGCATTCTTCGAATAGATAAGAATGTCATCAATAAAGACGATAACAAACTTATCAAGGAACGGCTTGCACACCCTATTCATCAAATCCATGAAGATTGACGGGGCATTCGTCAGACCAAAAGGCATGACCAGAAATTCATAATGCCCGTAGCGAGTGCGAAAAGCAGTCTTCTCAATATCTTCATTTCTTACGCGCACCTGATGATAACCAGACCAGAGGTCAATCTTGGAGAAATAGTCAGCGCCTTGCAACTGATCAAACAGATCGTCTATTCGTGGTAGCGGGTAACGATTCTTGATGGTGATTTTATTGAGCTCGCGGTAATCAATGCACATTCGCATCGTGCCATCCTTCTTCTTGACAAACAGCACCGGTGCACCCTAAGGAGACACACTGGGGCGGATGAAGCCTTTATCCAGCAATTCCTGTAATTGTGACATCAACTCTCGCATTTCGGTCGGGGCCAAACGGTATGGAGCACGAGCGATAGGAGAAGCTCCAGGTACAAGATCAATTCGGAATTCTACTTGTCTCTCTGGTGGCAACCCGGGTAAGTCATCTGGAAACACTTCAGGATATTCTTTCACCACGTCAATGTCATGTACCATCTTCTTTACTTTATCTTCCATCATTACATACGCCACATAGGATAAGCATCCTTTCATCAAACATCTCCTGACCTTCGCTGCACTAATCAAATTGGACATTCTCTTGGGTTTTTCACCGTACACATACACTTTACTGCCACCTGGAATTTTCACTGACACTATCTTCTTCCCACATGCGATTTTTGCATCATTGGCTCCAAGCCAATCCATACCAATGACAACATCAAAAGTCTTCACTCCAATCGGAAGAAGGTTCAACGAAAATTTCTGATCATCTATGCTGAGTTCGCAGCCACGGTATACATGTTTTATCCCCACTTTCTTACCACTTGCTAATTCTACCTCACATACACGATCTAATGGTTCTAGCAGTATATTGAATTTTAGACCAAACTCATAGGACACAAACGAACACGTAGCACCAGAGTCAAATAATACATAGGCAGGCATCTGGTTAATTAGTAGAGTACCTGAGACCACGTCTTGTGTCTCCTTTGCTTCTTCTCGGGTAAGTTGGAAGGCGCGAGTCTTCACCTTTTGAGGCTCCGTCTTTTTCTGCGCAGTTGACACCATTGTCTCGCCACCCTTCTTCGGACAATTAAAACTATAATGCCCCTTTTCGTGACATGAGAAACACTCGACTTCACTGAGCTTAGGATAGGTACATTCCCTCGCCTTGTGACCCATTCTTCCACAGTTAAAACAAGCCGCACTTCCCATCTTACATTCGCCCATATGCTCTTTCCCGCACTTATCACACATTTTTCGACTGCCCTGTTTGGTTGACATCGCTACCGACTTTCCCTTCTTATTCCAGCTGCTACTCCCGCCACTGAATTTACGTTTATCCCCAGAAACTTGCCTCTCCACTGTTCTTCGTTTCCACACATCTTCAACATTTCTTGCTGCCTCAAACGCCGTGTCCATTGTTACCGCCCGTTTTACTTCCAATTCATACTCCCAAGGTAGGCCTTTCACATAACGGTTGATTCGTGCCCGCTCCGTAGTGTAAATGTTTCCCACGAACGGTAGCATATCGCTGAACTTTTTAGTATACTCAGCAACAGTCAAACTACCCTTCTTTAAAGTAAGGAATTCGTCTTCAAGTTTTTCTATGTCCCGAAGGGGACAATATTTATTCTTCAGGCGGGTGGTGAACTCGGTCCACGACCACTTATAAATTACATCCTTTCCAACCAGTTCGTATAAGGTGTTCCACCAGACCAATGCATCGTCTTTCAACATTCGTGAGGCATAATAAACTTTATCCTTTTCATGACACTTGCTGACCTCCAGTACTTGCTCTGTCTCCCGTATCCATCGCATCGTGACTTTAGGCTCGTAGCTACCATAGTATTCCGTTGGTTTACATTCCAGAAAAGTTTTAAAAGAACATCTCTTCTTATCTTTTGTCCCCACACTATCCTCCTCCGTAATCGAATCTCCGTTAGTGGGTCTCCAAGAAGCATCATCTGCTGAAGGGTTAGGTTGTGGGTCCCCCAGCCGTGTATTCAGCATTTGGCGCATATCCTCCCTCATCTCCGTCTTTAGATTGCTAATAAGATTTTGAATAGCCTCCAAAGTCACGGGTGGAGGTTGCGGTATTGGATTTGGGTTAGGACCCATGTTAACCGCATCATCGACCGGATTATCTCCATGGGACGGGGTATGACTTGCAGCCCGTCCTTCACTTGAAAGATTTTGACCTCCACTCTCCATTTACTATATGAAACGAATAGAATTCACGTTTTGTTACTTCACACACACACACATATATATATATATATATATATATATATATATATATATATATATATATATATATATATATATATATATATATATATATATATATACATATATATATATATATATATATATATATATATATATATCAATATACTCGAAAGCGGTAGCATGTGATCTTCCTATGAGACTCGTGTTCCCAAGTGTCTCTATACTAATTTCCACAACCAAATTCCTCAGGTTCCCTAGTGACTTCACCATTTCCAAAGCATATCCTGTGGTTACAATAATACGGGCCCAATATTATTTTAACCACCTATATAGCTTGGCTCTGATGTTATCACAAGATCACCTGGTTCATCGGTTTCTGTGGATTCCAACATTATAAATTAGCGATTCTACCCCGTTAGTTAGTACTTAATACTACTACTTTACTTACTATTAATCCACTAGTTTAAGCCTAGGATGGTTACCCAACCTAATTCGCTTAAACCATGGCTCTGATACCAAATTGTAACACCCCAATTTTCACACAAATTTTTTTTTTACAAACTTTATTACAACGTTTGAAAACAAACCAAGTATTTTCATTACAAACGGGGTATCACGAATTTGTTTCACAACCACGGTTCAAACCTGTTTATCATACATTTTTCACATTAACAAATGTTAAGGTCCCACACCCGACTCTTCTAACGCCCCTCCGATTTACCTGAGTACATAGCATTTAAAACAAATATGTGAGACAAAATGTCTCGTGAGCATTATGGGTTTAGACCCAAAACATTTTACCAATTATATCATTATTCTTTAAATTTCCAATTTTACATTTCCTGTGAGCGCACCCACAGGTATTCCTTATTTCGTGATGGTACATTCTTACGAGCGCACCCGTAGGTTTTATACGAGACGCACCCGTATAACTACTTCCCCAATAGCATGAAACGGATTCATCTATCAGGGTAAGACAACTACTTCGCAACGGGAGGTACCATCCCAGTAGTGTCTTATTGCCACCCCTACCGCAGCAGGCCGTGGTCTTTATCCGGATACTAAAGCAACTTATCATCATGAGCCAATCACATTATTAGTCACTTCATTTCTGATTTCATTTCTTTCACATTATAACCATACTTTCCATAAAATACTTTGACTCCAAAACATTTTTAAATAAAGTTCAATTTGCTATGTACTCGAAAATCCACATAACACTCACCTTGATTCTACTACGATTCACTAGGCTTCACGTACGCCTTTTCCCTTCCCGTGCTCACCAACGTTCGAAGCACCACCTATACGAGTAGTATATATAAATACGCAATATAATTAACTCTATAATGCTTAAGTCTCAAATGACATAGCTCCGGGTTATAATAAATGTATAACTATTAATAAGCTCGTTTTATCGTTTTCTCCGAAATACGCGTATTCTGCTACAGTACCCCCGAGGGGTCGTATTTCAGTTCCGACTCTTTTCCATGAAATCTTAAGCCATATTAGACTTGTGTTTCAAATTTGGAGTTCATTGGACAAGTCTAGCTCAAATTCCAAAATCAAGTTTTTAACATAAACTTGATTTTAGCCACTGCCGCTACAGTGGTTTTTCCGCAAGGTCGGATTACGGATTTGACCATTCCCGACATGTTCTTATACCATTTTAGGGTTATGGCTAAAATTTCAGGTCAATCGGACATGTCTAGCTATGGTTTCTAGCATTTGGATTTCTAACATTTTTGGTCCCTGACTGGTCCCTGACTGGAGGCGCACTGCGCCAGGCATAGGGCGCACTGCGCCTTGGCGCACCCCGCCCTGATCCTGGGCGCACTGTGCCTAGCGCCTGGGCAGGCTCCTGATCAGTCGCGATTTGGCACTATAGCATGCAGTTTTGACATTTTAAGTCCTTAATCTAGTTCTTAATCGTTTGGGGTTTGTTCCTAGGCTAAAACCTTCTATCAATACAAGGTTTTAACCCATTAAAATCGATTCAAACAATCAAATGCAGGAATTAAAGTTCTTGACCAAGATTGCAAATTCTCAAGAATAGCAATCTACTTCCATGTTTTTGAGTTAAGTTCTTAACTAATGACTTATTGGAAGCATTAGCTACTTAACCCACATGATTTATGACTGAAATTGCAGTTTCAATTCATCCCAAAGACCACATCAAGAACACCCACCAAAACCTAGGTTAGAACAAAGAAAATGTTACCTTTCAAGACTTGGAATCACCAATTCCAACTTCAATTCCTTGCTATAACCTCTAGAAATGTTTCTTCTTCCGTGCTCTCTCTCGCTCTCTCTAGTTTTCTCTGGATCGTTCCACTGATTTCTGGGCATAGAGAGTAATAACTCTCTTATTTTATGTTTAAAATTTTTTTTATAATTTCATTGCACTTTAGTCCCTTGGTTTCTAGCTTTTCTACAAAAATGGTCCTAAGACCATAACTTTGCAACCAAAGTTCCATTAACTCTTAACTTAACATTTTCTTGACATTTTTGGTCATTTCCATGTCAAATGACCATTATGCCCTTTTCGGCCATATTTCACTATTCATGCGGTAAAACTCCAACTTTCTTATAAACTTTTATTTCTTATGTTATTATTTCACAAATACATATTATTTTACATATTAACCTCATAACGTGTCAAAAGACCGTTTTACCCTTTTACAATTTTTCGCCCTTTTTACCCGATTATTTTACATTTTATTACATATTTTCACGGGTTCTTACAACCTCTCCCCCTTAAGAGGATTCCGTCCTCGGAATCTTCTCATAATTCGTGAAATTCGGGTATCTTTTCTTCATTTCTTCTAGCGTCTCCCAAGTTAAATCCGAGCCCGACGCGTGCTTCCATTTGACCAAGACTAAGTCAATTTCTTTGTTTCTCAACTTCTTGGTTCTCACCTCCAACATTGCTTCTGGTTCTTCTATTAGCTTATTCGGAGCTTCTACTGTTAGGTCTTTCAACGGGATAACAAGTTCACTTTTTCCAAAGTACTTTTTCAAATAACACACATGGAACGTATCATGTATACCACTCAGTTCATGTGGTAACTCTAACTTGAAAGCTTGTTCACCAACTCTTTTTAAGATCTTGAATGGTCCAATGTATATTGGACTCAGTTTACCCCTCTTTCCAAATCTTACCACACCTTTCCACGGTGACACTTTGAGCATTACAAGATCACCTTCCTTTAAGTCGTAAGGTCTCTTCTTCAGATCCGCATAACTCTTCTGCCTATCCTGAGCAGCTTTCATATTAGCTTGAATTATTTTGATCTTTTCGTTTGTTATTCTTACAATTTCCAGCCCAGTCATTTTAGTCTCTCCCGCTTCCAACCAACATAAAGGGGTTCTACACTTTCTGCCATATAGAGCTTCAAACGGTGGCATCCCAATACTGGAATGATAGCTGTTGTTATAAGAAAACTCTACCAATGGTAAATGTTCGTCCCAATTCCCACCGAAATCCAAGGCACACGATCGTAGCATATCTTCTACGGTCTGGATGGTTCGTTCACTTTGCCCGTCTGTCTGGGGATGATAAGCTGTACTCATTTTAATTTTTGTCCCCATTCGTTCCTGTAGTGCCTCCCACAATTTTGAGGTAAATCGTGGGTCTCTGTCAGACACGACTGACAAGGGAGCTCCATGAAGTCTTATCACTTCATCCTTGTATATCTGTGCCAAAGTCTCCAATTGAGTATTTTCGTTAATTGCCAAAAACATAGCACTCTTGGTCAAGCGGTCAACAATGACCCATATACTGTTGTGGCCTCTTCTAGTTCTTGGCAACCCAACTATGAAATCCATGGTTATGTCTTCCCATTTCCCCGCTGGAATTTGCAGTGGTTGAGTATTTCCATATGGGGTTTGGTGTTCCGCTTTCACCTGTGCACAGGTTGCACATTTAGAGATATATTTGACAATTCTTTTCTTCATTCCCGGCCACCAATACTGTTATTTGAGATCCCGATAAGTTTTCGTGCTTCCTGGATGAATGGAATATTTTCACTTATGGGATTCTTCTAGTATCAACTTTCGGATTCCACCTGCTTTTGGTACCCACACGTGATTTCTGACTGTCTTCAGTCCCTGGGTATTTTCTCCAAACACCAAATCTTTTCCCAGCTTTTCCTTCTTTAAGTCACCTCTTTCCAATACTTGCTTTTGCGCGTCTTTGATGCTTTCTATTAGGCTTGATTTCAATTCGATCTTCATCAACCTCTCTTGACTTTTCTTTTCATGAAACTTCCTGCTTAAGGCATCTGCTACCACATTCGCTTTCCCAGGGTGGTAAGCGATTTCGCAGTCATAATCATTTATTAGCTCCAGCCACCTACTTTGCCTCATATTGAGATCTTTCTGAGAAAATACGTATTGCAAGCTTTTATGATCCGTGTACAAGGTGCACTTTGTCCCATACAAGTAATGCCTCCAGATTTTTAATGCAAACACAATTGCTGCCAGTTCCAAATCGTGTGTTGCATACCGAGTTTCAGGTTCCTTCAATTGGCGAGAAGCGTATGCTATTACTTTTCCCCGCTGCATTAATACACAACCCAACCCTCTTTTTGAGGCATCACTATACACCACGAAATCTTCGGTTCCTTCTGGTAGGGTAAGAACTGGCGCATTACATAACTTCTCTTTTAGTGTCTCAAATGCTTTTTCTTGTTCCGCCCCCCATTCAAATTTTACTCCTTTCCTTGTTAGCTTCGTAAGAGGTACCGCAATCCATGAAAAATCTTGGATGAACCGTCGGTAGTACCCGGCGAGTCCAAGGAAACTTCTCACTTCCGTCGGAGTCTTGGGAAATTCTCATTTCATCACTGCCTCCACTTTTGTTGGATCTACCTTAATACCTTGGATTGAGACAACGTGTCCAAGGAATTGCACTTCCCTCAGCCAAAATTCGCACTTCGAAAATTTTGCATATAACTTTTCTTTCTTTAGAACTTCTAGCACCGTCCTCAAATGATTTCTGTGTTCCTCTGCATTCTTCGAATAGATAAGAATGTCATCAATAAAGACGATAACAAACTTATCAAGGAACGGCTTGCACACCCTATTCATCAAATCCATGAAGATTGACGGGGCATTCGTCAGACCAAAAGGCATGACCAGAAATTCATAATGCCCGTAGCGAGTGCGAAAAGCAGTCTTCTCAATATCTTCATTTCTTACGCGCACCTGATGATAACCAGACCAGAGGTCAATCTTGGAGAAATAGTCAGCGCCTTGCAACTGATCAAACAGATCGTCTATTCGTGGTAGCGGGTAACGATTCTTGATGGTGATTTTATTGAGCTCGCGGTAATCAATGCACATTCGCATCGTGCCATCCTTCTTCTTGACAAACAGCACCGGTGCACCCTAAGGAGACACACTGGGGCGGATGAAGCCTTTATCCAGCAATTCCTGTAATTGTGACATCAACTCTCGCATTTCGGTCGGGGCCAAACGGTATGGAGCACGAGCGATAGGAGAAGCTCCAGGTACAAGATCAATTCGGAATTCTACTTGTCTCTCTGGTGGCAACCCGGGTAAGTCATCTGGAAACACTTCAGGATATTCTTTCACCACGTCAATGTCATGTACCATCTTCTTTACTTTATCTTCCATCATTACATACGCCACATAGGATAAGCATCCTTTCATCAAACATCTCCTGACCTTCGCTGCACTAATCAAATTGGACATTCTCTTGGGTTTTTCACCGTACACATACACTTTACTGCCACCTGGAATTTTCACTGACACTATCTTCTTCCCACATGCGATTTTTGCATCATTGGCTCCAAGCCAATCCATACCAATGACAACATCAAAAGTCTTCACTCCAATCGGAAGAAGGTTCAACGAAAATTTCTGATCATCTATGCTGAGTTCGCAGCCACGGTATACATGTTTTATCCCCACTTTCTTACCACTTGCTAATTCTACCTCACATACACGATCTAATGGTTCTAGCAGTATATTGAATTTTAGACCAAACTCATAGGACACAAACGAACACGTAGCACCAGAGTCAAATAATACATAGGCAGGCATCTGGTTAATTAGTAGAGTACCTGAGACCACGTCTTGTGTCTCCTTTGCTTCTTCTCGGGTAAGTTGGAAGGCGCGAGTCTTCACCTTTTGAGGCTCCGTCTTTTTCTGCGCAGTTGACACCATTGTCTCGCCACCCTTCTTCGGACAATTAAAACTATAATGCCCATTTTCGTGACATGAGAAACACTCGACTTCACTGAGCTTAGGATAGGTACATTCCCTCGCCTTGTGACCCATTCTTCCACAGTTAAAACAAGCCGCACTTCCCATCTTACATTCGCCCATATGCTCTTTTCCGCACTTATCACACATTTTTCGACTGCCCTGTTTGGTTGACATCGCTACCGACTTTCCCTTCTTATTCCAGCTGCTACTCCCGCCACTGAATTTACGTTTATCCCCATAAACTTGCCTCTCCACTGTTCTTCGTTTCCACACATCTTCAACATTTCTTGCTGCCTCAAACGCCGTGTCCATTGTTACCGCCCGTTTTACTTCCAATTCATACTCCCAAGGTAGGCCTTTCACATAACGGTTGATTCGTGCCCGCTCCGTAGTGTAAATGTTTCCCACGAACGGTAGCATATCGCTGAACTTTTTAGTATACTCAGCAACAGTCAAACTACCCTTCTTTAAAGTAAGGAATTCGTCTTCAAGTTTTTCTATGTCCCGAAGGGGACAATATTTATTCTTCAGGCGGGTGGTGAACTCGGTCCACGACCACTTATAAATTACATCCTTTCCAACCAGTTCGTATAAGGTGTTCCACCAGACCAATGCATCGTCTTTCAACATTCGTGAGGCATAATAAACTTTATCCTTTTCATGACACTTGCTGACCTCCAGTACTTGCTCTGTCTCCCGTATCCATCGCATCGTGACTTTAGGCTCGTAGCTACCATAGTATTCCGTTGGTTTACATTCCAGAAAAGTTTTAAAAGAACATCTCTTCTTATCTTTTGTCCCCACACTATCCTCCTCCGTAATCGAATCTCCGTTAGTGGGTCTCCAAGAAGCATCATCTGCTGAAGGGTTAGGTTGTGGGTCCCCCAGCCGTGTATTCAGCATTTGGCGCATATCCTCCCTCATCTCCGTCTTTAGATTGCTAATAAGATTTTGAATAGCCTCCAAAGTCACGGGTGGAGGTTGCGGTATTGGATTTAGGTTAGGACCCATGTTAACCGCATCATCGACCGGATTATCTCCATGGGACGGGGTATGACTTGCAGCCCGTCCTTCACTTGAAAGATTTTGACCTCCACTCTCCATTTACTATATGAAACGAATAGAATTCACGTTTTGTTACTTCACATATATATATATATATATATATATATATATATATATATATATATATATATATATATATATATATATATATATATATATATATACATATATATATATATATATATATCAATATACTCGAAAGCGGTAGCATGTGATCTTCCTATGGGACTCGTGTTCCCAAGTGTCTCCATACTAATTTCCACAACCAAATTCCTCAGGTTCCCTAGTGACTTCACCATTTCCAAAGCATATCCTGTGGTTACAATAATACGGGCCCAATATTATTTTAACCACCTATATAGCTTGGCTCTGATGTTATCACAAGATCACCTGGTTCATCGGTTTCTGTGGATTCCAACATTATAAATTAGCGATTCTACCCCGTTAGTTAGTACTTAATACTACTACTTTACTTACTATTAATCCACTAGTTTAAGCCTAGGATGGTTACCCAACCTAATTCGCTTAAACCATGGCTCTGATACCAAATTGTAACACCCCAATTTTCACACAATTTTTTTTTTTTACAAACTTTATTACAACGTTTGAAAACAAACCAAGTATTTTCATTACAAACGGGGTATCACGAATTTGTTTCACAACCACGGTTCAAACCTGTTTATCATACATTTTTCACATTAACAAATGTTACGGTCCCACACCCGACTCTTCTAACGCCCCTCCGATTTACCTGAGTACATAGCATTTAAAACAAATACGTGAGACAAAATGTCTCGTGAGCATTATGGGTTTAGACCCAAAACAGTTTACCAATTATATAATTATTCTTTAAATTTCCAATTTTACATTTCCTGTGAGCGCACCCACAGGTATTCCTTATTTCGTGATGGTACATTCCTACGAGCGCACCCGTAGGTTTTATACGAGACGCACCCGTATAACTACTTCCCCAATAGCATGAAACGGATTCATCTATCAGGGTAAGACAACTACTTCGCAACGGGAGGTACCATCCCAGTAGTGTCTTATTGCCACCCCTACCGCAGCAGGCCGTGGTCTTTATCCGGATACTAAAGCAACTTATCATCATGAGCCAATCACATTATTAGTCACTTCATTTCTGATTTCATTTCTTTCACATTATAACCATACTTTCCATAAAATACTTTGACTCCAAAACATTTTTAAATAAAGTTCAATTTGCTATGTACTCGAAAATCCACATAACACTCACCTTGATTCTACTACGATTCACTAGGCTTCACGTACGCCTTTTCCCTTCCCGTGCTCACCAACGTTCGAAGCACCACCTATACGAGTAGTATATAAAAATACGCAATATAATTAACTCTATAATGCTTAAGTCTCAAATGACATAACTCCGGGTTATAATAAATGTATAACTATTAATAAGCTCGTTTTATCGTTTTCTCCGAAATACGCGTATTCTGCTACAGTACCCCCGAGGGGTCGTATTTCAGTTCCGACTCTTTTCCATGAAATCTTAAGCCATATTAGACTTGTGTTTCAAATTTGGAGTTCATTGGACAAGTCTAGCTCAAATTCCAAAATCAAGTTTTTAACATAAACTTGATTTTAACATAAACTTGATTTTTCCATGATTTCAACAACACCTCTTGAATTAGGTGTGTTTACTTGAGGTTTGATCATTAATAGATGGGAGAAACCATTAAAACCATTTCATATATTAAAATTTACAGATTTCAGTTTTGACCCGAGAAGAAAATACTAAGAACAAGTTCATAAACTTGATTTCTTACCTCCACCCACTTGGAATTCTTCTTTCCTTTGCTTGATTCTTCCATTCCAACTCCAATTCCTCGCTCATCTTCTTGAACTCGTGCTCTCGGTTCTTCCAGAGAGTTCCCAGAACTATCTTCTGAAATTATGGCCATTTATGAGATATTTTCTCATATATATATATATATATATATATATATATATATATATATATATATATATATATATATATATATATATATATATATATATATGTATATTTCCAACTTTGGCTTAATGACGTTTCAGCCCCTGAACTTCCATTCTTCATATTTTTAACACTAGCATCCAACTTTTATTACACTAACTTCTATTTCTCACACTTTTATCCACAAACACAATTATTTTTATACTAAGGTCCAAAACATGGCAAAATACTTATTTGCCCTTTTTACCAACTTTTCTCCAAACTCTTAGAATGTAAATTTCATTTGTTACCAACTTAACCCCATATTACATTTCTTTAACATAATGGTCATTTTCATATCAAATGACCAATTTGTCCTTTTTAGCTAAATTTCACTATTCACACATTACAATACAAACTTCACATAAACTAATATTTTATAACTTTTTATTACTGTTTTACTGCATTTCCCACTACATTATTTTAAAACTTTCAAAATTTTTGATCTTTACCTTAAGCATTATCTCGGATATAAATTCAAGATTTTTGGGTCGTTACAAAGTGTATTTATAGGGTGAGTTTTTTTAGGGGGGGGGGGGTTAGAAAAACAACAAAAACTAGTCGTTGACGTGGATCTAGCCGTTGGAGACCGGTTAGCATCGAATATTACCATTTCTAAAACCAATTTGAGACTGGCGATTTGTTGAAATCTAGGACTACGGTCGTACCGTCGATCTAGATCGACTTATCATAAGCCTAATATGGCATGTCTAACCCCTCAAATTCAATTCAAAGTCTTAACCAGGCCTAGTTTATAAGTGGTATAGTCGGGTTATGTCTGTGTCTTCTTACGTTATACTAATTGGTTATAAGATCCACACATCTCTAATCGAAATACATAGAAAAAATATTTAATAATATACTAAATTACACTAATCGATCATGTAGTATGATCCAATGTGTGTGTTTCGTCTCTAACTTTTGTTGTTTACCCGAACCGTACCCAGTAAGTTTTAAACTTGTTTGCTTCATACCTGCCAAGCATAAAACGACTATATTGCCATTGTCTTTCTTTTAATTTTTTTTTCTATTTTACTCTATTTATAATAAAATGAACTCTAATGCCATGTTATGGAATCATACAAATGGATTTGATATCATTTATTCTGTTTGTCTGTTTGTTTTATCCTGATAATAGGAAATGGAGAAAAAAATATAATTTTTTTACTGTTTTTAATTCTCTATTTTAGTAAAGAAATACTGAAAAATATGATTCTCTTTCCGAGGGCACCAAGTCACCCACCACCGCCATCGCCGCCCGTCGCCACCACCACCCACTGCCGCCATCACCATCACCCACCACCACCACCTCCACCCCAACACCACCTATCACCGCAACCACCACCAGCACCACCTCCACCATTACCCACCACCACTATCACCCACCATCATCGTCGTCGCCGCCACCACCCACCATCCACCATCATCGCCTCTGCCACCACCCACCTTCACCGCCACCATTGCAACCGCCATCGCACCACCACCACAAAAGTATTGATTCACAGACATATTTCTCAAGTGAATTCTCTGTGGTATGTGTTATTACGTGATATCAAAAAGTGTAATCAATTCTCTTTCTCTAGTTTAATTCTATTTCTCTCCATTTTTGTTTTCTGCTTCAATTTCATTTATCTGTACCAAACGTATCTAAGAGTAATTGAAAAGGAGTCCACCCACACCTAACTCCCTTATCAAAAGCTCTCCAAAAAAAACCTCATTATCAATTAATATTGTGATGGAACAAAAACCTTCCAACTTGTGCCATGTCACCATAATTTAAAGGTTAGACATCACTACGATAGATATATTTTTCAAAGTATATTGTCTTAGTAAAAAGTTTTTGCAAATACAATGCTCACAGAAAAAAAAACTACAAAAATACATAACATGGTTATTATGTAATGAAAATGTCTCAACTAGGTTGTCATTACTGTCAATCAGTCTAAATTATGTTACTTATGTTAGTTGGTCATCAATTTACATTTACCAAACCCTTTTAATTTCAAACAAATTCACAACCAAACATAGAGTCAAGCCTTAAGAACAATATATGAGTGATAACCCAAGAAACATAAGCATTGTTGGGTGACATGGACAGATGATGTGGCAATATATTTGGAACGGTCTTATTATACAGTGATCAAGTTTCAGTTTTGTTCCAATGCTGTGAAAATGCACATCTACGCGAGATGTTATAGGGCACAAGCTTCTATAGATGAATCAAAACTTGCTCAATAATTCATGAATGCCAACTTCAACGGTCTCCGTGTTTCACTTATTTTCTTAATTAGAGATACAAATGCCTGTACCATGGCCAAAGGAATGTATATGTTTTTGGTCACTTGGTTGTTTCAATTTAAAAGTGTTTATACCTTTGTGGATTAGTAATTCTTCAACAGTTCTCTGTTTTAAAATGTTTTAATTAAATTCATTCAGAATAAATACCTTTGTAGTTGGGTGAGCAATATATAGTTCCCTCACGATTCCTATTTAAAAAAAAAAGAAAGCATTAATCACTAAAAATCACATACGCTTTCAAAGGAAATATCGGCAACCGCCTCTAAATCGGAAAAAGGTGCATTAAATGCCACCACAATACTAAATCCCACTTAACAAAGAAAATAAATAAAAAGAAAGGCAAAGGACCGAATTAGGGGGACCGTATTCTGTAGGGGGTGAATGCTAAATCACAAGGGTAAAGCTCTAGAGAACACTCTCTTCGAAGTTTCGATTTGCCAGTATAATCGAAAATGGGATTTTCCTCGTATTGTCGACGAATTGTTAACGGGTCCTCTTCTTTGAGTACTTCGAGTATTAGCACTTCTCAGATGAGATCCAAGCACTCTATCAGCCGTAAGTTTCTATTCATCAACTCGTGATTTAACATTTTCATGTTTAGGAGAAATGAATTTGCCAAAAAAAGCTCAATGAAAATCGAATACGATGTCGCAATGTATGTTCACAGTTCAGATTCTTTGTTCCAAATGTCAAACCTAGCTCTTTCAAATGCATCACATGTCTTTAATTTCAATATTGTGTTCGACTGTATGTCTGTGAGTCTCTGGGACCACAGCTACATAAGATCAAAATGCTTAATGGTATTGGTAGTCAGTAGTCACCCACTCACCCTAATATCAATTTTTTACATAAGTTCATTGTCTTGAATTTGTTTGTTGTTACCTTAATATCAATTTTACAATTGAAAATCAACCCGTTTGACATAAAAAGCCAAACTGTATTGGTTTTCCTAAAGGCTAATATACTCCTTTGAATAAAAAAAAGTCGATTACTTTCAGGTATTTCATCAAGCACTTCATGTGCATGTAAAAAAACACAAACATATTGAAACAATGAATCATTTACTCATAAAGTAAAATATTTTTGGGATTTATAGTCGAAAACATGCAATTCATAATGGATAATCAGTACAAACGTGAAGGATGCTTTCTTATCTGCTTTTTCTTCACACGGGAAAAGACGTAACGCTCCTTATTCTTTTGTTAACTCTTTGGGTGTTCCAAGAATGGCGGTAGCAGGGGCAAAACCGGAATTTTTTGTTCCAAGAATTAAGGACGATGTTAAAGAAAATGAAAGTTTGTTGCTTAATGAGGTAAAAAAGTGGGACAGGGACAGTGTTGTATGGGGACATAAAATGAAATAAAAAGCAGCTGTTTCTTGGGAACGAGCAATTTTAGGGCTTATTGGTGTAGGTGAGGTCAACGAGTCAAAGTCAAAGTCAAAGGTGAAAGAAATGGAAAAAGAGAAACAAGATGGGAAACTTGGAGTGGATCGTGCACCTGTGAGTTATATATTGGTTACACATCAAATGGAAGCAGGGAAGATGGTGATGAATTATGATTTGACTAAAAAGTCAAATGATGAATTGTTTCATAGATACTGATATTGAAGATGGTTTGTTTTTGAAAAATGGCAACCTACTTTAGATAAAGCTTGCTTCTTAGATTCAAGATGACTTTTGCTTTCGTATTTTTTGTAGTTCTTTTGTTGGTTTTTTGAAAGTTTCTTGAGTGTGCACAGGTACAATGCACAACAATTATCTAAAGCAAGAAATAGCAATGTACTTTCAGTTTTTTATCGTACTTTCGTTCTTCTTTATTACGGTATTGTACTTTTGAATAATTTTTAATTAGGGCATTTTACTTTGAAAAAGTTAGCAATATTTAGTAATGGGTAACTGGCATTATATATGTTGCTGATGTGACACAATTAAGAGTAGTACGTGGAGTTTTTTTTGTTTTTTTCAAAGTTAAGTAGCATCAATGCATAACTCAGGTGTTAAACTACCTCCTACAATTTAATCAGAATACAAACCAGTTTAAATTTTAAATGATGTTGTTAATAGAGCTAAATGCGAAAATAGCAATGTACTCTTGTAACTTTTTGTGTATTATAATTGGCATGATGTAAAGATTAGAAGGGTTGTTTTCTTGAACGTACCTTTCTATATTTCTCCAAGTTAAATTTTGGAATAAATGCTACAAATAGCAATGTACTTTCTGAAAAAACTTTATTATTGCATTTTATTTTAATTTTTGGACTAATATAGAGTAGGGGTGAGCATATGGTCCTTGGAACAGAGCCAAGCCCAAGAACTCAGGGACGATACCCGATTTCAAGAACCGAGCATAATGATCGGTCGGTTCTCGACCTTCTTGTTGAGCTTAAGTCGGTCTCAGGTCCAACTGGGTTCGGGTGGTTTGGTCTCTCAGGTTTCGCCCGATTTGGAAGTTTAAAAGATAATTTCTGTTTTTGCTACAATTTTATCCATTTTTGTATATATTGTCACCATTTCACACGAAGTCGGATTGATCTGAATTTTTTTCAGCATAAAGTTCATGAGTAGTAGTTCATTTTAAACTCTTGAATCACTGAATTCGGGTTCATATTGACTGTTTTACAAAACACAAAATATCAAAGTTGTTTTGTGTAGTTTTAATCTTACTTTGCTGCATTTTGTCCCATTTTTTGAAATTATTGTCACGATTTCATACGAAGTTGGATTGATCTAAATGTTTTACAGCATAAAGTTCATGAGTAGTAATTGATTTTTTAGACTCGGGAATCACTCGATTCTGATTCATATTTGACTGTTTCACAAGGAATGGGGTAACAAAGTTGAAAAATAAATTAATAACTTTTTTTATATTGATTCATCTTATCCACGAGATATTTTACCTCCCAATTCTCGCGATTTCAAGGTATGTCGAGAAGTGATGATATTTTTGGAAAAATTCAAAACCAATATGGATAACGAGTCGGTTCTTCTCGGTCTCAAGCCCAAACCCGAACCCAACAATGTTCTCGATTCCTCTCGGGTAATACATGACCAAACCCGACAATACCATACCGAACCGATGACCAATTAATCTCCTTCGATCAGTACTCGGTTCCATCTTTCGCCCAAACCCGGTCTGGCTCGGTTTAGCAAGCTTTGGAAAGTCGCCTTTATAATTTAAAGATTTAAAATCTAATAATTATATTTCATTCATCTCAACCGGCAAACCACACCCGTGACTCACATATGATCAATGACACATTCCAATATCATCAAATGTTGTATTTGTAATAGTTTTTGCATCTTTAAAGCATTTCATTTACAAATATTATAGTTCATATTTCGATTCGGGGCAACAATGAATTCATTAGTTGATGTACTATTTGACAATATTGTTACGATGCACGCTCGTTTTGCAAGCCACATATTATCCAATACATATTTTAATGTTTAGTTTAGTATATAATTAGGATGCTAGACATCACATAATTTCGTAGCACACAAAACAAGTAGCAATTTTCAAAGAGAAATTTACTCGTCGAAGAGATCCCAAAAGATCCATTAAATTAAAAGGATTACAATGTTAATTTCGAAAAAGAGAGGTTCTTTTTCAAAATAAGTCCCTACCATAAACAAACCAACCTAAAACACTTCAAAATCTCCCCTAAAAACATCGAACTACATACTATCCTAGATCACCAACGGAAGGTGAATAAATACAAAGAGATGGGTTATAGAAATTAGAACATGTTCTTCAACACTCAAGCTTTCTTTGGGGATTTAGCTGATTTAGCAGGAGATTTCGGCTCCTTTGTCGCTTTCTCAAGAGACTTCTTTGGCAAAAGAATCGGATTGATATTTGGAAGAACACCACCATGAGCAATTGTCACACCAGCTAGAAGCTTTCCGAGTTCTTCATCATTTCTCACAGCTAACAAAACATGTCTCGGAATAATCCTGGTCTCTAGCAGCATTTCCAGCCAACTCCAAAACCTAATCCAATTCCAAAATCAGATCAGAAACCAGGTCGATAATCAATTAAACTAGATTTGAAATGAAATCAATCAGCATTACATAAAAACCCTAAAATCTGCAATTACCTCAGCAGTAAGGTACTCGAGAACGGCAGCGAGGTAAACCGGAGCACCCGTACCCACGCGCTTGGCGTAACGACCTTTTTTGATGTACCGGCCGATTCTCCCGACGGGGAACTGATGACCTGCCTTGACGGACTTGGTGACTGGCTTCTTCTTCGGCCCGCCTGCCTTCCTTCCAGCGGCACCCTTTTGCATTTGCGGAAACTGGATGGTAATGGTATGCTACTCTGTTTCTATCATATAATTTCGGAGTCCAGTAGCTCTCTACTTTAAAGACCTTGACTTGTTTCCAAATCCATTTTACTGACAACTTAAAGCTTAAAGCTGTAAAACATCTGGTAATTGGAGCAATTGTACCCACTATGACTCCGATAAATTGTATTATGAAAATCACTACCACTTATAATCCGACTTAAGGACCCCTAGATATCCGAAATTTAAAAATCATAAAAAAATAAGGAAACCAGCGCTTGTTGCGCATATTACCCCTGAAGCAGAGGTTGTAGCAGTGCAAGCTGTCATAAATTGAGGGCTTCCGGTCCGTGCCATGATCCAATAGTTGCTCACATGCCGCTTTAGCTTCTCAACAGATAATAATCTTCCTGCTTGCAGATCTTGATCCTTTAAAACTGCTTCATGAGCTGCTTGGTATTTGGATTCAAGAATCTCTTTGGACTTAAGAATTGCCAAAGATGAACATGCATATATTACCAGCAACATGAATATCGGTACCACCCAACCTGCTACCACAATAACTCTTTGAACGAACTCTACCTCATCGCTTAATAAGTTGAAGACAATTCCCGTGTGTATTTAAATGCAAACATTGACTACCAAGGTGATTACCAGAATACTTAATGCTATCATGTTTGAGACAAGTTCTTTGGTATCCATGGTTGCTAGATAAGGCAATAGATTACTCATCATGGTGGACATAAAGCTAATGCTCCCAATCTTTGCAAATGTGTCCCTAGTACCTGATTATTTAGATCCATTGACAGCTTCATTGCAACAGCTATCACAGTGAGAGATGCAGCATTCAGAGTGAAATATTTACACGGAAACCATAATTTTCTGTTCCGCAAACCATGTAATAAATCAGCCACCATTGCAAGGACGCAAAACAAATATGCTAATGCAACATAGATCCCAATCCACGGCAAAGGTTTGTACTGGGCTTGCTGATCTAACTGGTATACTATTTGCCACCACTCATAGAGTCACTGCAAGACGCCTTAAGTTGCTGGAGTTTGTAAAAATCATTTTGTAGTCTGGGATACATGATTATGTTCCCTTAAGGGAAGGGAAATGTACCGGGTTTTCTCTATTACATTTGTGTTGTATGCGAAATGGGTGGAATTAATGAAATGCAGAGCGCAAGGTTCGTCTTGAGAAAGAATTAGAATGAGGGTATGTTTATTCGAATGGTATAGACGACTTTAAATAAAATGAAACTCTCACAGGTTATTGAAGAGTGAAAGGATAGGTGGCAAACATTCGTTGGTGGAATTTGAGTTCCAAATTATTGATAAAAAGCTTGAAAACTAATTTCATTTTATTTAAAGTCGTTTATACGATTCGAATAAACATACCCTCATTCTAATTCATTCTCAAGACGAACCTTGCGCTCTGCATTTCATTAATTCCATCCATTTCGCATACAACACAAATGCCATAGAGAAAACCCGGTACATTTCCCATCCCTTAAGGGAACATAATCATGTATCCCAGACTACAAAATGATTTTTACAAACTCCAGCAACTTAAGGCGTCTTGCAGTGAAACTGTAACAGAATACCTCTATGAGTATAGGCAAATAGTATACCAGTCAGATCAGCACGCCCAGTACAGCAAACCTTTGTCGTGGATTGGGATCTATGTTGCATTAGCATCTTTGTTTTGCGTCCTTGCAATGGTGGCTGATTTATTACATGGTTTGCGGAACAGAAAATTATGGTTTCCGTGTAAATCTGAATGCTGCATCTCTCACTGTGATAGCTGTTGCAATGAAGCTGCCCATGGATCTAAATAATCTAATACCAGGTAACGGGGTCACGTTTGCAAAGATTGGGAGCATTAGCTTTATGTCCACCATGATGAGTAATCTATTGCCTTCTCTAGCAACCATGGATACCAAAGAACTTGTCTCAAACATAATAGCATTAAGTATTCGGTAATCACCTTGGTAGTCAATGTTTGCATTCAAATACACAAGGGAATTGTCTTCAACTTATTAAGCGATGAGGTAGAGTTCGTTCAAAGAGTTATTGTGGTAGCAGGTTAGGTGGTACCGATATTCATGTTGCTGGTAATATATGCATGTTCATCTTTGGCAATTCTTAAGTCCAAAGAGATTCTTGAATCCAAATACCAAGCAGCTCATGAAACAGTTTTAAAGGATCAAGATCTGCAAGCAGGAAGATTATTATCTGTTGAGAAGCTAAAGCGGCATGTGAGCAACTACTGTATCATGGCACGGACCGGAAGCCCTCAATTTATGACAGCAGCTTGCACTGCTACAACCTCTGCTTCAGGGTAATATGCGCAACAAGCGCTGGTTTCCTTATTTTTTATGATTTTAAATTTCGGATATCTAGGGGTCCTTAAGTCGGATTATAAGTGGTCAATGTTAGTGATTTTCATAATACAATTTATCGGAGTCATAGTGGGTACAATTGGCAGATGTTTTGCAGCTTTAAGCTTTAAGTTGTCAGTAAAATGGATTTGGAAGCAAGTCAAGGTCTTTAAAGTACAAAGCTACTGGACACAGAAATTATATGATTGGAAACAGAGTAGCATACTATTACCATCTAGTTTTCGCAAATGCAAAATTGTCATCATTGAAAAACCTAACTCTCAGCATTTGTATCGGACTTCAGTAGACAATCGTCGTAACATGCAAGATGATAGCAATGATTCGAATTCTCTTTGTGATATGTGTTGTCTCTGTTGTTGGAAGTGGTTAAAAGCCATGTTTAGCAACTCACATATTGTGTTGAAACAAAAGCCAAAGGAGCAACTAGGAGAAGATAACGATTTTAGCGGGTATGTTTTGCAACTTCACGACAATATCCAATTTACTGAGAGAACATTGAATCACATGTTAAAATCTGTGAACAGCTTGATACAAAAGGCTAAAAAACACCGATGCAAGAACCTTGTGAAGCTTCTAGCGGAATCTAGAGGTTTTGAAGGAGTTGAAAAGTTTGACAGCCATCATGTCCGGCCTTTACTTTCAGAAGAATATCTCAATTGTTGGAGTTTGCCATTGGTCACTCTGACATCCATCGCGATGTCTCTTCCTAACATCCAAAACGACATGGTTGATTTCTTGCTAAGTGGTGTAAGTGAAGGCCTTTCATATGTCACACATGTGGAACAAAAGTCTCAATGTTAGTGATGATCATGTAAGCATTCAAAAAGCAACTGAAATTTTGTTGGTTGAAGTTTAATGCCACCGCAAATGGTTAGGAAACAAACTGCCAAAACCTGCTCCTCAATTGAATACAGCAGGACAAACTCTTCGCAGCTAAATGCATGGTTACTAAGGTGGAAAGTACGGATGTTGGAGGTCAAAATGATAATTCCAAATGGCGGTCAATTTCTGCCAATTCAATGTATCGTGTCACGGAAACAATCCTGCTTTCCTACCACACCAACATCGACGAGCTTAGCCAAGAGGAACTATTTGTGCATTTGTCATCAATGATCGCTGATATATTAGTTGCGTGTCTCACCAACTTACCCAAAGTCATTGCAATGAAATGACACACACATGTCATAGAGAAAAGGGAGGCGAGTGTCCAAGCTGCGGCGCAACTTCTCGGTGAGACTACACAGATAATCAACAGCCTTCAAGATCGTGAACTTCCAAGATTGGATCCAGACGAGTTGGCGTTTATTGACAAGTGGCGTGCTTACTTAAAGGATCCTTTGCCTTAAAATTTTTATTTACTAAAAGACGGTAAAAATATTTGATGCAATCTATTGGAGGATACAATTGTCTTTACTTACTAAGGGTATTATTGTAATTTAACCAAGTCAGTTGTGCTACTTCGTTACAAGTTTGTTAGATGGTTGTTAGTTAGAAGCTTCTATTTTCTCTGTATAAATGGAACCAGTTAGTTCCAATTTATGCAAGTAAAATCAGGGAATTATGTCTTGTATCTCTGACTTTTGTTTCAAAAGGTATAAACTGGTCATTCGATCCTTATTAGAATTATTGCTATTGGTATTGTTGTATTTACGATATTGATTCTGATTTTGATCAACTTTAGCTAAAAATGCCACCGATTGTTGAGAATAGTTGAATATCGATTTGTGTTTTTCTTCTTTTGCAACTAAAGAAAAAACCCGATTAATAGAAGGCATAGGATCCATTAATAAGTTCTGACCTCTAGTTTGTGAGAATGAATCATTTAATCCCATGATGTTAGAAGATAGAAAGGTGGAATCTTTAAGACCTAAAACAGATCATGTAGTGGTTGGCCTTCCTAAAGGAACTGCTACCTTGACTAGTCAAAGTCAAACAGGAAGCCAAATGACAAACGTGAAGGATGTTTTCTTATCTGCTTTTTCTTCAAACGGGAAAAGACGTAACTCTCCTTATTCGTTTGTTAACTCTTTGGGTGTTCCAAGAATGGCGGTAGCAGGGGCAAAACCGGAATTTTTCGTTCCAAGAATGAAGGATGATGTTAAAGAAAATGAAAGTTTGTTGCTTAATGAGGTAAAAAGGCGGGACAAGGACAGTGTTGTGTGGGGACATAAAATGAAACGAAAAGCAGCTGTTTCTTGGGGGAGTTTAAGGGAACGAGCAATTTTAGGGCTTATTGGTGTAGGTGAGGTCAACGAGTCAAAGTCAAAGTCAAAGGTGAAAGAAATGGAAAAAGAGAAAAAAGATGGGAAATTTGGAGTGGATCGTGCACCTGTGAGTTATATATTGGCTACACATCAAATGGAAGCAGGGAAGATGGTGATGAATTGTGATTTGACTAAAAAGTCAAATGATGAATTGTTTCATAGATACTGATATTGAAGATGATTTGTTTTTCAAAAATGGTAACCTACTTTAGATAAAGCTTGCTTCATTGATTCAAGATTCCTGTTGCTTTTATATTTTTGTAGTTTTTTGAAAGTTTCTTGAGTGTCCACAGGTACAATGCACAACAATGATCTAAAGCTAGAAATAGCAATGTACTTTCAGTTTTTTATCGTACTTCTGTTTTTCTTTATTACGGTGTTGTACTTTTGAATTATTTCTAATTAGGGCATTTTAGTCTGAAGAAATTAGCCGGTTTTAGCTATGGGTAACTGCCATTATATTTTTTATATATGTTGCTGACGTGGCAGAATTAAGAGTACATGGAGTTTTGGGGTAGCAAAACTCAGAAACAAGTTCATTCAATTAAAAGGAATTTACTGTCTTCTATAAAAAATTTAAATATAACACATGATCTTATTAACTTGTTACTTTCCAGTAACAGAAGTTTGATGCAAATTACAACTGATAAATGATATCTTCACAAAATGTTTCATAATTCACAAAATTGAAAACTAGGTCTGGGAGATAAAAACATTTACTGTTTGAAAGAGCTTAAAGTATTCGTATTATTGACCTTTTTAGGAAAATTATAGTTTTAAGAATTATACTTAACATTTGTATGTATATAATCAATAATTTTGAATATAATTTGAAAAACATTTACTGTTTGATTTTAGCTGCAAATAAGAAATAAAACATTGTATTTGGCAAAGAGGTTTACCAAGTTTGGTAGGTCAGTTTTTTGTAATTTAAAATCTAAAAGTACACAATAAATGAGTACTATTATTATATTTCATAAAGTGTTTGTGTTTGTAAAATACGAAGATTATAGTTCATATTTTGAAAAGCGATTAAAAGGATTGACCATAAGCGATAGAATTGTAGCAATTCTCACAGAGAAATTCAATAAAAGTCAAAGAGATACCAAAAGATCCATTAAATTAAAAAGATTACAATCTTAATTTCGAAAAAGAGAGATTCTTTTTCAAATCTAGGTCCTACCATAAACAACCCAAACTAAAATACTTCAAAATCTCCCCTAAAAACATCGAACTACATACTATCCTAGATCACCAACAGAAGGTGAATAAATACAAAGAGATGATTATAGAACATGTTCTTAAACATTTAAGCTTTCTTCGGGGATTTAGCTGATTTAGCAGGAGATTTCGGCTCCTTTGTGGCTTTCTCAAGAGACTTCTTCGGTAAAAGAATTGGATTGATATTTGGAAGAACACCGCCATGAGCAATTGTCACACCAGCTAAAAGCTTTCCGAGTTCTTCGTCATTTCTCACAGCCAACAAAACATGTCTCGGTATAATCCTGGTCTTCTTGTTGTCTCTAGCAGCATTTCCAGCCAACTCCAACACCTAATCCAATTCCAAAATCAGATCAGAAACCAGGTCGACAATCAATTAAACCAGATTTGAATCAAAATCAATCAGCATTGCATAAAAACCCTAAAATCTGCAATTACCTCAGCAGCAAGGTACTCGAGAACGGCAGCGAGGTAGACCGGAGCACCGGTACCCACACGCTTGGCGTAACGACCTTTTTTGATGTACCGGCCGATTCTCCCGACGGGGAACTGAAGACCGGCCTTGACGGACTTGGTGACTGGCTTCTTCTTCGGCCCGCCTGCCTTCCTTCCGGCGGCACCCTTTTTCACCTTGCCACTGGTCTCCATTTCAACGTTGATGGAAAGCTTTTCAGGTGACTTCTTGGAGGTAAGAGGAAGAGATAGAGCGTGAAGGTAGGAAAGAATCGGGGGGCTTATTTATACGGTGTTCTTTGGTTTATCGATCCTGGTGGTTTTTAGGTTCTGTGAGTTTTCAGCCGTCCGATTGGATTTGATCATGGGTGGTGGTATTTGGCGATCCGTGTGATTTGTATAGATCCAATCAGAGACGGCCATGTGTAGGGTAAAAAGAGTAAATTACAAAACTCGTTGTGTTGGTATGATTGAGAGTTGAAATTACATTTATTGTTCTAGTAAATTTTTGTTATTTCAATCTGTTCCTAAAATATGCTCTTTAATTAGAAAATCAATTTAAAGAATCAAAATCTATCGTTTTTTTTTTTTTTTTGAGATATCCTTATGATTGTGGATTAAGGAACCCAACGTTAAGCAGATATAACAACAGTTATATATTGCACGAACCCATAATGGCTTGCAATAATTCATCTTCATCTTTTTGATAATAAACTAGTTTAGTAGGCTAAGGTGGATTGGAACCTCAAATGACAAACAAAACCACAACTACATTCGATTAAGCTACGATTAGGGTTATTTTTCACTTGACTTTGCACAACTTCTTTGTGTACTTCCACTTCTCTCGAGAATGACCATGTGCGATAAATTTATCAAATATATTGATGTTTAAATTTAAAGAAAAATACAAATCTAGATAAGTTCACGTAATATTTTTTCAATATTTAAACAAAAACTTTTGTTTTTCACTAATGGCCCACTAATTTCACATGCCTCATCTGAGATATAGTTGTTTGCTCTGCGAAAACGACGTCCTTTGAATGAAAAAAAAAAACTTAGGTTATACTTGCAAACATATTGAAAAAATGCAAAATAAATAAATAAATAAATTATTTTGTGATATGAATCTTTAAAAACCATTTCACATAAACGAACGTACGTTTGACCGTTTGACATGTGATATCCCATCCGTTGATCCTCGTATATGTTAACATTCTTGATTGGCGGTTGGCTTTAAGACAGCATTGGTAAAAGGACAAAATTTGACTGAATACGTTAGGACTAGACTAAACTATATTGTATGGTACTAAATTAGTTATTATCTGAATTGTTCGGTCCTACTACGACAATACTCAACTTTGCGTTGAAATTACTAGGTTATCATTCATTTCTAAGTTGTTTCTAATATATTTTATCATGTTATACTTATAAATAAATGTCGCGTGTGTGTGGTGGGGGTGAGGTTGGGTGGGGTGGGGTGGGGGTGAGGGTGAAGGTGGCGCAGTGGTGTCGGTGGGGTGTGGGGTGGGGTAATGGTGTGGTGTGGTGTGTGTGTGTAGGGGTGTTCAAAAATATCCATATCCGAAAATCCGATCCAAAATTTCGAAAATCTGATGCTAAATTATCCGAAAAATCAAATATCCGAATTTTCGGATATCCAATTTTTCAGATTCGGATTTGGATAGTGATTTTACAAAATTTCGGATATCCGATATCCGAATTCCAAAAATATATTTCCTTTTTATATATATATTACTATGTTTCGTTGATTAATCTCATACTCTTTTGACTTAGTTTGGTTTTGAATACCACAATGTAATATCGAATATGTTTATTTTAATAGATTTATTGTATAAATGATTTTTTTAGGCTAATTTAATTAAATTTGAAAAAAAGTCTTGTAAATTCGGATATCCGAATTCGTATCAGAAATTTCGGTTGTCCGAAATTTTGGATACGGATTCGGATATCAATATCCACTATCCGAAATTTTCGGATATCCGAAATTCCGGATATCCGATTTTTAACACCCCTATGTGTGTGGATAGAGGTGTGGTGTGGGGTGTGGTGAGTGTGGACGTGGGGTGGGTGGATTAGGTGGGGTGGAGTAGTGTGGGTGTGGATAGCAATCAATTGTAGATGAGAGACGAATATGATGACATTTTTGGCATTTGGCTTCATGTTTCACTCTTTTGGGTAATGCTAAATTTTAATCAATTAGTCACATTTGACATGGGAAGTGTTCCAACCAAATGCAACTTCAAAGTGATTTGTTATGTTTGTTCATCTATTACTACATACAAAATGTTACCTAAATGTACTTCCCACTAGGAAAAACTTATTCAAATAGGTGTTGATATCCCTTCCATGTATGTGTTTGACTTGTGAATGGGAGGTCGAATTGTCGAAACATCTGTTCTTTTTCTTGCGAGTTGGCGACTATGATGTGGAACAAAATAGCCAAACAGTGGAATATGTTGAGTCTCCCAAGATATCACACGTTTCACCACATATCCAACATACACAAATATTCTCGGACTAACCCCGATCCGTCTGGCTCACAGGCTCACCTCGTTCTACCAACAACTAAGGACTATCGGGTTCACCCCACTCCGCCAACATCTAACATAACTATAAGAACAATTTTTATGACTAAGCAAACAACAAGCAAGAATATACTAGTCTAACACACGGTCCTACCCTAACAGGTATCAAGCTAAACTACGCCTGCAACGTCACACGCAGTGTAATGAGAAGACTCACCTGAATCATAAAAATCATAGCACACACTTCATAGATTCCTCAATGCTCAGCAACTCGAACCACTTAAATCACCATTAAGTACAATTCAATGACCCGGACCAATAAAAGGTCAATCCCAGTCCATATCTCAAATCATACAAAGTTTGACCAAAAGTCAAACGGGTAAAAGTCAACGATCGAAGCCAACGGTCAAAGTCAATGCACGCACATCGCGTCGCCCCCTATGGTCCAATACATATAAACTTTATGGACATACATGTTAATGGAAAAGAATGTAAAGTTCAGGACATGCATGTCAAATACATGTCCAACTCAAACCTTTGGTCAAAAAGGGTTAATAACCTCAAAATCATGTATGGTTTCAAAAGAGCTTGAGCATGTTCTCTTCCTTGATACAAAGACTTCTAGAAATGTCTATAAACGAACTTGGTAACTTGGAGTTTCCTAAACTCCATAAATACTTCAAGAATAGACCTAACATAACATAAACTACCTCTAACTACTAGATCCATGTAAATAATACAACAGGGCATGATTTTTAGCACTTATAAAGGTCCACAATGTATGGAGAATGTTGGATCTAAGCTATAGATTGCTTCCTTACACCATCACATTCTTTCTTCTTATCCAATTAACCTTCAAAAGCAAATAATGGAGCTAGAATCAACAATGGAAAGGCTAAGGCTCCATCTAGGCTTTATGGGATATAGTGGCTGATAAAAGAGGTTGATCTATGGTTTAATGCCTTTAAATATTAAACCCTTTAAATAGGGCTCATGGTCCGAGAATTAGTGTTTAAGCATTTCGGCGCATCGCGCCGCTAAGAATGGCTGATAGCGTCACTATTAGCCTTACTTCGCGTGCGCGCTAAAACCATCATTCGCGTCGCTATCACCATAATGATAACTTCACGAAGATCTAGACCCTCAAAATACTAGGAATTTATTTCTTTAAAATTTTTACAATTATACATAGAATGCGGTGTTTACAAATCTCTGACAACATCTTTCTCTAGACTCTTGTTTTAAATATGCCTTTTACCAAGCTACTAACTTATCTATCCAAACGAGCTCTTTGATTGGAACAAGCTCACTGCAAACTTATAAAACTTACAATTAGTAATTAGGTGAGAGTCATATTAAAGCACGAATTAATCATCAAACAACAATGAACTCCCTCGTAGGCTCGGGAAATTTACATTGTACCAACATAATTTCATAATACAACGCCAACTTTTATTCCAAAAGTGAATGCACTATTCGCTACTTACACCAATTAAATAATAAATACACATTCGATTCATTGATTTGGTAATTCGTTATTAAAACTCCAATTAGGTTGCTCAAATATAAGTAAAATTATAACAACAAAATTATGATATCATAATTCATGCAAATGTAAATGTGATGAATTTATATAGCAATCACAAACAACGATCTAACACAAATCTAGATGATTAAACTAATTCACCTAATCAACATTCAAATTATAAGAATGTAGTCACTGGAAAAGCGTGATCATTAATTGTGTCATCCAATAAATTTTTTAAACTCTTTTAGGTTTATGGAACTCATCAACAAGCTTGTCAAATAATAAGCCCTATTTTTTTAGCTCTTGATTGAAACAAAATCTTCAACCAAGTTACAAAATCATCTAATTAAAATAATCTTTTTAATTGGAGCTAATCCGCCACATAATTATTGAACAAACGCTTAGTAATTATGCGAGAATTGCCTTAATGTTAAAAAATATACAAACCATAAATGATTGTTGCATAAGCACGAAAAACCACCATTTGTACCAATAGATTGTAATGTCAACCAACATCTATCACGAGGTCAATAACATTATTTGCTATGTTAGTCAATTATATGTGTGTTTGCAAAACCAACCGGTCAACATAGTAATTCAATCATATAAGGTTTACATTTTTATCCATTAACAACCTCAACAGATAGATTATGGAGAGAGTCATACACTCATAGCATTTGGCTTAACGGATTAAACACAATTTAGAGACTACTACGCCTTAATTTCCCAAGAAAAAATCACAATTAAAAGTCGAAATCCACATTTTGAAAAAAAAAACATTTGGCATGGTCATGCCACTTACGATTATAAAGTCTACTTCATGACATGGTCATGTCGAACGAAGGTAAAAGTTTGGCATGGTCGTGTTGCTCTAAAGTATGCTACCCTTTTTGTGATTTCTTAAACTGATATGGCTATGTCGAATATGACACAACTGTGCTGAATCCTTTTCCATATTCGGTCTTCTGCTTTATGCTAAAATTTTTCCCATCGCTTTGTATGCTTTTTCCTTCTTCAACTTTTTGACTCACAAGCTTCGTTCCTCGCATCCCGAATCTGCCATCAATTTTTTTCACAAAGTAATTAATGAATAACAAGACTTAAAGTGCAATCATGAATAAGTGCATGATTACGAGGAAAATATTTACAAAGGATATATGGAAAATGATATTTAAAATGTGCATAAAATGCAACCTAACACCGTCCTAGCTCGTATTACCCTCGTAATACATTCATTTATTTATATGTAAAACCTTCAAGGTTATTTCCCATATGTCTTACATAAGCTAACTATAAGTCATGTAACTACTCATAATTAATTCCTCATTGTAACATTATCAACATATACATAGTTACCATATCAAGCTATCCCACAGTTCCCTTAATATTTTGTAGTATTATTAAATATACTTATGCATAGTGTTAATAAAATCTATTATATTCCACGTGTTTTTATCATAAGCGTCTACAACATCTCACGTGTACTCATTAATGGTAATTAAAATATCTCACATGTACCTATCAATAATTCTTACAACATTACATGCATACTCATTGATAGTGTTTACAATATCTCATACGTACTCATTAACAATATTTACAACATCCTACATATGCCGATTAAGTGTATTTACAATAGGGAAAATGACACTGTAGCCCAACGATGGTTATCATATTGGTCTAAATGGTCCCTAAACTATATTTTTTGCTTTGTAGGGGAATAAACTCTTGTTAGACCTGTTACTAAAGTCCCTGAAACCCTTACAACAAGTTTATGGGTTGTTTTTGCATACATGGCATCTGATTCAGCAATTGATTTAGGCAATTGACTCAGCGAGTCACGCGGGTGAGTCAAATAAACTTGGAATCCATGGAATCGTGTGCAGGTCTTTCACCTTCGGAATCCATGGAATCAGCGTCAATAATCCTTCTCATATCTGTTCTAAAACTGTCAGAAACCATTCCGACATCATCCTGATTTTGATTACTATCCATATCTATATTCAATTTTGATTCCACACCCATTTCAGTCAATTTGACAACAGAATTGATATTCAGAGGATTTTCCAATTCCAAAATCGATTTGGAATCAGTTTCCATCTCTTTGGATTTATCAGTCAATCGATTACCAGTTCCAAACCACACGTATTATTATAAGAGGATATACCCAAATCAGATCTTCCTTTAGCAAATTTCGATTCTAAATCAACAGTTCCACACTCAATCGAGTTTATAACATCTGTAATAGAAGATTTACCTGTTGAAATCATTCCATTAGCTTCATTTGGTATAGATGAACTCGATTTCTCAACCCCGATTGACAAAATCACGAACCCACCTCCGAAAGTGAACTTTGGAACCTATTTCCTGTTTCGATTCGACAAACGGGATGAACTAGCATCAACAAATGGGTGATTCATCTTGCTTGAACTCCTACGATTCCTCATTATTGGACCAAAACCTTCTCCTTCTTCTTTTTTGCACGATTTTGACGATTTCACTTCAGGTGGCTCAGGCAGCTTAGATCCAAGCATCGATTAGGACTCCAAACAACAACCAAACAGATTAGGAAGCAAATACGGTGACTGTAGCAGCTGGAAAACACTCCGGCCGCCGGAGATCTCGTCCAAAGGCGCAAAAAAACGTAAGAAAGCGAGAGAGAAAATCTAGAGAGCGAAAGTTAGAGACCGATTTACCCTTCAAAATACGTGGCTGACTACGTGGCTGACTTCTTTGATGATTAGGCAAGGGGTAACCGGTTTACCCCTTCAACTGGGAGTTAGTGGCTTTTCTAACACTGAAAACATGAGTTTATTCCGCTACCAAGCAAAAAATATAGTTTAGGGACCATTTAGACCAATATGATAAACATCATTGGGCTACAGTGTCATTTTTCCTTTACAATATCCCACATGTACGTATCAATAATGCTAAGATCATCCGAATACACTCGTTATGAGTATTTACAACATCCTATATGTACCCATCGAGAGTTCTTACGATGTATCACATATACTTATTAAGAGTGCTTACAATATCCCACATATCCTCGTCAGTAGTGCATACGACATTTTACACCCACTTAAAAACTCTTTAAGAGTATTTACAATACCATATGTATACTCAATAACTGTTTTTATAACATATTAAATACTTTTGATTCATAACCATGCAACATGTAATTTCCAAATTGGCATAACATATCCATCTTAATTCCAAATGACTTTATTATTTTTGCATTAACTTATTTGTTGTCTCGAGATCACATTGGAACTTTGAACTCGCCATTTTTATACTTTTAAGCTTGATTTTTATTGTCTCGAAGTAGGGTACTTACCAAACAATCAAAATACTCAATATCGTTGTAAGTGAGATATATCATTTTAAGAACTATTTTAGATAACATAGTTGAAGAGTATTAGAGGGGTGTGTGTGTATAAGCATTCACATAACTACTTTTTATAGTAATTGGAAATTGAAAGTGTTCAGTTATATTGATCAATTTGGTGGGTGGTGGATTGAAGTATTTAAAACATATTATATTAATCGATTTGGTAAGTAGTTGGTTGAAACATTTATATCATTATTTAAAGCCATATAAAAATTTAAAAATTTCAATCAACCTAATTAAAACTCTTATAATTTATAAAATATAACTTTAAACATAAAAATAAGCTATTTTGTTTTATAAAAATTATATTATATTATTTTTTCAATTATTTTTAAATATAATTAGTGTAAAATCTACTCTGTTTGGATTCAATATATAATTCATTGTATTTATAATGTTCTATTTAGTAAATAATAAACAACTAATTAATTAACTATTATTCTGATTTATAAATAATAAATTTATAACTTATAAATAAAATTTTTGTTTCGTGTTTTCCAATGCTCCTTGAGCGTGACCCATATGTTCATATATAATTAGTAATATAATAAATCATTTTTATATTACATAGTAGATCTAATAATGTCATAGTGGGTTGATTTGTTCTTCCTATTATGACATTGGACATAGGGTCTCACCATGGTGACTAAACATTATGTATAAAGAGGAACTCGATATATAACCAATGTTATCTAATAGCTCTACACAATGAATGAGTTAGTATGACATCGACAAGAGTATAAACTCCCTTGGTATGCGATCATGAATTATATATGTTGAAAATCGGCATGACATGTGTTTTAATTTAAAGGTCTTACAAATTAATTAAAATTATTGTTTTATGCCAAACCCTGTACACCTCACGAGACATGTTTGTCTTACGTATTATAGTTTTTATGACATGTATTCCATGTTCAGGTGTAAAGCTTTATAGGACTTAGTTTCCTATATTAAGATTTTTGTGATATTATAAGTAAGGTATTTTGGGGAATCAAGAGGAGTCAAACACACTTGGATATAAAATTTGAACCATGGTCTTTTGCGTACATGTAATGCTTCACTGTGCCTTGTAAATTTTATTTTATAAATCCTATTGTGGAAAAATACTCCATTATATATGAATGTAGAATGTTAGGCCTAACTTTCATTGGACTTGAACATATTGCAAATAATGTCATATAATTATGTTTATCCCTAAGGTATTAAGATGTGGCATTACATGGAACGGTTAAAAAATCATTTTTATGAGTAAGATGGCCCTTAGTGCGTGATACATTGGACAGGACGGAACCAAATAGAATATGAATGCATGGCAATGTGTGCCATGCGTTCGACGTTACTGGAACATGAACAAATACTTGGTCAACAAGACAAGAATGTGACCAGTAAGACTAAAATTTATAAATTTTAGTCCTAACAAAAGTGTGGAACCCAAGTTGAACAAGAACACGATGAATTCAACAAATACTATGCCATAAACTTATATATTTATTCTTTTTGCAATTTGTAAACATCATATACAATTTCCCATTTGTCGCTTCTCTTGATTAATCTCTCATATTTAGCCCCATTCAAACATCAATATACTTAGGGATTTTCTTTCATTCCATTTATGTACATCTAAATATACCACATACACACAAAACTGACACCCTTTCACCTCTTTCTATCATCTATTTTCACTATTGATCTCTTGGTGCTTGCAGAAATTTCCCTAGTGTCTCGACTTTGACAATGGTGGTCGTTTTTTGAACAAAATCCTTTACACATCTCTTCAAAACCTAGATAAAATTCCGTAGTTTTTTTATTCTTTTTGAAGAAGTTGAAGTTCTAATTATTTAACTAGACAAACATTAAATACTCGATATACAAAAAAGATGTTATGATTACATAAAATAAACTAAAAATGCTGAAAAATGCTTCATAGACGAACATTACTCTATGAAATTTGTAATAACATAATGGAAGAATACCAAAGTAGATGTATTATATTTTATAGTGAATTCAACTCAAATTTGGAACAAGTCATTTGAACCGATGTGTGACACCCCTCGTTAAGGTTATTCAAAAACACATTTGCATGTCATAATTATCTATCAAAAGTTTGTTATGCGTTTTTATGGAAAATCTCGATCCCGATCATCATTACAAAGCATTTTAAAGACTTAGCAAGGAAATACCAAATTGAGTAACAAAGATAAGATCAAGTAACCACACACACCTTCACTTTCTTAAGTGTCCAAGTTCACTTTAAGTCTGCTTACTTCTTAACATGAGCACGTGTCAAAATACGTTAGACAATGGAATGCCTAGTGAGAATACATGAGGCCAACTCATTAGAGTAGGAGGTTTTGTACTCCCAACTCGAGTTTAAGCCCCGAAAAATCACCTTAAAACATCCAAACATCATAAGCACAACATAAGGGGAACTTTATCCCCAAAAGAATATAGTCATAAAAAACAGCATCATTAGTTATCAAATATAAGTTAATTGATATGATGAATGCATATGAAACTAACACATACCCAAGTTCCTATTATCAAGTCCGTCTCACCATGAAGGTACATCATTCCCTTAATGTGGTTTTAAATGTGCAACATACCCTTCCCTCAAACTAGGTACTTGTTAATCGCCATACAAGCACCACACATAGGGTTGCTAGCCGACACATGAACAATAACGATTATCTAGAAATCTAGCCATTATCAACATCCATTCATCATGAGTGACAACCATCGTCTTCCCATCCTAAATGCAATGTACATGTAGGATGCAAATCACAGTTTTAAATTCCTCTGTTCATCATCTTAAAATCATCATTTGAAAATATATTTTCATGAATGCACAACATACTTAGAGTATAACACATAACACATAGTAATGGATACATTCAAATATTTTAAAATAGCCAACTCTCACCATAAAGTAGTTTAAGGACATGTACTTCAGTAAACTTACCTTCAATAACAGTCAAAAGCTAGTTCACTTCACCAATTCCGCTCCAAGTTCACTCTCCTCCTATTATAAAAGAAAGGAACTATTACTCACAAATTCCGAAGTATATATATTGGAGTCTTAAGGCTTTTAACAATATTAGCTTATTGGTTCTTCATGATAAAATATTAAATCCTAAAGATCAAATCCCCAAACAAGTGCAACACTTAACCAAAAATCAAAAGGAAGGGGGTACAGGATTATGCGTGTCGTGCAACCCGTGACCAAAACTCCGCACGGGTCACATACGACCTCAAAGGACCCGTTTTCTTGATTTTCACTTTTGTGCGGGTCGCATGAATGTAGTGTGCAAGTCCACGTGGGCCGGTTGAGTACTGGGTACATTTTCTTATTTTCAATCTTTTGTCCCAAACTTTACTTAATAAGGTTATCCAACTACACCCATGACTCATAGAGACTTAAATCAAGTAAAATATTCAACTACTGTTCCAAATGAATCAAGATGTTCATGGCTTAAGGTAATAAGTTGTAAACATCTAAATATGCTAAGATTCCATCAAGATGTTGGCCAGATTTGATTATATGTCATTTATCACATCAAAACTTGAAAATAGCTTATTAAGTTCTTAATCAATAAGCCTTACAAAAGAGGGAAATTCAAACTTCTTGTTTGTATTCCAAATAAGTTTATTCTCAATAGAACCCCAAACCATCATTGATTCTATAGAAGAGAACCCATGGAATGCCCAATTCCATCAAAGTTTCAAGTGAGAGTTAAAGTGTTTGATATAAAAATGGGGTAGGAACTATTAAGAATTCATTTAGAATGAATATATTCATCCTAAACACTTCAAAAAGGTTCATATCTAATCATTATACACAAGCTTCCCATATAATCAAACTATAGTGTTCATAATATCCCAAAATCTTCATAATAAGTGATTCAAAGCTATTAATAGGTTGGATAAGGATCAAAAACTAATTAGAAACCTTAAACCAACCAATGGGACCATAAATATGACATACCCTAACTTATATTATTGGAATTGACTTCAACCCAAAACCTAAAGTGGGGTTTTAACAAGTATTTAATAAATATTTACCAAAAATCGTCCAAGAACCTTAATCCAATGAACGGGAGTTGTAATCCTTCACAATAACTCTTCAAGATCTAAAAAATGGAGAAGTCTAACCCTCCTCCCCCTCCAAATCGATGCTTCTAGTTGAAATGGGGCTTCTGACCTACTTAAATCTCCAACTTTTGAGAAATGACACCCTTAGTCCCTAAAGATTTACACGTCTTCACTAAATGTGTAAAACTTGCTAGATTAAAGGAATTTTCGAGTTATATACCTTTATCCCAATATAACTTCTTTTATAACATCTAGATCCTAGTTGTTCATCTCTCAAACACATGTTTCACTAAAATGACATTTTTGACCCTATGGACAAAAATGTTCAAGAAGGTTCATAAATGGACTTCCAATTCATTTTCTTTCAATAAAATTCATAAGTTAAATTATTTTTCTTCTGAATTATATATATATATATATATATATATATATATATATATATATATATATATATATGTATATATATATATATATATATAAGATTTTTCAAACTTAGTCTTAAATATAGGATGTTACACGATGAGATAACTTGTGATGCTTAAGGGTGGTGGGAATGAATGCCTCCCATCCCTGATGTTGCATCGACATCATTTGAACTTTTTCTATATCCTTCCAAGATCCCTTCCATAAACCCAATGAATTATCATCCATTCCACTCCAACCATTTTCAAATTAAAACAATTTAAAATGAATAAAAGCTTATTCAAAAAATATATAAATAATTCACAAATTATAAAATATTTAAAATAACAAGACTAAAATTGCATTTCGTTAAAAAAATATCACAACACTTAAAAAGCATCACAACACTTAAAAAATTCATTTCATTAACGATAATAACAAGACTAAAACAATAGAAATTACATTTCATATCTTATAGGTATTAACTACCATCTAGGATGATCTTTAACGATTATTCTTATTGTTTTGTGAGAAAATAATATGTTATAAATGTTTCTATATTCGACATGTTCCGCCTGAATTACATTTGCTTCCGATTGACAATTACGACGTTTGATATTGTAGACGTCGTTAAACTTGTTGATTTTCGTTTTCATGTCCATCAACTATTAATTTTTTTGATGGAGTGTGCGGTCATTGGTTCCCATTTGTTTTATAAAATATGCTAGCACTTGATTCCAAAAATATGTCGCTCGTCATCACTAACCGGACATTCCAAATTTTTGACCCAAGTGTCGATAAATGCGACTTTTTCGTTGGTGCTCCACGTACATGATATTTCCATAGTCTGGAAATGTTGGTATAGAATGGTACAGAAGGTTTTGAGAATGGTGTGAAAACGAAGAAGATTTAAAAGGTGTTTATAAACGGACATAGACTTGTATAAAATGTTATTATTATTTTCTACGAAAAATAAAAAATAGTCGTTTGACAACGGTCAACGGTCGACAAGGTAAGAAACAAGAGGGATGATCAATGTACATAGACAGCTTTGAGTTCATTTTTGGAGGTACCAGGCGTTGGGGGGTGTAGTCGACAGTACCAGCCATGCCGACTCCCTTGTCGAGCCGACAAGGCCCTCCCGAGACCACTTCCACCACCCTAAGAACTATGTATGGCCGAAAAAAAGATAAACCCACTTCTAATATATTGGGAAAAATGTTTTTAGGCTTTTGTTCTTGACCATCCACTTCTAATATATTGGGAAAAATGTTTTTAGGTTTTTGTTCTTGACCATCGAATAAACATATTTTTGACTTTTGATCACTAGTTAAAGAGAAGTTCACAAAGACCAAGAAGCAATCCGTTCAATAAGACATCTTTGCCGTTTTGTTAGTATGATAAAAGTATCATAGAACAAAAAGCACATAGATATGTATTGAAAACAAGGGTTATTTACATATTTGAACTTATAGATTTGAAACAACTTGCATTAAAGGTTTTATTAAATCTTAAGTTATGTTGGTTATTTATACTAGAACATTTTAGATTACAAACAATTTGTGTTAAAAACTTTCTGAATTTATAAGTTGTATTATTTGTTTTGTATGAATGATAATCCGATAATTTTAACAAGTTGTTCTACTCTATCTTATCAAACAACACATATAAAAATACCTATAAAATTTGTTTTGTTTTGTCCGATCTAATACGGTCTAGTTTAACTACCGAACGCTACCTTTATATATCCTTAAAATATTACGTAAATAAGATTTGTTTTTTCAGATATTATCTATAAAATACTACACACAACCTCAAATGCTTATAGAAATATGTAATTAATTTCATGTTACAAGTGGTGTACTTGTGGTAAAAAATAAAGAAGGCGATGGCACTAGGATCTGTTAGGATCGAGACACTTAGCATACGAACACGAAACTCACACACTCAGCTCACAAATTAAGAATACAAGGATTTTACGTGGTTCGGATTCAGTGTCAATCCTACATCCACGAGCACAACTAGATTTTATTTGAATGAGGAGATTACAAGAGATACACACTCAATCTTTGCATGTATTGTGTGTTGTGGTGCATCTTTCTAACAAGCCTTACCACCTATATATATACATGAGATGGTAATGTGAACAAAGGAATGTAAAATCAAAAGAAGTAGGCTTGAGAAGAAAAACAAATGTAAACTTCTCTTTGACTCACCAACCTTCACCAACCATTAAAAAAAATCTTCACCAACCATTCCTAACAATCTCCCACTTGAAGATTTGAACATCTCTCATTAATCTCCTAACATAACAAGTCTTCCAAGCTTCCAGTTCCCAAGAACAAGCTAAGACTCAGTCAAATTCCCTTAGTTGTAGCCGCCCCTCATCTTCAAGTACTAGAAGGGCCAGTTGAAGCTCTCACTAGCTCCAACTCAGCCGTGGCTAATCCCACCACCGACTCATCCTCTGTCTCAACCGGTTTGGACACTCCACCAGCTCCAGAGATACGCCGAGGACCACTAACACTCTCCAAACTTTGCAAACATCCAACAGGAGAGAATTTTTCAGTCTTAGTCTTCAAAACCCAACGGCTCTTTGTAACTGTACCCGAAACACACCCCGTGCTCCCACTGTCACAAAATCCCCTGAATGGTTTAGACTTTCCGACTCGTTCAGCTAACATCCCCTTGGCTCCAGAATTCATGTTTGCAAAATGAACTCTCTTAGCACTAGATTTAGCAAACCAGATTTTGTCATGCTTAATGGGGACGGTCATACTTCCCTCAGCAGGTACCTCAACCATATATAATGACCCACGCTTCATACCTTGAGCAATCACCGAATTTCCATTGACCACCCTCCATTTACCACCACCAAACCTTACTTCCAGTCCTTGTTTATCCAGCTGACCAACAAAAATCAATTTCTTCTTCAGCTCCGGAATCACCCTGACATTCTTCAGGTTCCATGTAGTTCCTAATGAAGTAACCAGATCAATATCTCCCATGCCCGTTACTTGAAGCATCTTGTCATTTGCTAACCGTACCTTCCCAAAATCTCCTTCTTTTAGATTCACCATCGTTTCTCCGTTGTCCATGACGTGAAACGAAGCTCCTGAATCCATGACCCAAGAGTCTATAGAACTTTCCATACTTAGTATTAGTGCATCATCCTCAGACACACCCTCAGCACCAGCAATGTTCAATTCTTTATTTGGATATTGACTCTTAACATGTCCCACCTCTTGGCAGTTCCAGCACTTCACATTCTTCCTAGTTCTAGAAGAACTTCTTCCTCGGCTCCCACTGTTCCTGCTATTCCTTCTACCTCTGTCCATATTCAATAACGCAGAAGAAGATGATCCACCTTGATTTTTGCGTCTGATATCCTCGCCCAAAACCAAGTCTCTAACCCCTTCAAAAGTCATACCACTAGCTCCCACGGAGCTAGTAACAGCCGTAACTGTTCCGGACCAACTATCAGGTAGTGAAGCTAGCAGCAGTGCAGCTTGAGTTTCATTATCAAATTTAATTCCCACAGATGATAATCTGGACAGAATTGAATTTAGATTGTTAATGTGAACCGTAACAGAACTTTCCTCATTCATCATTGTAGTGAATAACTCCCTCATCAAGAACACCTTGTTAGCCGCCGACGGTTTCTCATACATGTTCGTCAGAGCATCCATCATACCACACGCCGTGGTTTCCTTCATGATGTTGAAAGCAACGCTCCTTTCCAACGATAACGTAATAACCGCCTTAGCTTTCTTGTCCTTTGAGTTCCACGCATCTTCAGCAGCTTTTTCCATTTTCTCCGGCTTGTCCCCAAGTACCACATCCAAGTCTTTCTGACATAACAATGATTCTATTTGCATTTTCCACCAACTAAAGTCAGAACCGTTGAACTTCTCGATTACAATCTTGTCTTCAGCCATTACGACAAACAAGAAACAACTCGAGACAATTTTGCAATTTTGCTGAGACTTCAGGGACCTGTCTTGCAATTTCCTGGAAGTTCAGGGACTTATTTTGCAATTTTCTAGAGCTTCAAGGACCTGTTTTGCAATTTTCTGAAAAAATCTGCTACAGTACTGCTACAGGAACCGCTACAGTTAACTGCTACAGTAACGCTACAGTGAACTGCTACAGTGTCGTCTTCTCCGGCAGACTCCGGCGCTACAGTGTCGTATTCTCCGGCGATCTGGTTTCTCCGATCACTATTCCGGCGAACGTTTGGCCGGCGATTTGGAGGTCTTCCGGTGGTTGAAAAAAATCCAAAAAATATATTTTCGGAATCTGGGGAACGAGACCTTTCCAACGGCGTACACCAAAATCGTTTTTGAGACAAAAAAAAAATCGACCAAAAAACAAAAAATCACCCTCTGGAGCTAAACCAAGGCTCTGATACCACTTGTTAGGATCGAGACACTTAGCATACGAACACGAAACTCACACACTCAGCTCACAAATTAAGAACACAAGGATTTTACGTGGTTCGGATTCGGTGTCAATCCTACATCCACGAGCACAACTAGATTTTATTTGAATGAGGAGATTACAAGAGATACAAACTCAATCTTTGCATGTATTGTGTGTTGTGGTGCATCTTCTAACAAGCCTTACCACCTATATATATACATGAGATGGTAATGTGAACAAAGGAATGTGAAATCAAAAGAAGTAGGGTTGAGAAGAAAAACAAATGTAAACTTCTCTTTGACTCACCAACCTTCACCAACCATTAAAAAAAATCTTCACCAACCATTCCTAACAGGATCCAAGTAACATACGTTTTGCATTTGCAAGTCCGTAGTTTGAGACTTTGAGGGGTGTAATTGAAAATACCCATAGTTTGAAGAGTGTCATATAAAAATAGAGTAAATTACAATAATGGTCCATGTGGTTTGCATGAATTTTCAACATTGGACCAACTTTTGAAAAAACCATGATAGTGGTCCAAGTGTTCCGATTTACTTTCAATAATGGTCCAAAAAAATAAGTAACAATAAGTAAAAAGACTAATTTACCATTTCTAATTACTTTTTCATTTTTATTTTAATGTTTTATTTATTTTAGTAATTAAAAAAAAAAAAGAAAAATACCCCACCCCCACCCCCACCCTCTCTCTCTCTCGCTCTCTCTCTCCTCTCTCTCTCCTGCTTTATTAGAACCTGAGTTGCATAGTCATATCAAATAAGAAAAGCAGATTGAATCAAATCCAAACAACAATCTCATATGTTATCCGGAAACAAAAATCGTATAAACATATCAATGAAAAGCATATAGATTTTTGAAAAATGAAAAGCAAAATTGATTAACTTCTGAAGATAAATACCGAATTTGCATAACCAAAATCGATCAAGCCTTATGACAATGCAGTGAAAGGGAGAGAGAGCTTGTGGAAGGCGGCATGGTGGCAGTTTTGGAGTTTCTGGTAGATTCACTAAAAACGTGAGCGGCTTGAACTTATGGTACAAAGTGACGAAGTTAAAAGAGCACTAACCTATGGTAATTGAATCAAATTCTTCCCCTTTCCTCACGTATTAATACATATAACACCAAAACCACCATTTTTGTGTAGTTTTTTTTAATAAAAATCGGAACAAACAAAGACACCAAAACTATACCTGTACATAGAGAAAAGGGTCGGCAACAAAGTTACTCGGAAACCCAGAATCAGTAACCGAACCGCAAGTCACCACCGGGTTAGCCACCGGCCATGCCGAACTCCTGTTCTCCCAAACATTCATCTGCAAATCAAAACTTCAAAAGTTCAAAACCCACTTCGTAATTCAAAAACCCCATTTCAAACTTCAATCAAATCCCAATTGTTGAGCAGGTTCGTGCTTAGTGTCGTTGTGTTCATGCCTTATCCTTGGCTGTACAAATTCCCATACCCACATACGAAAAGCGTTTTTGTTTCAATTCGAAAAGAAATTAAAAGATTCAATTGCTATGTTTCTTCTGAGTTAATTTTGTGAATGGGAACATACCTATGGTACTAGATGCATCACTACCGCCGTAGAAGGTGGTTTGACTGGATTTCCATTGGATGCATCACTACCGCCGTAGAAGGGGCAGAACGGCTGTAATCCGCCAGAGAGAGAGAGGTGGGGGGGGGGGGGAAGGAGGTGGGGTGGGGTTGGAATTGTTTTTTTTAAATTTATTTAATAATTATACAATTAAATAAAAATGAAAAAGAAATTAAAAAAGGTAAAATTGCCTTTTAACCTGACCTTTAGACTATTTTTGCAATTTAATCTTTAAATTAGACCATTTTCGTGGTTTTTTTAAAAAATTGGTCGATTATTACAATTTCTTGCAAACCACATAGACCATTATTGTAATTTACTCTATAAAAATATCCATGCACATGAACACATGTACGATCTACCCTATCCATTCTTCATTTTTATACACACAAGCATCTTCCCCTTTCTAAAGTTAGATAAAGCTTATTCACCATTATCGGTTTCTTTCGATTTCCTATCCATGTTCTTCGATTCCGATGGTCGAATCTCGATCCTCAATTTATGTAAGAAGTTCCTATGATCCTAGCTCGGTCAATTAACAATCACGTGTCCATATCCGTTTGAATCTGTTTGATCATCTTCGGTTCAAGTCGAATCGGCGATCGAATCCATAATATTTAGGGTTTAGTCATTGATTTTTGAGAAAATTAAGGTCTGAAGAGCATCGGACAATGCATCCGGTGCCTTCACTCGAATTACTTACTCGGCCTTATGTTACCTCTTTGTTTGGCGGTTTTTCGTGTTCTCATCGTTTGAAACATCGTCTTGAGAAAAGTGATCGTCGTTCTAATCTTAGCTAACAATCATTATCTAGTCCTTAACGCCTACAATCAGTCATTTAGTCTCCTTGATTTCTTCTCTTTTGTGCTTTCATCTCTCGCGTTTTTCGTCGTTGTCATCACTATTCTGTATTTTCACGGTAAATCAACTGTATTCGTTATTTGGAGAGTGGAGACCACCACTTGACATCACGGATTGTTTGGTTTGACGCCTGCGTAGAAGTTTGTTTGGAAATCCCTGATTTGACGATTAAGGTAACATTATTATTGCACACACGCTTCTATTAATCTTTGCACTGTTACTTCTTATTCATCTCACATGAATTGAACTACAAAAGTTATGGTGATTCCTGCAAAGCCTCCTTGAATCCACAATTTACTTTGTCAGAAACATTACTAGCTTTTCTTTTTGTTTATGTTGAGCACCTGCGATTTCGTTACATAACCTATCGCGTAACAAAATGTACTATTTACTGTGAAGTCAGTGTGTCTGTTTCAAAGATCTTGTTAACTCAAGTTATATCTCAATTGGTCCTTTAAATATCAAAGTATCATAGTAATTTTTTTTTTTTTTTTTTTTTTGTGAATCTCATACCTCTTGATTCACATCATTTTAAGTGTGTAGATTTTTCTAAATCAAAGATCTACCATCTGCTACAATTATAAGTTTCTGATCATTATTCATGAGGCAACTGGATTGTTCACTTATAGCATATTGAATTTCCATTGCCAATATTGGCACACACGTGAGCTATATATGCTGTTCATACAGCTTGTGCACTGACATGCTCATAGATAAGTCATAAGTCCAAATGGCTGATCCGTTTATCATATATCTTCCTTTAAATTTTAGGTTCCCAAAGAAGCATATGTGCAAAATGTTCTGTATCCTGTTTACAATCAATTCACAAATTTTTACATTTGTTTTTGCAGTTCTCTTTTGATGCAAATGGACATTTGCTCTCACATCAGTTTCCAGGTTAATGATGTTAAAAACCTTCATGGGTTCTGTATTGGTACCCGTACAACCTTTGAATCAACTTATGGACCCGTGGGTGGTTTTTCTGTTGATGAACTTTCATATCAAGCAACCAAGTTTCTGAATTTCCAAGATGACATTGAAGGGGTTTCAAGTTCCATACCACCATCCCATGAAAAAAGTGTATTTCAGTTGAAGGACGAGTTAATAACTCACTGCTCAAATCTTCCATCTCTACCTGTAAGTATCAAACTCATTTGTCCTTAAAATTATTGATATTTTATTACACTTCATTACTGCTACAGTAAACTGCAAAAACTGTCCCCAAGTTTAGGCCTTGTTTTCAGGTTACAGTCCAAAAAAATAATCTTTAAAAAAACGGTCGTTATTGAAAGGTTTCATTTTGGTTTTGGTCCCTCTATTTGACACCGTCAGTTTAGGTCCGCTAAATCCTTGTAAAATGACCCTTTTGTCCTTACTTCTATATTTTATCTCTATTTATTATTTCTTTTATTAGCATATGAATAAAAGTGGCCCTGGGGCCACTTTAATTTATATAATAACAAGTTTTATTTAAAATAGAGGTAAAATACAAAAGTAAGGCCAAAAGGGTCATGTTACAAGGATTTAACGGACCTAAATTGGCGGTGTCAAATAGAGGGACCAAAACCAAAATGAAATCTTTCAATAACGACCGTTTTTTAATAAAGATTATTTTTTCGGACTGTAACCAGAAAAAAAAAAACCCGCCTGAATAAAGTGACAGTTTTTACAGTTTACTCCTATAATTCTATTAATCTAATAGACATGTTGAAAATGCTATAAATTGTTACAGAAACCTTTGAAGCCTATATCAGCCATGAAAGGCAGCCGTGAGAAACACGGAGTGGGCCCGCCTACGAAGTTGACCGTGAAGTGGGCCCCGGATGTGTATGATCCGGTTCCCTGTTCGGCATTGGACATGGTAATAAATAAGCCACGTAAGCATAGTAAGAAAAAGGAGACGAGTAGTAAGGAGAAAAGTAAAAGGAAAGGAAAAGACAAGAAGCAAAGTCGTAAAAGAAGTGGGAAATCTTCCAACATGGGTTTTTGATTTGTGTAATGTTGAAGAGGAAGGGGTAGTTTTGTCAATTGATATGGCTCAAGCTTTTCGTGCTATAAGATTGTAGATAGAGTTTTTATTTTAGCATACTGTTATTGAAGTTGCATTAACATTATATAACTCTATGCAACTATAGTTAATGATTATGCTTTACTTTATTTCATTTTTTTCAATTTAATGTTCTTGTGTTTGCATTCTAGCAAATGAAGTGGGATTGACAAACATGTGCTAAGAAAAGGGTTAATGCACCCTATGCCAACCAGCTGTCGCATGTTTGTCGGAGTAGCTGAAAATTAGCTTTTATCTGAAAAGTTGTAAGCTAGCTGATAGTTGATAAGTGAACCGGTAAAGTAATGTTGCTTGGTAAAAACTAGTTGGGAAGCTAGATGTCAAATGTGGGAAATGCATATTAGACTATATTTAGAAAACTTGTGCAAAATGCCTCATGGGATTTATCAATAAGCTATTATCTCAATAATTTTTAGTATTGAAAAAACTATCTTATAAGCTATTTGAGTAGTCTTACTTACCAAACACCAAATTGCAATAATCTGGAAAAATAAGCTATCTTATGCACGTCAAACACAACCTTACTATCTGCACTTTTGATTAATGATTGTTTAGTTTTACTCAATATATCAATAGGTAACTCAACTATTTTTTAACATCACCAAAAACCAACTTTGCAAATTTTTTTTTGAATCGACTCTAATATGATATTTTCCTTGGTGGTGGTAGGGTTGGTGTCTATTCGTCTTCGTTCGAGTAAGGGACTTTTCGTATATTTTTTTATTTCATTTCGGTTTAAACGGTTACGAATTTCAAAATAGATTTCAAACATAAATACTAAGATTTTTCTCGATTTAAGAGTACATTATATAAATGATCTTGTATTTGAGATTTTTTTTTTGTGCTCAAATCTATTTTTTTACTTAAGAAAAAACCTCATGTTTTTTTTTTTAATTTTCTATTTTGTCTCTTTTAACAGGTTTACCGGATAATCTATTGTAATAAACAATAATTTTTTCGAAAAGACTCTTTAATTTCTTTTCGGAAAAACCATCACATTCAATTTTGTATCGACTCATAATTTTCTTATTCTTGTTTTTATTGTTGATTAAAATGATATCGATGGAGGAATCTGGAGGTTCGATTGTATCTGTGCTTGCTAATTTAGAGATTGAAGATTCTACGTTTGTTAAGTTAGAAGAAATTATATCACAAATGGTTATATGTAGGTTAATTTGGAGACATAATGTTACATGTCAACTAATTTGGAGTCTGAAGGTTTTGTGTTTGCTAATTTAAATTTGTTGACTATGCTATTATTGATCTATTCATGGTAAAAATTGAGATTCAAAGGAATTTAATGAGATTATTATGGATTAAATCGCTTTAGATAATAAAAAATGTTTCTAAAGGGAAAACATAAAAACTGAAATTAAATCGCTACAATCTATGAGCATCCTACAAATAGAATTTTATATGTATTTTGCAAACAAAAATTGGACATAACGACCTTTCTTTTGTTCCAAAAACAATATAAAATTCATTCAAATTTTAGTGTTGAAAACCACTGAAAACAACATAACCCCAAACAACAACAAGAACATGATAACTTTAAGACAAAACAAAAAAATTGGTCCGACAAAACAAAAAAATTGGTCCAACAAAAGAAAAATTCAATTGTAAGGAATTTTTGGAAAAATGTTAGTATTCTCCCAAAAAAAAATTGTCTATTAACGGCAGATTACTTATAAACCTGCCAAAATGACCAATGTTGGAAAAATTTAAAAAGAATGTTTCTTTTTGAAAAAAAAATACTTTAGCTTTAAATGGAAAAATTCTTAATTTGTAGGATCTTTTGTATAACTTACCCTAGAAGACAATGGATATTTATCTTACCAAGGAGATGATGAATGTGATGAATACGATAATGCGTTTTTTTTTTTTGCAATGTAGTGACTCATGAATGCTAAATCATCTAAATAACCAAGTTACTTGGTCATAAATGGTTAAATTGGTGATATTTATTAGTACTTTGATAAGGAAAACTTAAGTTGCATGAAACAAAATTGTTACTATTGCAAAATGGCAAGTGATGGAACCTAGTGAAATAATTATAACCCAAGTTTCGTTATTTCATTATAAAAATTCACAATGAGTTTGGGTAACCGTAAGAACAATGAAGCTACTGTCGAACAAAAGTACAAATCCAAATGAAATGGAATCTAACAGTAAAATATGGAAGTTTATACATGCAAGCTATACATTGTTTTGAATTTGGTCAAAGAAAAACGGTCATTTCAACAAGATCCTCATAAGCAAAAATCTAAAGGATTAACCAAAAACTTAACATTGCTTCCATTCATAACAATGGTGAAAACAACAAACACCCTTTTGAGCATTTTGAGTAATGCAAAACTAGTTTGAGAACATAACACCACAATTCATATGCTCACCAAGTATCAAAATCTTGATATCTTTACATTAAAAACCCTACTTCAAAGATTTGTTATTCCAACCACGAACCTTGTAAATTCCTCATTGCTTTTTTGATTCAAGCTGAACGTTTATCTACACTGCATATCATACAAAATGTTTAAATATTAGTTATTCTAAGAAAATATTGTTAAAAAAACATAACAAGTAACAGATCTTCATCTTTTTTTAGATATGTTAACGATAGCATCTAATCAAGATCTATGATCTATCCACCCTTAAAGTTAACATCTTCTATTATAGCATTGATTACTAGCTAATTAAGCAAACCATACGTCCATACCTACAATTTTTTTTGTTTTTTTTCAATTTTGGCAACATGAACGGTTTGTTTGCAATTGAAATTTAAATGGGGTTACTGGAATAAGAGATTGGGGTTATTAGAGAAACCTTGAAGACCCAACATTCACGTTGCGATGGAGAATCCGACCCGACCCGGCATCGTCACTTGATCCAATCAGATCCTTCAAACCGGAATTCATGGATTTTTCTTCCTTATCGTCACCACCACCGTTCTCCTTCACCGCCGCCTTTTCCTCCTTCATCTTCCCAGGCGCAATTCTCATCCTCTCGAAATAATTCCCGTAAATATACTCTGGATTATACCCGTTTTCATCATCGAACAACATGATATGACCATGCCATTCCCAAACACGATACTCCGATCCGGGTTCCACATGATACCCGACACAAATATGGTGTTCCCCGATCGTTACCGCCTGACCCGAATTGGGATTTAGGGTTTCGTCCCCGTTTCCACTAAGGATAATTTTGATCACCTCCTTTTCAAGCTTCGATTCTTCTTTGGCGAGCTGAGTTTTGCTCCTTTTAACTTCGTCATCATCTTCATCATCTTGATCGTCTTCGGTATCTGAGATGTTGTTCATCGAGTCCAAAAGGAGGTCTTCTAGGGTTTGGTTGAAAAGGGGTGATAACTGTGGTTGAAGAGGATTTGGAGGGCGAATTTGAAGCCTTCCCATTAGGGTTTGAAGGAGGAGGTTATCGAGATTGGATTGATTCGTGTAGGAACTCATATTCACAGAATTTTGAGGGTTTAATTAGGGTTTTTGAAAAGGTATGAAAAGGAAGAAGGAGATGTGGCAAAGAGAGGGTTTATCAGGTTTATGCAAACTGACGCTGAATCTTTTAGAACAATTTGTGAAATAACAAAAATGGTCCCTAGAGTATTCTTTCAGCTGCATTTCAAGTCACTTTGAATTTAATTTCTACTTTTGACAATAAACGAAGTTTTCTTATTGGTTTGGTATGTTACTGCAAATAGTTCCACCCTACTTTTGGGTCATACTTGAGCTTTCCCTCCAGATAGATTGTCTCCACCCAAGCTTGCCTATCTCTTTGGATACACTCAGGCTTGAAAACAAGATAGGATTACTCTCTAGTCCTCTACTTAGGATGAAAGGCTCCACTTATGCTTCACCCACGGCCCGTTCTCGAGATTTTTTAAGAAGAGAAATGGAAGGAAAGGGGAGGGAAACTATGTTCTTGAGATTTTTTTAAGGAGGGGAAGGGAAGGAAAAAAAACAACACGCGTTCTCGAGTTTTTTTTAAGGAGGGGAAGGGAAGGAAAGGGAGGGGAAGATTAGGCTTTTTTTTGTTCTTAAAACCAATCCTCCCAAATGTGGGATGATTAGGAGAGAAAAGAAAGGAAAGAAAAGAAAATGAATGAAAGGAAATATTAATTTCTTTCCTTCACTTTCCTCCCATTCCCTTTCTTCCCTTTCCTTTCTTTTCCCTTCAAAATTACTCTCTAGTCCTCTACTTAGGATGAAAGGCTCCACTTATGCTTCACCCAATGTCGGGATCTACTCAAGCTTGCCCTCGATAAGAAACAACTACACTCCACAATATTTATATTAAGTATCCTCATATATAAACTTATGGTTACCATAAATTAACATGTCATTCACCTTGTTTGAATGATCGATGATTCTTGCCTCCCTTATGATTAGCTCGATTGTATATACACAAGGATTGTCATCAATTCTCGTGTTCATCCTAATTAAGTAAGTCACACTAAAAACATACTCATATAATCCTCTTTGGTGTACAATCAATTATTAGGATTATTTACATAAAGGATAGTCACACACAGCCTCCTTCCAACTACAACCACATGAAAATTTATCTAATTCATCCATAAAACACATTATCTCAAATAATTTAGTTTAACGTCATTCTTTATATTTGAAAAATATGGTACATGATTGTTAAGTATAACCTATCACATTATATTTATCACTTTCAAGCATATTTAACAACAAATTTAGTGTTTCATTACTTAAACACAACAATCTACTCATAACATTTTCAATTTAGGGTTCTAACCACCCATAAACCCTATAGTAGTGACTATAACTGATATTCATAGTTTATCTAATTATTAGATGTCAATTACACACAAATTTTCACATGTGTTTAGGGTTTTCCACCTCTTTTGTTTATCATCCCAAAACCCCCAATTTGACAAACCCTAGCTTTCAACATAAAAAACAAGATGATATAGACACCGTCTTTGCTCCAAAATCACACCATAAACACACACACATATAACTCTGTTAGTGAAATAGGGTGAAATGACCAAAATCTCGTCTTATAATCACTTAAATAACAAGTCAACATGTAAGATCAATTTGCACAGGGGTGCATTTAATTTGTACAACCACACATCCATTTATACAGTCATAAATTCATTTTATACAGTCATACAAATAGAAATAGAAACATGTCTTACAACATACACTTGTATGGTCTTGAGATTAATTTGTAGTCGTACAAATTCTCCTAAAGCCCCTTTTACATGTGATTAATATATTCATAACACCATATACTCATTTACACTTCATAGGCATATCTACCTCCTTATTTATGCTTCTCATGTTGGGAACATGGCGTAACTAATTTGTAGACATATCTACCTCCTTATTTATGCTTCTCACATTTACACTTGTATGGACATACTCATTTACACTTTATAGACATATCTACCTCGTTATTTATGCTTCTCACATTTACACTTGTATGGTCTTGAGATTAATTTGTAGTCGTACAAATTCTCCTAAAGCTAATATCTCCCTTTTACGTGTGATTAATATATTTATAACACCATATACTCATTTACACTTTATAGACATATCTACCTCCTTATTTATGCTTCTCATGTTGGGAACATGGCGTAACTAATCGTTTACACTCATACTCAACGGTTCCTGTTAAGGTATTATACTTTGTTATAGTGTCACTTTGTTATATGTACTAACATTTTGAGTTCTTCCCAATTCCTAAATACATTTCTTACGCCAATTCATGCGATTCTAATTGCATTCCACACCATACACTCTATTTTAAGATATCACCATTGAATACCATAGATGCCAAGGTATCTATTTAGACATCATAATTTTAACTCATGCTCATACGAGTAGTTAAGTTTGTCAATAATACCCTTCTAAACCATCATTATAGTATGTATACATATTATTGGCATGAACATTAGAGAATCATCCTCCACACTGTGATACCCTTAATGCTCCGTATTATTCATTTGGGTAATGTACTTCCATCAAAGCAACATACATATTAGCTTATCAGATATTTTCTTTCAAAAATACTCACATCCTATATTTATCACTAGCATTTAAACCCATAAGTCATATAGAAACTAAGTTGTTACCCCAACAAGGCAACAACCCACCTTTATGTGATCGGTAACATATATCTCTATACCCCCTCCAACATGTATCATATACCCAAAATACTCGAAACATAGAACTTACTCCCCTAGTATATCTACTATTTCATCGTTCCTCTCCCCACTAAAATTGCACCAAAGTCAATTTGTTTTTATAGTGTCCAACCTAACATAAAGGCAAAGATAGACTGGCTAAGAAACGACCCCTAATGAATTTCAATTTCCTTAAGAATGACTTCATGTCTTCAATTGGGGTCCGGCCACATGTCATACGTCGACAATAAATATCGTAAATAGCCATGACATGTCTCTTTAGGACCCTTCTTGATTCCAAGGTCCTCAAAATCAACTCTCATGAAACACGATTGTACGCATTTTGAAGGTCAATGAACACCATATGAAGATCCCAATTTTTTTCTCAATATGTCTCATGAGTAGGTGGATTTCCTTAGTCATCGACTTTATGGAATGAAACAAAATTTATTTATTTAAAATGGTCGTAATGCAACACCACTTGACCTCAAGAACTCTCTCCCAAAGTTTCATGGTATGACTAGGTAACTTAATACCTTCATAATTTATGGACTTTCGGGCGCATCACCCTTGTTCTTATATATCATAATCACAATGTTGGACCTCCAATCCTCGGACATCTAGACAGTCTCTAATATAGTGTTAACAAGGTGCACAAGCCAAATGATTCTAACCCTACGGACAGCTATAGATAGCATGGGCAACATTATATTTTAAAAAGAATCGTCTTCATTGTACAAATCAATATATACTATCAAATGAACAAAAAGCCAATACCAAAACCAGTTTATATCAAACTTCAAAGTACACAAAAAATCATTCCCTTAAACATTTTAGCAATACATTGAAAGAGAAAAAATATTGAAAAAATAGGATATATATAATATTTTTCTTCAGTACTATGAACTCACATATTCGTGAGTTCTTTTTTTTTTTTTTTTCTTCAAAATAGTCGTCATCGTCGATGAGAAGATTACACCACAGCATACTATAGACACACATGAAAATGTGCATTTTTTTTTTTTTTTACCAAAATATAGAATTGTAAGACTTTATATGACATCATCTTCACCTACAAATGAAGCAAACATCCTCCTCTATCTCCTTAAGCTTTCAACGATGTAGTCCGCATACAAATCCCTTCAAATTATTAAAATAGTCACAAACAATATCTAGAATGAAAAATTACAAAGTCATTTTTATTTACGTAATTTCTAGTGACACAATTTTTGATATTTTATTTAAATTACAATTTTTTTTATTTTAAAAATAAGGAATAATATATGTTTATTATAACTTATTTGGGGATGTAATAGATTTTAATCGTCTAATTTTTTATTTTAGTAAATAAAAGTCTACTAATTATAATTATTATATATATGCATTTATATATAAGATAAAAAATAAATATGAAAATTCATTCCATTCCTACAGCCAACCAAACATGCTTCTAAAATTCAGGGTTTTTTTTTCTTTTCCATTTTTTAGGCTATATAAATATATTTATGTACACGTATGTTTAACTGGAAATATAGTCTAGTTTAAAATGTTTGGCAATTAACTAAATACTCATAAAAATTGGCAAAATTAGAAATTTTACATCAGGCGAAATTAGTGATTACCAAAATGGTAAAAATATGTAATTTAAAATTTTGCAAAAATGGCAAATACTTCAAATCTATATCATTACGTGGGCCCCTTTTTATATAGTATAACAATAAAAAATGGCCAAACTCCATTAAAAGCATTGTACTTTGGTTTTTTTTTCAGATTAACCACTGAAAGATTTTTTTTTTTCTGTTTTAACCACTAGAGTTTGTTTTTCTTTTTTAAAAAAGACCACTACATAAAACTTTAAAGTCTAAAAAAACACAATAGTTTGGAATTTGTTCGGTTTAACCACTTGAAGATTTTTTTTTTATGATTTAACCATTAATACATTGATTTTTTTTTTTTTACAATACAAAACCAACTTCAACCAACAAAATTAGTCTTGCAATTGTTTTTTATAATTCATTATCAGAAAAAACTCAGTGGCTTTAAAAAAAAAACTCTTAGTGGTTAACCAGGAAAAAAAAAAAGCTACAGTGTTTTTATGGAATTTGGCCTAAAATAAAAAAGTGAAAGAAATGAAGCAGTTTTGAGTTTGTACTTACATGGAATGTTTGACCACCTCAATAGCCTGATCAGCCGGCAAGAAATCATTGACCACAACCTCCTTGTTCTCATTCTTCTTGTCTAATTAATTACTCGTTAAGATTTAACAAAATAAATACAAATTAATAATTAATAATTGAGGTTTCAAAGGATACAGTCTTCAAAAAAGCGATGAATCTCAGCCAATCGATGTGGTGGAAGTTCCTTGATGTCATTGAAATGTCTATATTCAGGATCATCAGCACACACTGCAATTATCTTATCATCTTTTTCTCCCTGATCAATCATTGGCATCACTCCAATTGCTTTTGCACGAAGAAAACACCCTGGCAGTATTGGTTCCTGTTTCAATAATAACAATGTACTTTCATTTATCTCTCTTTTATAGCATCCTACTTTTGTTTCTTTCTACTACAGCATTATATACTTTCAATTGTATTTAGAAAATACACTAGATAGAAAGTAAAGGGTACCTGCATAATAACCAAGACATCAAGAGGGTCATTGTCTTCACAGAGGGTACGAGGGACAAAACCGTAATTGTGAGGGTACACAACTGATGAGTATAGGACTCGATCCACCTTGATAAGTCCTGTTTTTTTGTCAAGCTCATACTTTACCTTGCTCCCTTTGCTAATCTCAATCACCTGAAAAAAGAGACAACTTTTATAATAAATCTTTTGTGTAATATGTATTTAATCAGGTTGGTTTAATTTTTAATTAAGTGGACTCTGATTTATATTGATTGAACATCCTTACACAGTTGAATATTGTTGGTGCTCCTGGTCCTGAAAGGGATCATTACAGAAGTCAGACACTTGGATATTATTATACCAATCATTACATGATTAGTTGATTACAGAAGAATGCTTATTATATGAATTCAAGAAAGAAAAACAGTATAATGAGACCTATTTCAAGATCATGCCATGGATGTGCTGCAACTGATCTTCTTCTCATGGATGAAAGTATTCTTTCATTAAGAGGAGGATGTGAATGATGATGATGATGAGAGTCGGCGGGTTTGTTTTGAGCCTCAATTGGTGGAGCCATTGTTGTAATCTGCAGATTTATCATGTGTTACAGATATACAAGTTAGAAAGAAGTCTATGCAAGAACATTTTCACCTAAAACATTCGTGATGAGTGATGAAACTGAAATAGATAAAAACAATCCGGATCTCATGAAACTGAAAACAAAATACAGAACAGAAAACCAAAAACAATGCTGCGGTCAAATGGATCATCTAAAATTAGAATTTGAAAACTTCAAACACAAACAATCGATGGAGCATATATATGCCTCAGAAACAACATAACGAGACGCATAAAAGTCAAATTAATGTCGCATTTTGCCAAATTCAGAGTGGATTTCTTTTCGTAAATTTAACACATAAGAAGCCTCGTCAAAGAGCAAGAAGGCAAGCAGAAAACACTCAAATAAGAAGTTAAAAAACAGTCAAAAACCAAACTCGTAAATTCTTAAAGGTATGAATGAGCGGGTATCTTCTGCTATACATTGTCGCATCGAAGCTTTGTGGATGTAAAATCCCACACAAACACAAAGAAACGCCATACAGAAGAGCAAATCCAGCAAAACATCGCACAATATGTCGAATAAATTCGATTAGACCGCTAAAAAGCTTAAATACGAAGTGATGTCTGTGTAAAGTTGACTAACAGCACAAAATATACTCAATCGAACTTCAGAAACAACATGCGAGCAAAGGTGGTACGAACAAACCTAAAATGATCAGATGATCTATGCTCTATGGACTTGACGCAGAGAAAATGAACTGCAGATCTAGGTATTTAACAACAGCAAAATCAAACAGCGTAAGAATCAAGCCAAACATATACATACACATACCTGTATACATCGATAGAGAGAGAAAGTGAGAGAAACATACCTAAAGAGAGAGAGAAAGTAGTGGAAGCAAGCTCAAGACGGAAGCTACACGCTGTTGTTGTTCCCGCTATCTTCAGCTTTCGCAATTTAAAGCAAAGGGGAAAAAGAAAGTTTCAGAGTTACGCGTTTCAAAGGTCGGACCTTTTCTATAACGGAACTGTTTACTTTCCAGATTAAAATACAACTAGTGATGCGACAGGTACAAGTTAATATTGAATTGTTGGTGTGTATTTAGTTGTTTATGATCTGGAATAAGAGGTCCACCGCTACAAATGGAGAAAATGCCATATGGAATTATGCCAAATCGGAAAAAGATACCGGTTTAGGAGATGAGAATGAGATACGTGTGTATGACACGGTGGCTTTCGGTGCTGGGCCGGAGTTGTGGGCCACCACGTCCAAATATATAGCAAACTTTTAATTTTGATACGTAGAAATAAAGAAAAAGGAAAGAATTATTCGTTAAGACATGTGATTTATTTTATTCCTTTATGAGTGGGTTTTTTTCTTGTATTTTTGTGAAGAGATATTTATTAGATATAGCCATATAGGTATTTGATATTACATTTAAGTTAGGATTATTAGCACTCATGTCGTATGAATAGGATTCCAAAGATACTTGTTAGTTTTACAAAAAAATTGTCAATCCAGAAAATAAGAAAGATGGCAAATGAGTTTAAACACTTTCATCTATTTATGATATCATTTCATTTCATTTCATTTATAAAAGTTTGATGGAATTTATGAATACGAGAAATACAAACGTTATAAACTGATTCGATAAAAATCATATATTGTGGTTGTTTAGAAGGTAAAGGAAGAAGGCGACGGGAGGCCTAACGTGCGTTGCAGTTTTCACAACTTAAAGAACGTGATTGAGTAATTGCCATTACCAAAGGAATCAAATGGTTTACTAATAATAATGATTTTTATTTGATATGTTTCCGTGTAACCTTCAAATAATTCCTTAGATATTTAATAGTTGTTTGGATATTTAGAAAAAAAAAAATATTTTTTCACAATTCTTTTATCATTGTTTCATTCGTGATGTTGGGTATTTTTGCCAAGCAAGGTTTGATACCGTTTATTGAAATGAAAACGGATGGCTATGAATATATGCTCGAGTTATTAAAATAATGGATATGAACATAAAAAAACAAATGATTTTTAGGTACTTTTAGCCGGTGTGTACCGCAATTGTTACGGGATGTGTTTTTCAGGAAAAAAAAAAAAAAAAAAAAAAAAAAAAAACCACGGTTTGTTTTGACAGACAAAATCTTAGTTAAATCCACAAAATTAGTTTGATATATTCTTAAACCAAATTGGTCAAATTTGACAGTTTAACGGTTTGTGCCGAGTCGTTTTCATTTCAAAATTTACACCTAGCAAATATTAAGAAATATATCTTGGTTAGGTCAGCAATACATGATCATTGAAATTTGTACGTCGATATATCGTTTGTATTGTTAAAAGAAATAAATATTCGAAGTATTTTTTTTTTTTTTTTGTAATAGCATATTTATGTGTCGTTAGTATATAACGTCACCGACAAACTTCAAAAATGTGATTTTGTCAACCATATGGAGAGCCCTAAGTTTTAGGAATATTCTTTTGTACCCTTGTGAAAGATTGACTACGACTTGTCATCCTCAAGACATCTTTAACCTCCAAGTTGGGTGACAATGACACTTCGGCCACCCTCCTAGAGTTGCAGTTCATCCAAGTTGGGTGACAATGAGCGGATCTCAAAAAATAGTTTGGGCGGGACAAGTGTAGGACCAAGCGGTTTTAGACCTGGTTTATAATGGCGGTCTCGCTTAGGTTTGTGATTTCAGACTTCAAATAAATTTGGATCAGTCTCGGTTTGGTCTAAAGTTGATCTTGAAAAACCAATCTTGAGTTAACTCGGTTCGGTCTCGGATCAATATTGGTTTCAATAACTGCATATGGTTTCAATGCTATAAGTTTTCGGTCTAAAACAGCTAAAGTCTTAGCTGGTCTAAACCCGCGCCAAAGGTCTTTAAAAGAAAATATATAATTTGCCCTTTAAATTCTCCATGGCCTCCAATCTTCTTTTCCACCCAAGCATTCTTTCTCTATTATATTATCTCATTTTAAGATGTTAGCTTTCGATCCAAGTTTACATATTCTCACTCTAAACAATCTTTATACTTAGGGGCTGTTTGTTTTTTCTCAGAAGCACTTCTAACCTCTTTTGTCTGCAGGTTCGCAGACGCGTGCAGATGTTTTTAATTAGAAGAGTGTTTGTTTTTTAGCAGCCCGCAGACCTTAAAAGGTCTGCGCGTCCTCTTTTGCTAGAAGTGATAAAGTAGTCTCTTTTAACCTCTTCAAAAAAAATACGTGTTTTGTTTCCTCCCATCTGTGTGCCCTAAAGAAAAAAGCGCAGCTTCGTTCCTCCCATCCGATTATGCGACTTCTCCCTCTGCTGCGCTGCCACTGCTTCTTTCCTCCTCCATCCGGCGCACCTCCACTGCTTCCTTCTTCATTCTTCCTCCTTCCGGCGTGCCTCCGCTGCTTCCCGTCGTTGCACACAAGTATGGTGAAATTGTTTGTTTTTGTTCCCGATTTCTGATATTGTCTTCCCCATTTTGGTTGGTATTTCTGAAATTGGTTCTTGTTCCCGGTTCTTGTTCCCGGTTTTGCTGCTAAAAAATGTTGCTTCTTTTTCCCGATTTTGGTTCTTGCTTATTGTTCTTGATTTTGTTGTTGTAATGCTTGAATTTTTGAGTTATTTTTTGGTGGTTTTTGTTGAATTTGTGGCTGAAATTGGTGAATTGTTCCTGATTTCTGAATTTGTTGCTGAAATTGGTGAATTGTTCCTGATTTCTGAAATTGTTTAGGGCTGAATTTATTCCTGATTTATGAAGTTGTTGCTGATTTTGTGCTGAAATTGGTGAATTTATTCATAATTTATGAAGTTCATGTTTACTAACTTTTTATTCTAGTTCATATGAGCCGCATTCTTTCTAGGGTTCATGTTTACCGATTTTTTTTATTTGTGAATCAGATTTCTATTATATGCTTTGGCTATTGCAATGAAATCAGAATTTTGTTATATGTTTCCTAATTTTTGTTTGTAATATGAAATGAAATCTGATTTGTCTATCGATTTTTGTCATCAGATTTACATTATATGCTTTTTCTATTAAAATGAAATCATATTTCTGTTATATGTTTACTAATTTTTGCAATCTGAAATTGTATATGATTTTTTGGTTCTTAGAAATGGGAGAAAAACTATAATGGTCCACCGAGCAACAAAAACGCTTGTTGGAAACATGTATCGATATTCAAAAAGTTGTACAACATTTGATCAACAACAAGGATGAGCCAACAACTGATGAATGTTACGAGAAATTGAAGCTTGTTGGTTTAGAACCAACAGATCCTCTGTTTTTAGCTGCTTTTAACATTTTTGGAAAGTTCGTGCTTATGAGACATGCATGGAAGACACTGCCAGCTATTCCTGATGTCTTAAAAGCGTGGATCAAGATGACCGCTACTGGTTTAGGAATATTGGATTAGGGAAGCATTGTTTGGGTTTTTTTTGGGTTTTGTTAGGAACCTTATATGGTTTTTTGACGATTTTTGACACATTGTTTGGATTATTTTGCTTATTTGGAAACATTATATGACTTTTTTGCTAATGTTTGACGTATTGTTTGGGTTATTGTGGTTCTATGATTTATATTCCAGTGTTCTAAAACTAGACGTATTTAAATTTCAATGTTGAAAACTCGTATGTTAAAAAAACAGTTTATTTAAATTTAAGTTTATTTTACAGTTTGTAGACTTAAAAAACAAACATTCTTCTCTTTGCAGACTGCAGACATTTGGTCCATCTCTTCTTCTACGCATGTCTGCAGATGTGGTCCGCATACTGCAGACCTTTTACCTCTTCAAAAACAAACATCACCTTACAGTGTGCAAAGAACAATGTAGCTGTATCTATGTCGATCCCTTCGATTCCGATCCAACACACCATTTGAGGAATGCAATAAACGTAGTCGTACCACAAAATTGCTGGTTAGATGAAACTCTTTTTATCTAATAATTAAACGTTTGTTACATCAATAAGAACTAGTAACCGAATATCATAGAGAACACCTTCCATATGATGACATCATCCCGATCGCTTGGATTTTTCTTAAAGAGTTACATAAATCATGTTGGAGTACTATACTAAGCAACAATAATGTTATCACAAATTTATTTTCCAACACTCAACGTTGCTTTGATAAGTATTTGTAAAATACTAAAGCATTGACAAGTTTTCAATCGTTAGATGAAAAATGAGAGAGTATTATCGGTAAAATAATGAAAAACTTCTAAATTATTTAAAAACCTTTCCTTCATTTTTATAGGGGTGGCAAAAGTAGACACGACACAACAAAAATACACGACACGAAACGAAATTGAGACGAAATCGAAAATCGAATTCGTGTTCGTGTTCGTGTTGTGTAAAAGAAACACGACGTCGTGTCGTGTCGTGTTCGGGTTGAGTAAAAGTAATTTGTGTCGTGTCATGTTAGCTAAAAACACGAAACGATAGTTTAATTACTAGAAGTAAACTGTTGGGTTAAGTTAAAATTTAAATAAAGGCAAATATAGAAAATCTTGAACAATATATTCAATGATTATATAATATATATGATAATAAATACACAAGTCAAGATGAAAGATGTAAATCACAACCTTATGTAACGAGGTCACTAACTAACCAAATTGGTTCTTCTTTGAGATCAACTAGGAATTTTTTGAGTATCAGCACCTCATAGTTTATTGATTTTTCCTCATCAAAACATTCAAGAATTCAACCATCTATAGACAAACTTTCAAGTTATAAAGCAACTGACTACGCTTGTAATGCAACTATTGATGAATTTACAAGGTTTTATATATTAAACTTGTAACAAGAAAGAGAAAACGTAAGCATGGTAACAAGAAAGTTTAAAAGGATCTATGTCCGTTTAGGGGCTTTGAAAAGGGGTTTTAAGAGAGTTGTTTGGTCAAGATTGAGCTTTTATGAATGGTCCTTTTTTGGTACAGATATTGACAGATGTTGCACTGGATGCAAACAACATAATTATCCTGTTGCTTATGCAATGGTAGAGGCAGAGACAACAACTTCCTAGACATGGTTCTTGGAATGTTTGGGTGATAATCTAGATCTCACCTTTAGGTCTAATTTTACATTCATCACAGATCGATAGAAGATAGTAAATTGTATATGTTTTTCTATGATTTTGTCAATAATTATTAGTTTTTAATTTTTTATGCAAAGTGTCATGCCTGCCATTTCTAGAGTGTTCCAGTATACAGAGCACAAGTTTTGCCTTAGACATATACATGATAATATTAAGCTAAACTGGAAGGGAAAACAATTGAAAGAACGTTTATGGAGGCGTGTCACTGTAACAATTCTTCCATTTTTTGCAAAGTAATTGAGGAACTTAAGAGATTCAACAAACAAGCTCATGACGGGTTGCAACAGATACCACCAAAGCATTGGGCAATTAACCATTTCTCAAGCATGTACCATTATATTTTAATTAACCAAGTAGTCTATTTATACATTCTACAATTGCTAAATATTGATTGTATGTATTAGTATATTCTAAACAACAAAAAAATCAGGGAGAGCACATACAAATATTTTGCTAAACAACTTATGCGAGGCTTTCAGTTCCAAATTGGTTGATAGTAGGGATAGACTTATAGTATCCTTTTTAGAGTACATAGAGGTATATCTTATGAAGAAGATATGCATAGTTTAGAAGGCGATTGACAAATTAGTTGGTATGATTACCCTAGTTGTTGGGATCGGTATACAGCTTGACCCCAACGAATACTGATCGACCACGACTAAGAACTTCAGAACAAACAATCGATCTTCACAACTATCTAGACTAGAGAGAAATACGAAGAATAAATTAAGAAACACAATGATTTAAAGTGGTTCACTTGACAATGAGTCAAGCTACGTCTACTATGAGAACTGAGAGAATTTTCATTGATAAACTTCAATGTTTTACGATAAAGAAACTAAGACTAACACCTTCACAATATTCATAACCCGAACATTGGATATCTAGACATATATCATTGTGAAGGATAATGAGATGTATATAAAGCAATATGGATGGCCAAACACGCAAGGTCTTGGGCGGGAAATGCCAACTAAGGCTTGAGCAGCTAGTCACTTTATAGTCTGAGAAGCGACCATACCATGCTTCCTCATGCTGCCCTGACACAGTTGAGACTGTGCCCTTGCGTTTTCCCAAGGTAATCTGATAGCCGATGTGACAACACCAAACATAGGGTATAATCGAAGACTCCTCCTTTTGTTGGATGACCTTATCTTAAACTGCTGTTGAGAGACATGTACCTATGACGAGAATGTCTAACTGTCTGGCTTGGCTTTTGCACTACAGTCAGATTACACTTCGATCAGAGCTTAACTCTTCGCCTGAACTAAGCTTTGGTCATAAGGATATTGCTGATGCATTCACTCCTGTGACCGTAGCCTAAGATACTGCTATCATGGTGAATTCCGGTCCATAGAAGATACTAGAGATTGGTTTCCTTTTGACATGGCTCTTCAGTCCTGGTTGAGTTCTCTTTTTGTCACAATTCTTTTAGCCTGGTAACCACCTCGATCACCAAAACCAACTCTAGTTGTTTATCTTGGATTGCATTCTTCGCATGCCCAACTAAAGACATATCTTCTGATCCGGACGAGGTGTGGCCTTCCTCAGTCCTGTTGATCCTATACTCTTCGTTCCACCCCTTCTGTTGATCTATTGAATAAGCAATTCTGTTTTTCTGGGTGAAATGCTCCCTACAAGTGATACCTTATTCTACTGTCGATTTCTATGGTTAGTCTGACCGAAGTTAATAACTTCATTGACCGAGGACTGAGGATTCGTTTGAGGCACATACCTCAACAGTACTGGTAATTCTTCACCTCTGTTTCTGGTTGCTTCAGACAGCTGAATCTCTTCGGTCATCTGGACTTCTACGATTCAGAGTACATATTTTGCTCAACAGTAAATATACATACATCTTCAATAAGGATATGAAGTATCAAGTGACTGGGAAATATCTTGAAAGGAGAGGACATGCAGTTGTAGAAAATAGGACTTGTTTGGATCCCTCATGTTCATGTTCTTGTTGTTATATATGATATGGCTGAAAATGGGGATAATATTAGACACCCTGAAGATTAGGTGCACCCATGTTACAAATTAACAATCTGAAAGGAACTGTACAACTTTAGAATTGACCCAATCCATGAAATGGAAATATGGCCAAAGTCTGAATTCCCGGCCACAATAACACCTCTTAAGCTCTACAAGCAAGTACACTTTTATGTTTAGACTATGATATCTAAATAATAAATCAACTTCCATGTATTAACATATGTGTATGTGCAGGTAGGGAGACCTAAAAGAAAATTGAAGAATGGTGAGGATGAGCCTTCAACCTAAGGAAGTAAATCTAGAAGTCAACATAGTAAGCTTTCAAGAAAACACCTAGCCATGAATTGTGGGGAATGCCATAACTTAGGACACAATTCTAAGAGTTGTAAGGGTTAATGAGCAGGGTACTGGAGGAAGAGGTGGTCATGTATGACTTTTATCTCAAAGTTGATTGAACTTTGATTGTAATGAAAAAACTATTGTCTAATATCTAGAGAATGGACTAAAGTAACTTAGTTCTTTAGTTTGTTAAAAAAGATAATATATGTATTCATGTGTTAACTGGGTTGGATCTATCATTTTTTTGGCTTAATGCTTAACCTAACTATTAATGCATTGTATGTTTGTGCTTTGTTTGAAGTTTATTGTCACAACAAGTAACATTTATTTAAGTTTTACATTCATTTGTGCTTATGACGATATCAATATATATTATATGCTTTGTTTGAACAGTGTTGGTACTACAATTATCATGTATTTCATGGTTATAATGGTTAGTCCTGATGATACTATCAAAATGGTTAAAATCTTCATAATGGTTTGAGTCATTTCTGTATTCCTTAACATTTTTACAAACTTTTAAATAACATGCGAACCTTAACATCATATATATTGGTCTTATCAATATTGATAAAGGTTACATCTTTAATGAAAAAGCTCATATTAAGTCATTTGACATAAATACACTCACTAACATCACTGTCATTATATTGAATATGTCTAACAACACCAGCGTTGACATTTAAACATTTCTCGGTACAAAAAAGTTTATAATATAGTAAACAACCTTCATTACTAAAACATTAATATATACATTCCAAGTTTTTCCAAAAAAATGACCATTACACCGACAACATCATATACATCCCCGTATTGACATTAGATTACATAGACTTTCATGGACTACAAAAACCAACCATTTCCCTCCAAAAATCGACTAACTTACTGTTGGATTAGGTGTCTAAGCCATGACTTATAATTTGTATTTATCTTATTAATATAAGCAAAGTCTATTTGGGTTGCACTTATAGCTAGAGGTTTGGCAGAAATTCTAAGAGAGATAAAGATTGATTTATTATATATGATTAATAAATCAATAGAAATTAAATAAAAGGTTTATTAATATATTATGTTGATAATATATTAATTGGAAACTATATTAGAAATTAATCTAGAATTAATTAGAATTAATTTAGTGATTAATTTAATTAATTAAAGGTACAGGGACTGGTTTTGTAATTACTCAATAATTGAGTGATAACTGCCCAGGTTATAATATAGGTGGCGAAATTATGGAGGGTTTATCCATAATTTCGAAACCCTAGAATGGAGGCTAAAAGGCTTGGTCCAAATGATAAAAGGCTTATCAAGATTTGGGCTTGTCTAGGGTTTTGACTGTCACCACCTGGAGGCTATAAATAGGCTCCCTGGGAACCCTAAAACCTGCGCCAACTTCACTCTGTCTCTCTGGAATTTCGTCCCTCTCCTCCTGCTCCCTAGGTGTGATCTCATTTGAGGCAGGACACTTGTGCTACTAGCTTCAAGGATTAAGACTAAAGGTTAGTTTTCTTAATTATTTTCTATAGAAATTTTCTGTTAGCCTTTAGGGATTTTATTATATGTTCAATGTTAGAAAACATAGATCCAATTTAGGTTGCATGTGAACTTAGAGTTTTAGTTCATAGATTTGCAGAAAACCTTTCAGTGGTATCAAAGCTATTTTGTTGTTTTCTAATTGAATTGCTATAATTGTAATCCTTAGATTTAGGGTTTATAGAAACTAAATACTAAAAGAAGGCTTGATCGAAATTAGGGTTAGGGTTTTTGAAACCCTAGCCTCCTCCCCCTTGTCTGCGATTTTGTGCTGGGGTTTTAGAAGGTTTTCCTATTTTTGGTAATTGTGATTATTTAATAAATAGAAACCTTAAACCCACTTAATTGTTATTTTTGAGATTTAGGGGTTTAAGATAGGATTAAATTAATTTGATTAATTTGTGATGCCTAACTGGATTTAATTAATTTAATTAATTATTTAATTAAAAGATAAATTAAATCATTTAAAGGTTTAAATTTAATTTTAAAATTAATAGTTAATTTTTTGAAAATTAAATAGATAAACCAGAAATATTTTAAAGGTTTAAAATACATCTTATATATATTATAATTAAAAGTTAATATTATATGTATAAGATAAAATTGGTTAGTCAAATCAATAGTAGGCCTTATTCACGAAGCTGGTCTATAAGGAGCGTATAAGGAGACTGCCTATAAAATGGCGGTCTAATGGGTGTCCATTCTCACCCACCGCTCTCTTGATCAATAGAGGGTCGTTAGTCGAACTGGTATGATAGGACCGCTTAATCTCATTAAAAGTATAATGTTATTAATCAAAGTAGTAGAACAGTTTTATAAAATCCCAATCTAGTTACTTTAGGAAAAATGTGAAAAGATGCTAATCCATGAAATTGCACATTGCATTTTATGAGACATTAGTGGAGCGTGTGTGGTTAACCGGCACACTAATAGAGGCTCATAAAGAGTTGCAATGGGTTTCTCAATCTTATCATTGTTGATGGAGCGTGTGTGGTTTACCAGCACATCAATTAGAGATGATAATTGACTTTGAGAGTACCAAGCTAATCTGCATGGTTATTCACATCTAGTTTGTGATCCTCGGCATCCCAGTCACAAACAGTAGAGCATATCCGAGATTAAACATGCTATTGAACACTTCAATAAATCTCAAAAGATCTAGGAATTTCACTATAATATGATTATCTTCTGCGGTGGAATTGGTGAATCGTCATTCGCCTACCTTTATAAAATTTACAATTAGATTACGACGTCCCTCTTCTAAGTTGTGAATTATATAGTTGGGTCTTAGCCTTATTATTATTCTTGGGTTAATATTAAGGACTTCATATATCTAATTAAAAAAACTACCTTCTTTTATAGATGTCTCATACTGATGCTTCTGCTTCCCAATCCGTACCCCACTCACTGTAACGTTACTTCGATCCTTTCACTATGTTCTAAAGTGACATTAGATGGCACGAACTATAATGATTGGATGAGGAACATTAAAATGGCTTTGAGGTTTGAGAACAAAGAGTATGTTCTTGACACTGAGCTCATTGAAGTTGATCCCGAAACCGCTACTCCCGAGGAATATGCCTCGTATAGAAAACATTATGATGATGCGACCAAAGTGGCCTGCATCATGATTGCTACCATGACACCCGAATTGCAAAGATTCTACGAGGACTACTGGTCTTACGATATGCACAAGGACCTTGCGGAAAAGTTCTGCAAGCGAGCGCGTGTCGAGAAGTGCGAAGTTGTCCGAGCCCTCATGACCGGCAAGCGAAAGGACGGAGAGTCCTTCTGCACTCATGTGCAAAGGATGCAAGGTTATGTGGAGAGGCTGCAGAAGCTGGGTATGCAAGTCGATGAGGAGTTGGCCATTGACATGGTGCTTAACTCCTTACCGAGTTCTTATGACCAGTTCACCCTGGCGTATCATTTGAATAACACTCAGACCTCTTTCACTAAGTTGCATAACATGCTGCAGACTGCAGAGGACATGCTGAAGGGTAAAAGTGTATCTTAATTGAGCACTCCCGTCTTGGCAATTAGCCATGGCAAAGGAAAGAAAAGGAAGGGCCCTCCCAAGCAGAATTGGAGGGAAAAGGTTCAAGTCGGGTCATCCAGCAATGGCCCGAGATCCAAGTCTTCCGGCATTCCTTATGTCACTAATCCCAAAGAGTTTGACTGCTTCTATTGCAAAGAGAAGGGTCACTGGAAAAGAAGTTTCCCGAAGTACTTGCAGGACATTAAGGATGGCAAAGTGAAGCCATCGTCAGCAGGTACATACACTATATCTAAAAACTCATCATCTTCCTGTTCTTGGGTCCTAGACACCGGATGTGGTTTTCACATCTGTTCTGATTTGCAGGGCCTAAAGGAAAGTAGGGAGGTGGAACACGGTAGAATGAACCTGATCATGTGCAATAGGCGATCGTCACCTGTTACCAAGATCGGTGTCTATAGATTAATGCTTAGTAATGGTGTTAGTTTAGATTTACTGAATTGTTGCTATTCGCTAGATATGGTAAGAAACATAATTTCATTTCATGCATTGTTCAGACAAGGTTTTCATTATTCTTTTGATAATTTGAATGGTTCAATTTCTGTCTTTAAGAATGATGTATTTACTTTTGAAGCTTTACCTTGTGATGGTGTGTATGAAACAGTGACTTGTGTTGACAATTTAGGAAATAGTGTATTACATATTGATTCTTCTAGTGGTGTAGAAAAGGCGTGCTTGTGGCACTGTCGTCTTGGGCACATCAACAAGAAACGCATCGCCCAACTCCAAAAGGATGGAGTGTTGGAATCATTCGATCTAAAGTCGGATGATGTATGTGAATCTTGTTTGTTGGGCAAGATGACAAAATCACCTTTCAAAGGGTCTTTTGAAATAGGTGAAGGTCTGTTGGATATCATACACACAGATGTGTATGGACCCTTCAGATCAACCACAAAGAATGGCACTCGGTTCTATGTGACCTTTACTGACGATTAGAGTAGATATGGGTATATCTACTTAATCAAGCATAAGTCAGATACATTTGAAAAGTTCAAAGAGTTTAAAAATGAAGTTGAGAATCAATTGGGCAGGAAGATAAAGATGCTTAGATCTGACAAAGGCGGTGAGTATCTTAGTATCGAGTTCCTTGACTATCTTAAGGAATGTGGAATAGTTTCACAGTTATCACCTCCTTAGACACCACAATTGAACGGTGTTGCTGAGAGGCGTAAGCGAACCCTGTTAGACAGGGTTCGTTCCATGATGAGTCGAGCTTCTCTTCCCATCCACTTATGGGGTATGCCTTAGAGACTGCTGCCCACATCCTCAATCTTGTCCCAACTAAGAAGGTTGCCAAAACACCTCATGAGATGTGGACGGGGAAAGTTTCCTCGTTAGCACATATCAAAGTTTGGGGTTGTGAGGCTTTCGTGAGACGAGAGACTCAAGACAAACTCGCAGAAAGAAGTGAGAGGTGTAACAAAGCAAAGAAAAAAACCCACAAACCCTTAAATAAGTACTTGTACTTCTTAGCAGCTGCAACTGAATCTTGAAGCTCATTTATTCACCAAAGTAACCCGAGAATAACATATAATGCCCTTTGACATATTAGGGGGTTATACCATCCGACAAATCTACAAGACCTTCCACTCCTAGAGCTGTACCAGAAACGACGACCTGGATTCAAATTTGTCAAGGAGGGGACTATGTAGGCTGTAACACAACATGAACATATCACCATTTTTGGTAAATGACGAGACCTTCCATAATGATTGTTGCAGAGCTTTGACTATCAAGAAGAAAGAGTGAAAGAGGGGAGAAGTAATGTCAATCGTTTTGCTTTTAATATAAGCCAATGGGATGACAGCGAATAGATGAAAAGACTAATTTATTCTCACGTGATAGGCACAAGACTCTATTTAACGGCAGACGTAAATGCATGTTAGGCTCAGGAACCACCAGTGCAACTTTTTGAAACCACATGGACCATCCACATCAAATTTTTAATACTTAGACTAAAACTACGTTTTTAGGTAAATCACAGGACCAAACGTGTAATATAATCTAAATATAATTTATGATTATGTTTCATTCTATTAAAAATTATTAGAAGTATTAGAAATGGTTGTTATATTTCCAAATAGTTAGATTATGTATTTTAAATATAAAACTAAAAAAATAATAAGATTTATTCTATATTCATCAAACTACCCAACAATATAGATAAACCAAGTTATCATCGTAACATTAAATATAAAATTACATATACTAAGTTTTCATAGCCTTGAAATTTTAAGTAACTCTAAAATCATCATATTTAAAATGAAATTTGGATATGAATGATGCATGATAGCAGATAAGAAATCAAAATGGATCAAAAATGAAGAACTAATATTGAATATGACGTATGTCAATAGTATACTCTATTTATAAGGATTTTTAATGAATTTTAGTATTTTAATTTTTTTTAATTGAAAATTATATTAATTAAATTAATTAAAGAAAATAAAAAATTGTATAAAAAATGAAAAAGTGATACATAGCGTGACAGTTTGTTGGTGTGGCCTAATTGGTGTTTAAAAATATATGAATCCGAATATCTGATCCGAAATTATCTGAAATTTCGGATATCTGAAATTCGAATATCTGATTTTTCCGATTCGGATAGTGGTTTTAGAAATTTTCGGATATTTTGGATATTTCAGATATCTGGTATCCGAAACCCAAAAAATAATTTTTGTTTTTTTCTTTTATATACTTATTAATTTAACGTGGAATATACATATATACATCATCCATGAAATGATAAAAACATTAGACGACATATTCGATAAATGATACTTATTTTTTGGTATAAATTAACTGATTTGAAAAAAAATAAAAAATATTTTGGATATCCGAAATGATATCCACAGGGCCGGTCCCGAGATTTCGAAGGCCATGTGCAATTTAGTAAAAAATAGGCCCTAAAACGTGAAAGATAAAAAAATATTAACAAAACAATGAAAATTTTTCATTTTCAATTGCAATATACTTAAAAGATTAAATTTCATTCAACAACGGTATACAAAAACTTGCTTCTACTTGAAACTGAAGTAGGAAACCATAGACATTCTGTCTGCTTAAAAATATGCAAAAATCAGTAACATCAGAATTAAAAATCAGAAATGAATAAAAAATATAAAAATATGAACACTTTCTTGATTCTTATATCTTTGTTCTTTGATTTCTGATTTGATTCAGAAAGATAAAAAGTATAACAAAGTAAATAGATAAAAAAATAAAAACATTCTTAATTCTTGTACCTTTTATGAGTGATTTCTGAATTTTGAGAACAAAGAAGAGAGAACCGAGAACTTTAGTGGGTTTGTTCTGATTTTCAAAGAACTTCAATGTGGTTTGGTTCTGATTTTCAAGAGCTACGGTGTGGTTTGGTGAGGGATGTTTACTTCAGATTTTTAAGAACAACAAAGGGAGAAGAAGAACCGAAGAAGAAGTGAAGGACGTTTGGTTTGAATGCAAGAAAGAAACCATTGCTGCTGCCATTATAATTGTGTGCTGTGTTTAAGTTTTTTACCTCATTCTTGGTAATCAGCGAAGAAAAAGGAAACGGTTTTGAGCTTTACGATTCCATTTCCCAAGCAAAATTGTACGCAGCGAAGCTGTGCACCGAAAGAAGTTTTACGCCTTTTTTTTTTTTGCTGCAACTCAACTTTAAACCTAACGGGCTAGTCCACATATTACATAAATTTTGGGTCCCTAAGATTGGATGGGCCCTGTTCAGTGGAACTTCTTGAACTCCCCTTGGGCCGGGCCTGGATATCCGAATCCGGATCCGAAATTTCGGATACTCAATATTCACTATCCGAAATCCGGATATCCGGTTTTGAACACCCCTACCCTAGATAATCAAATATCATATAATTCTTAAATTTTTAAATGTTTTTAGTGAGCCACTCACCATTTTACTACCAATGGAATAGTCTTAGAAACGTAGAAGATATTTCTCTCAATATTAATATAATATTTTTATAAAATATCCTAGGATATTTATAATGTTAACATCTGTCAAAAATGAGTTCACATTGAAACAACAACTGCGTCCAGTTACACACAAACATGCACCCACTTGTATTTATTAAAATATAGAAACTTTGAAAAAATGAGACACATTATTCAGTTATAAAAAATTTCGAAAGTTACAGATATATACTTAAATAATTATAATTATATTATAAACTACAATATTTGGGTAAATGAAAAACAAAAGGTTGAATCACAGCCACTGTGACATGCGTAACAGCGTAAGGGAAAAGACAAAAAACCAAAAAGAAGTTTATAAAAAAGAAAAAGTCTGGCCCGTCGTCAAAGATCATGTTAAACCCCAAATCAGTCTTGGCCCAATTCATGCCAGAAAAAGGCCCTGTTAAAGCTTGATTCAATTCATGCTTGTAATTTATTGTTTTTATCTTATATCGTACAACTTCTTTGAGTTACGGATTGATAAAAATTGTCGTGTACAAATCAGTTCCCTAAATATATTATCAAAAAGTTCACTCACTAGAGTATTTTTTTGGTAGGAGAGGTGCTTATATTAAGTGAGTAATAAAATAACATATGATCATGATAAAGAAGATATATATTAAATAATATTGGCGTAACAAAACTTTTGTAATCTTACGAATTATAATTTCACAATTTGTAATAGATACCTAAACCATCCAGTCACGCGCAATGCAAAATCTAATTCTATTTGTTGCAACGATACTTGTCATTCTAATCAATTCATTGTTATAAGTAGGGTTGAACTTTTGGGATCTTATTCTCAATATATTCTCTTGATTCCTTTAACACGAGCATATTCAAAGCTAGATGGATCAACAACAACACCTGCATACTTTGTCTCACATCAAACTTGCATTAAATATTGGTGAATCATAAATTAAAGTTTGGTGTTTTATCTATTCCTAAATACCAAATAGAAGGAAGACTTATAAGTGTGCAAATCTAGATTTGCTAAAAGTTGAATAGTAATTGCTCGGCTAAGTGAAGATAGGGTTCTAAAGTTTTGTAGTTTTTCTTTGCAAACCTACAAGTAGCAATGTATTTGGAAAGATGGATTAGAAAAAAAACATAAATCGATATTATCGATAAATAAATAAAAGCATGATGCTATAATTGGATAAATTTGTTAAAGTACAATATCGTAATAGGAGTTTTAAAGTACCATTTGCCCTAATAAGAAAAATGAAAGTGGGGTTCGATAATTTGTAGGGTTTTAAACCACAATGCTATAATAAGAAAACAACTAAAGGTACATGGCTATGATAGAAAGAAACGTATATAAAGTACCATGTACAAACAATTAAAAGAATCTCAGACAAAGACAAATCTTAACAGGTGCTTCCAGACATGCAACACAAAAGATTGAAACAAATTGACCTCCACGAAATCATAAGTCATTTTGATATTATCCACCTATGTAATTTGTAAAATATCAAAGTGGTTTTTTTGGTAAGATTTAAGGTTGAAATTCTTTTATTTGATATCAACAGTCAAAGAGTAAGAATACACCACCAAATATGCATATAGTCCACCAGCGTGCAACATAACTTTGTAAGTCATCAAATTAACTCTTTTTTCTTACCAAGACATTATACGTTTTTGAAAATGGCCAAACTTGGGGATGTCGCAACAACTTTGTACTAAAAGCCCTCATGAACACTTTGTAGTCTCGATGCTAGTTGAAAAGCTTATTTATCTTTGACTATTTATAGCTTTTAAATCCATTAGGTCAGGTTTAGATTCCGTGATGGAGTATATGTATACATAGCGTCTGGACACTGCCTTGTAGCAGACATATCATTGGATTGAGTTTTTATGATTGTGAATTCATCATCCGACCATTCAATTTCAATATCACTTTTTCAAGGTCAGATATGCTTAGACAAAAATCAATTGGATCCTCATATCGAAGTAAATTGGTATCATCGACCAACAAAAGTAATTGTCAATAATTTGTATAGTCATCTTGATCAACATTTGTATCCTTATTGTGACATGTAGCAACATTATCACCACAACGTACTTATAAGTTTCTGGATCGACATAACGAAATGGTCATTGTACTAGTGTTTCATATTCATCATATCCATGATTTTGTGGTTGTAACGAATCAAGATAATGAAATTGTGGTTGTATTGATATCTCATATGTAGCGTATCCGAGGAAATTAAGGCCGACACACTTTGAGAAATTAAAATACCTAATTGATCGTTTCTACCTCTTTTGCTAGATCGGTTCTCACCAAAGCATTTCCCTCTTTCGCTAGATCGTATATCACCAGACCCTTTTTTGCCAGATCGATTCCCACTAACAATGAGTTCACTATATTGTATTGAACAGTCGAAATATCTTCCACCGAAGCATTATCTACGAGTTACATATGTATAATATTTTAGACTTTCTGAATAACCTTTTTTAAGTGTTTCAAGTCTTTATAACATACTTCAATATAGAAAGCTGAAACAAAAACTGATATTATATTTGTTTTCAACCTCTTCATTTTGACCAAATATATTATATCAGAGAAATCTATATTAAACGGAAATCATACGCTATAGTTTTTAATAAAATGCCTAACATATTGACTTTCTCCATTTATTGCCTGCCATGAATCACTGATACAATCAACGACAAAAAACTCTTCTGGATAATTTCAACACATGTTTTTTTCAAGAAAAAATTTCACACATATTTTTTTAAAATTTTAATGTTTCATAGGTGTTTATATAAAAAACATTAATTATTAGTCTTATGTTCAATGTATGGATGTCAAATTTTACAATACAAATGTCAGGTTTCACATAAAAATGATTGATAAATATAGGCTTTTCCATAAAAGCTTCATTTACTTAGTTAGAGTAGAGAATTCATGTAACGTTCGATTTCTCATAAATGAATTACACCTTGATTTTATCACATTAATACAACATTAAAGGGTGTAACTCAAATTAAGAAATGAGTAATACAAAGTTGTTACCAAAAACATAGTTTAAGTCCTAAACTATTTACATTAGTATTTACAACTATCATTCAAAAACCGGGTCAAATTACATATTTCAAACAACAACTAAGTTCAAGTCCAAGTCCATTATATTCCAGCTATCCCTCTGAGACACGCTTCCCCCGATCGCCACTACCAAAACCTAACACAAACAACAATAACAAACAATTTATGAGCTATGAAAGCTCAATGATTAATTAAAGGTTAATTGGTTTGTATCATTTATCATCTCGTTTTAATCAAGCTCAACGGACTATCTCAGTCCCGAGTGTGATATACACACTATAACTTTTTATTCCATATACTCAAAATTTGGTTTTACTCAACCAAATCAAAACATAGCCTACTTCTTATCTGTAAACAATATTACAATAAGGCATAATCATCTAATCAATAACTACTCACCTGAGGTTGAATCGATATGTGGAACTCCAGCACCTCGTATGTGATCCTGTCTAGCCTTAGCTATAACACAATAGCTAATTTTTAATACTCAAACTCTAAAACAATCGTAATCATACTCAATATTAACAATAATCAAGAATTTGCAGATCATAAAAAGGAATTACAGCCCAAAAGGTAGCAATAACCTTCAAGTTATAACTTCCTACTCTACTATTTCGACTCATTCAACCATATAACACTACAACTAGTATCTTACTAGTTTAGGTTTAAGATTAGAACCCTTTTTATACCTACAAATCCAATAATTGTACTCCAACACCAACAAATTTCAGATATTTCATCAAACCACATGGAACTATCTCAAATCAAGCAACTCAACCGTCAAAACAAGATCAAAATCAAAGAGAGTTACCTTTTAAGCTCAAAGTATCAATCCCTAGCTTCAATTCGTGAAAGATAGGCTCTAATCTCGACTTAGAAGGCTTAGAATTGATTTTCTAGGGCTTGGAAAGGTTTTGAATGAAATGGCTTTTAACCCAAAATGAAAGAAATTCGCACATTAAAAACAGATCTGCGCGCGTAACACGGCCCGTGTTAAACTTACACGGCCCGTGTAAGTTACGGTATGGGTTTAGAATTTGGTCTACAGTACTACACGACCCGTGTTCACATTACACGACCCGTGTAAGTTACTGCATGCCTTACACGACCCGTGTTCAACTTACACGACCCGTGTAAGTTGCTGCATACCCAAAAAGTCCAAAAAGACCTCCTACACGACCCGTGTGACTCCAACACGACCCGTGTAACCTCCTTTGTGCATTTTTTTCAACCTCAAACTTCTTCTAAATGGAATTCTAACTACCCAAACTCATGCAACAATCTAACTAATCTTAATTATACCAAGATTAACTTAAAATCTCTCAAATTTAATAACACGGTATTACAATTCGCAAATACCATCTTCAAAAAAGTTTTTCCCAGGAGAATTTATACGAAATTCATCTCAAATTTTTTTTCTCAAATTAATTTGTAGATGCAAAAAAGATTTGATGAATCTACGAATTTCGCATATCCATCTACGAAATTCTCAGCCTAGAAATGAAAATCCCTTTAAGAAACAAAGTTTTTATAGATAAAATTGGTGGATCGCAACATTTTGCAGATGTCATCTACGAATCTTGCAGGCCATATGCGAAAATCATCAAAACAATATGGTTTTGATGATTTTTGTAGATGACATATGAATTTTGCAGACATATCTGTGAAATTCTAAGCTAAAATGATTATTTGGTCATTTGTTTATTTTTTTCTTGCAACATGATCAATACAATTAGCTAAATTGTTTTTTCTCTTTTCGGTATATATTTACACTTCATAGTCATGTGCCGTTTTAGCATAGTTGTTAAGATTCCGATCCTGATCGTAGGATCTTACGATCATACGATCTCATATCTAAAAAACGTGTCAAATCGTTTTGGATATAAGATCGTATATGAGATTGTAGGCTCAGAATCCAGTTGGATCCTACAATATTTGAATTTCTAAATCCGGGGTATTTAGTGTTAGAGTAAATAAACTAATCAACGAGTATTTCATGTGTAGATTAGATAGTATAATGGGAAAATGACTTATAAGGGTAATGAAGTATCAAAATTGTTCAAAACTTAACATTGAACTTTTTTTGTTCACATATTACCAACAAACTATAGCCGTTGTACACTTATGATCATTAAAGTTTATCATTTGTTCAAAAAATACAATTGACGTTACCGGAAGTATACATTACCAGCCAATTGTATTTTTTGAACAAATGGATAAACTTTGATGGTCATATGTGTACAACGACTATAGTTTGTTGGTAATATGTGTACACAAAAAACTTCAATGGTATTTTTTGAACAATTCTGATACTTCGTTATCCTTATAGGTCATTTTCCCTAATATAATAACATTTCAACTTTCTATAAAGTTTGGACCGTAAACCAAGACCCTTTGGTGTGGGTGCGAGGAAGGGAGCAGGGCCAGGGAGCACCTTCCTTCACGGGGAACACCACCTCCCTCCCAAGGGGTCCCTTAATTTTTCTCTCCGCAAGGGAAGTTTTCATTGCACGAGGAAAGAAAGGAATTGCATATGGCTTGTATATTTTGCATCATAAATTGTACCAAAAGTAAGGGGAAGTAAGAGGTAATCATTTCTAAGGTTGAGAGGATGAGCAATAGATGTTGACTGGCTGCAGATATGACAAGAAAAAAAATAAGAGAAAGTGATGGACAATACAGGATGGCCTAAGGATGCATTTTCATGTTTTAAACTTATAATTATGTTATTTTGATAGGATCATGTCTATCTCGATCCCAATTTTATAATTTTGGTATTATTAAGTCAAAAACAAACATATTTAAGATCTTGACAATTGTTTCTTGGATTTATATTTGTTTTGATGATTATCATTTTAAAGAACTTAAAAAAAATAAAAAAATAATAACAATCAACGGCCGACCGCTGCTGACGTATCAGAGACGCTTCCCATCTTTCTCTTCCTCTCTGTCTCTCATGTGTTCAGATCTCTTTCTCTGTTCTCTGTGATCTGGTAAATCTCTACATACGAATCTCTGTCTCTGTACAAGTCTACACGTATATATATTCCGTCGAGTACAAAAATTTTGAATTTTGTTTTTGATTTCCCCCAATTTTTGTATACTCATAGGAACAAGATTACAAGCTACCAGCTCTCCTAGGGTTTTTTTTTGCTCAATTTGATTAACTTAAATCAATCAATATGGCTGCTCCACCAGCGAGAGCTCGAGCGGATTACGATTACCTCATTAAGCTTCTTCTAATCGGCGACAGTGGTATGTATTTGTTTATTATATGAATCTCGATTGATTAAATAACTCCGTGGTTATATTTGTGATTACCTGATAATGTCGGGAGAAATTTGTGTAGTTTCCATTAATAAGATCTCTTAGTTTCGCCTCCGATTTTGTGATTTCACGGGAAAGGGGGAATTGAGCATTTTAATTTGATTTTGTAATCTAGTAATGTATTTTGTGAGTCGAGTTCATTTACGGGACAAGTATTGTAGAAATTGTACATTTGAGGATCGTCATTTTGCGTCTAATCGTTTCGTAGGATGCAAAAGTGATGATTCTCTCGTTTTCTAGCTCATCTAACTGTAAAAAATTTTAATGAGATTTATTTAGACAGAATTTTCTTAAACATATTGAACACTTTCCGCCATAGATATAATGGAAGTTTCAGATATCACATTATTCTATGTAACCTTTAGGTTACATTCTCCTGCTACTACATCACAGCTTTTTTGCTATATCTTTTCAAATTCAAAGTATCAAATTCCAGCTTTTCACAGTCTTTTCATAAAGTTCTAGATATATTACTTGACATTGAGACATTTATAATTATGTTTTGATCACAACTGCAGGTGTTGGTAAAAGTTGTCTCCTTCTACGTTTCTCAGATGGTTCCTTCACCACTAGTTTCATTACAACCATAGGGTTCGTAGCTTTACATCCTTAATCATCTTCCTACTTTCAAGTATAATAGTCGAGGGCATTATGGTAATTAATACTTTTTTCTTCTTCTAAATAGTATTGATTTTAAGATAAGGACCATTGAGCTTGATGGAAAACGAATCAAACTGCAAATCTGGGACACTGCTGGTCAAGAACGATTCAGGACAATCACAACTGGTAAGTATTTAAAAAAAAAAAAGAAATTTCTACTTAATAATCATGGATTAATTTAAATGGTGTATTTCGTGATTAAAAAATCTTGATGTTTTGCAGCATATTACCGTGGTGCCATGGGTATTCTGTTGGTGTATGATGTAACTGATGAATCATCCTTCAACAGTAATTGCTTATATCTCTTATCTTTTGTTTCTTTTTTGGTAACATTCTTTCTTTTCATATCATTCACTTATTAATGTTATTATTATTAATCTATTACTATGAATTTATATATTTAGACATCAGGAATTGGATTCGTAACATAGAACAACACGCGTCTGATAATGTCAACAAGATTCTTGTTGGAAACAAAGCTGACATGGACGAAAGCAAAAGGGTGTGTTTTTTTTCTTTAAATTTATTAGTTTTCATAATTCTCATAATCTTACATGATGACGTGGCAAAAAAAATAGGCTGTTCCTACTTCAAAAGGACAGGCACTTGCTGATGAGTATGGAATTAAATTCTTTGAAACTGTAAGTAAAAATCTTGTATTTCTATTTGGACATTATGATTATAATTTATATGATTAAATTGTTAATTATATAAACAGAGTGCAAAGACAAATATGAATGTGGAGGAGGTGTTTTTCTCGATAGGTAGAGATATAAAACAAAGACTTTCTGAAACTGACACAAAGGCTGAGGTACATTCATATTTTATTTTCTTTTTATTTTTATTGATTACTATTTAAACTTGAAAAACATCTTGATTTAAAAGAGATGGTTTCATATGGTAAGGGTATGTTTGGTATGATGGAATGGAATGAATCATTACATTCCGTTGTCTTGTTTGGTTGGCTCGAAGGAATGAAATGAATCATTCAAACATGTTTTATTAATAACCATATAATAAAATATATTAAATTAGTAAATAAAGAAAAGAAAATGTTATTTTATAAAATAAAGTCTATTTGATTAAAGATAGATTGTTAAATAAATTACATATAAACACATTTTATTTCGTTTAAAATATACATTATATGTTTTACAAATAATTAACAAATAATCATCTATTATCTATAGATAGCATAAAATCTTAAAACATAATTATAATATATTTTTTTAATTAAAAATGTTTAATTGAAGCTTTGAAGATTTTAAAAAGATTAATATTTATTGAGGATTATATGAATAAAGAAATTTATAATTATAGTATATATCATTCTATTCCTGAAGGACTGAAAAAGAAACACCCCTCCCCCATGGAATGAAAATCAGTCCAGGAGAAGGAATCACAGTCCATGAGGAATGCTCCATTCCATTCCTTCGTGACTACCAAACATGATTTTTTCATTCCGTCGTAATGCTCCATTCCATTCCCTCCCTGATTACTGCATATCAAACGCTACCTAAATAACGAAAAAAACATAGTAACGGAACCTAATGTATTTAAAATAATTTTTTTTTGAAATGATAAACTTCTTTGACTATTTTAAATACATATAATATATATTTCAAACAGCATGAAATATGTTCATATGTAGTTTATTCATCAATATATCTTTATTTGATTAAATTTTATTTTTATAAAATAAATATCTTCTTCTCTATTTATCACTTCAATTCCATTTCTTCAAGCCAACCAAACATAGTAACGGAACGTAATGATTCATTCCATTCATTTTATGATTCCATTCCATCGATTTTAATCTAAACATTTGTTTTGTTTTTTGTATTAATGTAATTAAAATTGCAGCCTCAAACAATTAAGATTAACCAAGCAGATCAGGGAGCAGGGTCTTCACAAGGTGCTGAAAAATCAACATGCTGTGGTTCTTAAAAAAAAAAAAAAAAAAAAAGATGGCAGGGTAGTTATGACGTCATTAATGTTTGCCTTTTATTTTTGACAGTATTCTTATTTTGGTTTTTACTTTTTACAATATTCATGTTTCTAAATTTGTTCTTAATCCGATTATGAGAAATCAATTTATACATCATTGCCATTTTGTCGTTTCTTACCATCATATTACTTTTGTGTCTATTGCTAAACAAACGGATCTTGACCCGATTTGGTGTTTTAGAAAAGCAAAAAAAATGTTAAAAAGATGGTCAAAAGAATTAATTGTGAGATGGAAAGATATAAAGTCATCAATAATTTTGATATAATGAGGTCTGAAGAGGAAAACTTTCCACTTAGATGTTCAGTTTGTGTTTGTTTCGAGGCCGAATAAAAAGCTAAATTGCACTGTTTGGTTGCGTATCTCAAACAGTTGCAACTTCCCTTCTTTTTAATGTTAAACTGAATATTAAAATCTATAAATTTTAAGGAAAATGTAATGAAAGCCACTGCTTAAGAACTTTTTTTTTTTGTTTTGTTTTTTCATATTCGACACTTTTTTTTTTTTTTTTTTTTTTTTTTTTGCATAAAAGCTGTCACCTTATTGAAAATAAAAATTTGGTAATTTATAATAAAGAAAAAGACTAAAACAGTCTAATCCCATAATGATTTTTTTCAACACAACACAAATTAAGACCACTCACCCGAAATAACTGAGCATTTAGCAACTGGCGAGTGCCACCTGCTAAATCCCCTCACTCCATGCGAACTCCTCTCCAGCCACACTCGACGCCTTCAAACTCATCTCATGGGCTACAAAATCCTCTGATGGGCCGCGAAATGTTGATGGGAGTGGCCCATCAGCCCAAGTTTATAAACCCAAAAAAAAACCTCATTTTTTTCATTACCGGCTTACCGCAGACGAAAATGCTCTCAAATGGCTTCGCATTCTTTTTTGACATGGAAATGCGTTGGTGACCTAGAGCATTTAGCAGGTGACCTAGAACATTTAGCAGGCGACAATCCAAAAAAAATGAGCATTTAGCAGGTAACCTAGAGCATTTAGCAGGCGAGAGTCTAAAAAATGAGGTTTCGAAAAAAAAAAATAAAGTTTATACTAGCTAGTTAGCATTTAACAGGCGAAATGAGCATTTAGCAGGTGGCAAGGGCGGATTTATTATATGGCACTGGGGGGCAGACCACTGCTAAATTTCGGACATGTAGTGTAATATTTATTTATTTATTTATTTATTTTCTAATATGGTGCAACCCTGCAAAAAAAAATTATCTTATTATATTACCTCAGAAAAAAAATCCGGGGTAACAACTGTTAGTAAATCCTGCGTTCGCCCCTGGCAGGTGGCGTTAGCCACTGACGAAATCCTTGCTATTTTGGGACAAGGGGCTTAATTTATGTTGTTTTGAGAAAAAACCCTTATGAGATTAGGTTGTTTTAGTATTTTTCTTTTTTAATAAGCTACCAGTTAATGTTTCACTTACGTCTTGTAGAGTTGACATTATCTGATGATACAATGTTGATGTAACATGAGTTGTCAACTACCACTTGATCATGACACGTCATCGTCACATCATCATATAGTGCTAGCTTAGCAGGTTAACCCAATAGTTGGCAAACCTCTTGAAGGCGCTGAAACGCCAAAATTTCGATAAAGTGATGCTTTTATGTGAAAAAAGCAGTGTTCGATATGAAAAACATACGTAAAGTAGATGCTTGATGGTATTTGCTTTGCTTTAAGTTTTAATCTCATTCTTGAAAAGTATGTAACAAGTTGAAAGGAAAATATTAATGGTCGAATGTCGATTGAAGAAGAGACTGGACGTGGTGGTGCGTTTGCAAAGGATACATGGGCCAACAACATCTTTTTATCCAAACAGTAGTTGTAGAATCTCACATACAATATTAAAATGGAAAGATCAAAAGTGATGCTACTTTAGAAGGGATTTGGCATGAATTGGCCACATCTTGCTTGATTGATACATAAAAGTTTATGAAAACAAATACTATAAAATTGCAAATAAACGTGCTTTTATGTAGCATGATTATGTCATGTAATCATGTATGATATTGAATGATTTTGCGTCCACATATAATTTCCAATCATGATTTTGCGTCCATATATAATTTCCAATCATTTGGTCCGATCAAGGTAATTTTTGGTGTTAAAATGTTGAATTCTAGATCATTGTTAATGGTAGTATTTCAAAAACTTAATATTTTAGAACATTTTTAATGGTAGTTTTTTATTTTTTTTTACTTTCTGAAAAACTTATTCAAAAACTTTTAACCATTTGAGAGACTTTACTTCGACCACTTACAGATAATAGATTTTACAAGTTTTTGTACATTTCCCTACTTCATAATATTTCATTGAAAGTTGAGTTTACATATATAACAAATGTTTATTATTTTTTTGTCTAATTAATCTAAAGAAAATGAAAATAAATATTTTTACAGAAACATATATATATCATTAATGTAAAGTAGTCCATTTTCCTCTACATTTAATAGAATTCTATTAGATATCGAATCTTTATTATTTCATGACTACTTAATCTTTGGCATAAAATACTATGAATAAAAATAAATATATTTATTGAAAAATTATGTCATTAATGTTTGGTAATATTAAATTGAAAAAACTAGCGTGTGTTTAAAAAAGACGACGAGGTTCTATAAACAATGAAGATAGATGTTGTAAAATTGTTAATTTATCAAAAAGATGACGAGTTTCTATAGACGATGGAGATAGATGTTGCGAAATTGTTAGTTTAAGAAAAAGTTTTGGAAAGATTAATCAATTGGGGTGAGTTTTTCATAATAAGTTTTTATTAAGACAAGATTTCAAATATGGTCCATATGATTTGTCATTTTCTTTGTATTTGGTCCAACTTTCAAAATTACCGGTTTCGTGTCCTACAAACTACTTTCATAATTTTACTGTGGATTTGGTCTCTCCACTTAAACCCCATTAAATAAGGCTCTGGTAACCTTCTCACATGTCTTCCACGTGAGAGTATTTCAATTATTTTTTCTTATCTGACGAAGTTCCGTCACTCTTATCTCTATAATGGTTCATCCATACCTACGTTTGCAATTATTTCTATATTTTCTTTGCCCATTCGACTGCCTTCATCTTCACTATCAATCATTCTCCCTAGAATACCCTAATCAAGAGTACGATCCTAGTTCAACGACACTACATTTTGACTAACAATGGTCTGGAAGATTTGTTCATTGGTCAAAACTTTAACATCATAACAATATATGGTAAGTTTATATTTCTCCATTAAGTACATGAAAACCATTTTTAATCGACTATAAATATGAAAGGTACTAACTTTTATCTAATGATTTTGTTTTGTTTTGTGCTGAGCAGAAGCTTTTCTTACTCTATTTTCCATAGATATCTATCATGGCGGGAGGTTCACTAAGTTTCCAGACATTAAATATCTTGATGGTGATACGTAAAATCTAGTCTTAAATTTATAAAATGATAATACCAAAACTGGAGACTATTACACAACTAGACAAGTGTACCTAATCGTACAATAGTATATCAATAGTAAGACAGGGTTTTCTAACACAAAGGGAACGAGTATGATTCAGTTTAGCAAACTAGTCATTAGTTAAACTAAAAACATTAATTAAAAAGGGAATTTTGGGTTTTTAAAACTAAACTAGAAATTATTAAGCTAAAATAGAACAAAACAAATCAGGAAAATTTATTAGCAAGCAGCTACGACGATGTTTTCATGTAGGTTTGATTTCCCCCTAAGTTATGGTTGATTTCTAAGAAGTGCAATGGACATTATCGGTTGTTTGCTGATTCCTAAGTTGATTAGTTTTTTTGGTCCGATCACTAACCCTATGATTCTAAGGACATGTTTTAATAAATATGTATTATTATATGATTAAAAATAGTTATGGTTGTATATAACAATTTAATATAAAATTATTATTTGATAATTAATGTCGATAACATAATTATTTTTAATATGTATTTGCCTAAATTTTAGCTATATAATTTTATTTTGCAGAATGTGGGGATATTCGCCTAGTATTTACATATATAATGGATTAAACAAAACAATGAACACATGCAATTTGTATGATATTTGCATATATAATATGGAATAACTCAATATTTTAGAATGAAATATATGTTAAGTTGGTGAAGAATTTTCAAAGGCAAAATTAGGTGAAGAATTTTCAAAGCCTTGACAAATTTTGTTAGGTAGCCTAATTTTTATTTTGATTTCACATTGCCTTCTAAGCCTATATAAAGGGCAGCATAGCATCAAACCAAATGTACCACACAACACAAAAACATAGAAGCAATATACATTCCTAGTTATCCGCCGTGGACGTAGGTCATTTTTGGACCGAACCACGTTAAATTATTGTGTTCTTAATTTGTGAGCCGAGTGTGTGAGTTTAGTGTTCGTATGCTAAGTGTCTCGATCCTAACAAGTGGTATCAGAGCCTTGGTATAGCTCCAGAGAGTGATTTTCTGTTTTTGGGTCGAAAATTTTTTGTCTCAAAAACGATTTTGGTTTACGCCGTTGGAAAGGTCTCGTTCCGTAGATTCCGAAAATATATTTTTTGGAATTTTTCAAGCACCGGAAGACCTCCAAATCGCCGGTCAAACGTTTACCGAAATAGTGACCGAAGAAACCAGATCGCCGGAGAAGACGACACTGTAGCGCCGGAGTCCGCCGAATAAGACGACACTGTAGCACCGGAGTTTCACCGGAGAAGACGGTACTGTAGCGGTACTGTAGCGACACTGTAGCGGTCCCTGGATTTCCAAAAATTGCAGTTTAGCCCCCGAACTTTCAGAAAATTGCAGTTTAGCCCATGAACTTTCTGAAAATTGCAGTTTAGCCCCTGAACTTTCAGAAAATTGCAGTTTAGCCCCTGAACTTTCTGGAAATTGCAGTTTAGCCCCCGAACTTTCAGAAAATTGAAGTTTAGCCCCTGAACTTCAGAAAATATTGCTTTTTCACCCTTTAATTTCTGAAAAAAGTGCAATTTGTCCGTTAAAATGGCAGAAGACGGTAAAATTAAAATTGAGAAGTTTGATGGTACCGATTATGGATTTTGGAAGATGCAAATTGAAGATATGCTGTATCAGAAAAGTTTGCATTTGCCTATGTTGGGCGTACAACCGGATGACATGTATGATGAAGATTGGAAGTTGTTGGATCGACAAGCCTTGGGTGTAGTTAGGCTTTCATTGGCAAAGAGTGTTGCGTATAACATTGTCAATGAAACAACTACTTATGGAGTATTTAAGGCTTTGTCCAACATGTACGAGAAGCCGTCCGCTTCAAACAAAGTGTTCCTCATCAAACAATTGGTTAACACCAAGATGAAGGAAGGCATGTCGGTTACCGCTCACATAAACGAGTTTAACTCGATTATTTCTCGTTTAGCCTCAGTTGCAATAAAGTTTGAAGATGAAGTACAAGCGCTCCTCCTTTTATCATCTTTACCTGACAGTTGGTCAGGCACAGTCACAGCTGTTAGTAGTGCATCTGGCACTACCAAACTCACTTTCGAGAGTATTCGTGACTTAATTGTAAATGAAGATATCAGACGGAGAAGCAATGGTGAGACTACTAGTTCTAGTTCTATATTGCATACAGAAAGTAGAGGAAGAAAAAACGAAAGAGGACGTGGTCGAGGCAGATCAAAGTCCAGAAAAAGAGGCCAGTCAAAAACCAGAAAAGACATTGAATGCTGGAATTGCAAAGAAAAATGTCACTTTAGAAGCCAATGCCCAAAACCACAAGCTAAAAAGAAAGAAGTAAACAATGTATCCTCTGATGATTCAGGAGATTTTCTCATATGTTGCGTTGAGAATTCGGCAGAATCCTGGATTATGGATTCAGGTGCTTCTTTCCATGCCGTCTCATGCCCATATATGGTCAAGAACCTACAAACAGGTGCTCTTGGCAAAGTTCGTTTGGCCGATGATCAAGTGCTTGATGTTACGGGCATTGGAGACGTGGATTTGAAGACCTCCTTAGGAACCACGTGGACATTAAAAGATGTTAGGGTTATTCCAAACTTAAGGAGAAAGTTGATCTTAGTTGGTAAGTTGGATGATGAAGGGTTTGATGTTCACTTTGGGGGTGGACAATGGAAAGTGATCAAAGGCAACTTGGTGATTGCCAAAGGAAAGAAGAAAGGCACTCTAAACATGGTAGAGATACCTAGTGATGGTGTTCATGCCGTAACAATAAATCCGAGTCCATCTAATTTATGGCACCAACGACTCGGATACATGAGCAATAAGGGATTGAAGATGTTGGCTCAGAAAGGGAAGTTTCCAGACTTGAAGAAAGTTGAAACAGAATTCTGTGAATCTTGTGTTCTTGGGAAACAAAAGCGGGTTACTTTTGTAAAGGCGGGGAAGACACCGAAAGCTCAGAAGTTGGAGCTTGTTCACTCGGATGTATTTGGACCAACACCAGTTTCATCCCTAGGAGGCAAAAACTACTATGTAACCTTTATTGATGATTCAACACGCAAGGTATGGGTCTATTTTCTTAAAAATAAATCTGATGTATTTGATACTTTTAAGATATGGAAATATGCTGTTGAAAATGAAACTGATTTGAAGGTAAAATGCGTGAAGTCGGATAATGGTGGTGAATACATAAGCAAGGAGGTTGTTGACTACTGTGCCAAACAAGGGATAAAGATGATCAAGACAGTCCCAGGAACCCCTCAGCAGAATGGTGTAGCTGAGAGAATGAATAGAACTCTGAATGAAAGGGCTAGAAGCATGAGGTTAAATGCCGGTTTACCTAAGACATTCTAGGCTGATGCAGTTAACACTGCAGCCTACTTGATCAACCGTTCACCGTGTGTTCCCTTGGATCTTAAATTGCCGGAAGAAATGTGGCAAGGGAAGGAAGTAAGTCTCAAACACCTAAAAGTCTTTGGTTGTACTGCTTACAGTTTGTTAAAAGATGGTGACAGGGATAAACTTGATTCAAAGACCAAGAAGTGCACATTCATTGGTTATGGGTCAGATGAAATGGGTTACAGGCTTTGGGATAGTGAAAGCAGAAAGATAATCCGAAGCAAGAATGTCACCTTTAATGAAGCCGAGTTATACAAAGACAGGAACAACAAAAGTCCAGAAGTCCAGAAGGAGTACGTTGAATATGAATGTAACACCCCTTTTCTCAAACCATATTTAAAATACAAATACAGTTTTCAAACATATTTTACAACTCGTGACTATAAAATAGCCACTTAAATTTTTGTTTTATTTTACAAACTTAAACTCGAGGGGTGTTACAGACTCAATACAGATAACCATAATTTAAACTTACAGTGTACAAAACGGTCCCAACTGAAACCTTCGCTCCCTTCACCTAAGTACATAGCATTTCAAAAACATAGTATACGTGAGACATAAAGTCTCGTGAGTAATATGGGTTTAGACCCAAAAATTCTCTATTCAAAACTTGAAATATCAAAAGTCCATTGCTCAAAAACTGATTTATTTCATAAAATCTCAAAATATCATTTCTTCTTTACTTTCAAACTTTAAAAAGACTTTCTTTCTTAAAACTGCTTTCTTTCTCATTTTCTCGTGACCAACTGAAACTTATGAATTAAGTTAATTAATTTATTCTACTAGCTCCCCTCGCGGAACAGAATAGATCTGCCTACTCGGTTATGCTCATTCTGTCTCCCCTTTGTGACTTGGAACAAATTCAAGCACAAGGGTATACTAAGCTAGACAACTACTTCGCGACGGGAGGTACCATCCCAGTAGTGTCTTCTGATCCCCCGATTATGTGGGTGATCCTAGTCCGGACAACTGGCTCATACTTCTTTCTTTCTTTAATTCTTACTTCATTTCATCTCAAATTGGTCAAAATGGGACACAATTTGTAAACAACTCTTACTCAAACATTTTATAACTCTTTACTAAAAATACTTTCAAAACTGCTTTTGACATCTTAGTTCCTATAAGGAACTTCTTTCAAAATACTTTGCAAACCATACTTTAAAAATCTGCTTAAAACACTAAGCCCTTGTATAGAGCTTCATTCAAAACTATTTTCCAAACTTTAGTATTTATAAACATTTGGAAATCTTATTTTTCTGAAAATAACATTTGGCTATGTACTATAGAAATCCTCATAAAACTCACCTTGGTTCTACTACGGTTTACTAAGCTTCACGTACGGCTTTTCCCTTCCCGTGCTCAACAACGTTTGAAGCACCACCTATACAAGTAGTATATATAAATACTCAATATAATTTACTCTATAATGCTAAAGTCTCATATAACATAACTCTAGGTTATAATAAATGTATAACCATTAATAAGCTCGTTTTACGGTTTTCTCCGAAATACACGTATATTGCTACAGTACCCCCCGAGGGGTCGTATTTCAGTTCCGACTCTTTACCATGAAATCTTAGACCATATTAGACTTGTGTTTCAAATTTGGAGTTTATTGGACAAGTCTAGCTCAAATTCCAAAATTAAGTTTTGACATGAATAGTACTTTTAGCCACTGCCGCTACAGTGACTTTTCTGCAAGGTCGGATTACAGATTTGACCATTCCCGACATGTTCTTATACCATTTTAGGGTTATGGCTAAAATTTCAGGTCAATCGGACATGTCTAGCTATGGTTTCTAGCGTTTGGAATATTTGAAATTTCTAACAATTTTGGTCCCTGTCTGAAGGCGCACTGCGCCTGGCTAGGGGCGCACTGCGCCTGGGCGCACCCCGCCCTGGTCCTGGGCGCACTGCGCCTGGCGCCTGGGCAGTGTCCTGATCAGTCGCGATTTGTGCACTGTAGCACGCAGTTTTCACCCATTAAGTCCTTATTTCAGTTCTTAATCGTATGAGGTTTGTTCTGGGACCAAAACCCTTGACTAATCACAGGTTTTAAGCTATTAAAATCGTTTGAATCAATCAAATGCAAGAATTGAAGTTCTTGACCAAACTTGAAAATTCTCAATTATAGCAATCTACTTCCATGTTTTTGAGTTAAGTTCTTAACTAATGACTTATTGGAAGCATTAGCTACTTAACCCACATGATTTATAACTGCAATTGTAGTTTCAATTCCATCCAAAGACCAAATTCAAGCGTATACCCAAAAACTAGGTTAGAACTAAGGAATTCTTACCTTGGAATCACTAATTCCAACCCTTGATTCCTTTGATTTCTTGGCAAACCTTCAAGAACTTCTTCTTCTCTCTGGTTCTCCCTTGCTCTCTCTCTCTCTCTCTCTCTCTCTCTCTCTCTCTCTCTCTCTCTATCTCTCGTGCCTTCTGTAATGTTCCAGAATTATGAGAGGATAACTCTCATATATCATTTATATATTTAATGTTTATAATTTATTTGCATTATAGTCCCCAATCTTCTTATTTCTTTCCAAAAATGGTCCTAAAACCATAAACCTTGCAAGCAATGTTCTAATAACTACTAACTTGACATTTTCTTGACATTTTTGGTCATTTTCATGCCAAATGACCAATTTGCCCTTTTTGGCCATATTTCACTATTCACACGGCAAAACTTCAAATTTCTCATAAACTTTTATTTCTCATTATATTAATACATATTATTACACATAATAGTCGTACAACGTGACAAAAGACGGTTTTACCCTTTTTGACTTTTTTTCGCGGGTTCTTACAGTCACCCCTCCTTAAGCGGATTCCGTCCTCGGAATCTTTTCGTAATCCGTGAAATTCAGATATCTTCTCTTCATTTCTTCTAACGTTTCCCAAGTCAAGTTTGACCCTAAGGGATGCTTCCACTTGACTAGTACAAGGTTAATCTCTTTGTTCCTTAGTTTCTTGGTCTGCATCTCTAGAATCGCTTCAGGTTCTTCAATCATTTTGCTGGGGGTCTCCACTCTCAAATCCGTATAGGGTATTACTAGCTCTTCTTTACCAAAATACTTCTTCAAGTAGCATACATGAAAGGTATCATGTATTCCACTAAGTTCGGGTGGTAACTCTAGCTTGAATGCCTGTAAGCCAACTTTCTTCAGAATTCTAAAAGGTCCAATGTACCTTGGACTCAGCTTTCCTCTCTTGCCAAATCTAACCACTCCTTTCCATGGCGACACTTTTATCATCACTAAATCTCCTTCTTGCAAGTCGTATGGTCTCTTCTTTAGATTCGAGTAACTCCTTTGCCGATCTTGTGCTGCTTTCATGTTGGCTTGAATTACTCCGATCTTCTCATTAGTTACTCTAACAATCTCTGGCCCTGTAAGCTTAGTCTCACCCGCCTCTGACCAGCATAGAGGAGTTCTACACTTTCTACCATACAATGCCTCAAAAGGTGGCATTTTAATGCTAGAATGGTAGCTATTGTTGTATGCAAACTCCACTAATGGCAGGTGTTCGTCCCAACTTCCTCCAAAATCCATCACGCATGACCGTAGCATGTCTTCTAATGTCTGGATTGTTCGTTCACTTTGACCATCTGTTTGTGGATGGTATGCTGTACTTAACTGAATCCTTGTCTCCATTTTATCTTGTAAAGCTCTCCAGAAGTTAGAGGTAAATCTGGGGTCTCTGTCTGACACAATAGACAACGGTGCACCATATCTTCTAAATACTTCATCTATATACAACTGGGCTAACTGCTCCAATGGAGTAGTTTCTTTTATGGCTAGAAATAGTGCACTCTTAGTCAACCGATCCACTATGACCCATATACTATCATGACCTCTTCTTGTTCTTGGTAACCCGACAATCAAGTCCATGGTTACATCTTCCCACTTTCCGGCTGGAATGTGCAATGACTGAGCATCTCCATGCGGGACCTGATGTTCCGCCTTAACTTGTGCACAAATGACACACTTGGAGATGTACTTGGCTATTCTTTTCTTCATTCCAGGCCACCAATACTGTCTTTTCAGATCTTGGTAAGTCTTGGTACTCCCTGGATGTATGGAATACTTTGACATATGAGACTCTTCTAAAATCAGCTTTCTCAATCCTCCTGTCTTTGGTACCCATATGCGGTTTTTGAAGGTCTTCAAGCCTTGACCATTTGTCTCAAACCGAGTTTTTTTCCTAGCTTTTCATCTTTTAAATCTCCACTTTCTTCCACTTTCTGTTGAGCTGCTTTAATGTGTTCTATAATGCTGGACACCAGTTCTATGCGCATCGACCTTGCCTTGATTCTTTTCTCAGGAGCTTTTCTACTCAGTGCATCCGCTACTACATTTGCTTTACCTGGATGGTACACAATTTCGCAATCATAATCACTGATCAGCTCTAGCCATCTACTCTGTCTCATGTTCAACTCTTTTTGAGTGAACACATACTGCAAACTCTTGTGATCGGTGAATAGCTTGCACTTTGTACCATACAAGTAATGTCTCCAAATCTTCAAGGCAAAAACGATCGCTGCAAGCTCTAAATCATGGGTTGTGTACTTTTTCTCTGGATCTTTCAACTGTCTGGAAGCGTATGCTATAACCTTCCCTCTCTGCATCAACACACAACCAAGCCCCCGATGCGAGGCATCGCTGTATACTTCAAAGTCTTCCGTCCCATCTGGCAATGTAAGGACAGGCGCGTTACACAACCTCTCTTTCAATGTAGCGAAAGCTCTTTCTTGTTCTTCTTGCCAACTAAATTTTTCTTCCTTCCGGGTTAGTCGTGTAAGTGGCACTGCTATACGGGAGAAATCTTGAATAAATCTCCTGTAATACCCGGCCAGACCGAGAAAACTTCTAACTTCTGTTGGCGTCTTGGGTGGCTCCCATTTCATCACTGCTTCAACTTTCGCTGGATCAACTTTTATACCTTGGATAGAAACTACATGTCCAAGGAACTGCACTTCCCTCATCCAAAACTCGCACTTGGAGAACTTTGCATATAGCTGTTTCCGCTTCAAAGTCTCAAGTACTAACCGCAGATGACTCGCATGCTCTTCTTTATTCTTTGAGTAGATCAATATATCATCTATGAACACTATAACAAACCGGTCTAGGAATGGTTTACAGACCCGATTCATTAAGTCCATAAAGATCGCTGGTGCATTCGTAAGACCAAATGGCATTACTAAGAACTCGTAATGCCCGTATCGTGTACGAAACGCCGTCTTCTCTACATCACTTTCTTTTACCCTGACTTGATGATACCCAGATCTCAAATCATTATTTGAGAAATAATCTGCTCCTTGCAACTGGTCGAACAAATCATCTATTCTGGGCAACGGGTAACGGTTCTTTATGGTAATCTTGTTCAATTCTCTATAATCAATGCACATCCGCATTGATCCATCCTTCTTCTTCACAAACAGAACTGGAGCACCCCACGGAGAAGAACTAGGCCTTATGAAGCCTTTATCTAGTAACTCCTGCAACTGGGACATTAATTCCCTCATCTCTGTTGGTGCTAGCCGGTACGGTGCTCGTGCTATTGGGGAAGCTCCTGGAACAAGATCTATTCGGAATTCAACCTGCCTTTCTGGTGGCAAGCCTGGCAATTCATCCGGGAAAACTTCTGGAAACTCTTTTACTACTTCTATGTCTTTGTACGTCTGTTTCACTTTGTCTTCAGTCATCACATAGGCCAGGAAGGATACACATCCTTTCCTGATACATCTTCGAGCCTTAGCTACACTGATGATACTTGGCACGTGCTTTTTTCTTTCCCCATATACATACACTTTTGCTCCTAGGGTTTTAACAGACACCCTCTTCTGTCCACAAGCTATCTTCGCATCATTCGCACCAAGCCAATCCATTCCGATTATTACATCAAAGGACTTAATTCCAATGGGAAGGAGATTAAGTCGAAACTTCTCGCCGTTGATGTCAAGTTCGCAATCTCGGTACATATGTTGAACTTCCACAAATTTCCCGTCCGCCACTTCTACCTCAAAAACTAGATCTAACAATTCTAATGGGACTTTTAATCTAGCTCCAAACCCATGGGACACAAATGAATATGTAGACCCGGAATCAAACAAGACATATGCAGGTGTCGAGTTGATTAGTAGTATACCTGAGACCACATCGTGAGTCTCCTTCGTTTCTTCCCTGGTGATCTGAAAAGCTCTGGTCTTCACTTTCTGAGGTTCTGTCTTCTTCTGAGCTGTTGACACCACAGTTTCTCCTCCCTTATTTGGGCAATTGAAACTATAGTGCCCCATCTGATGGCATGAGAAGCATTCCACCTCACTGGCTTTCTAGGCTTTACAATCTTTCGCTTTGTGACCGAATCTGCCACAATTAAAGCAGGCATTTGATCCCACTCGGCACTCGCCACCGTGTTCTTTCCCACATTTCTCGCACTTCTTTACACTTCCCTGTCGGCTCTGACTTGAACTCATCTTCCCTTTCTTCTTTATGTTTCCACTAACACTAACTGTCTTCCTTTTGTCACCAAAACCAGGTCCTTCCTCTTTTCTTCGTTTCCCAACATCTTCTACAGTTCGGGCAGCATTGATCGCCCCATCTAGTGTTTCGGCTTTCTTTACTTCTAGCTCATAGTTCCATGGCAAACCCCGGACATAGCGGTTAATTCGGGACCGCTCACAAGGGTAAGATTCCCCCACAAAAGGTAACATGTCGCAAAACTTCTTCGTATACTCATCCACCGTCAAATCTGCTTTCTTTATTGTTAAGAAATCTTCATTCATTTTCTCCAAATCTCGCGTGGGACAGAATTTATCCTTGAAACACGTGACAAATTCCGCCCATGACCAACCATATACCACATCTTTTCCCAAACTTTCGTATTTGGTGTTCCACCACACCAAAGCGTCATCCTTCAACTGCCGGGAGGCATAGTTGACTCGATCGTTTTCTCCACATTTACTTGCTTGCATCACTTGTTCAATTTCTCGGACCCATCGCATTGTCACTTTGGGCTCGAAACTGCCATGGTATTCGGGCGGTTTACAAGCCATAAAGGACTTAAAGGAGCAGCCCTTTTCTTCCCTCTTGTTACCTCTACTAACCGCTTCCTCAGTCGTCTTCTTGGAGACTTCTTGTGATGATTGGGCATTAGGTTCACCCATTCTGCTGTCGATTATGTTATTCACATCTTGTCTCAACTCATTTCGTAAGTTATCGATTAGGAACTGAATTGCCTCCATAGTGACAGGTTGTGGTGGTGGGTTTGGCTCAGACTCATCATTTCGAATAACATGTGGTTCACTTCCTCTTGAGGAAGTGTGACTGCCCTCACCCCTGTCAGCTTGTCTTCTGCCTTCCATTACTATATAGATGAACAAATTATCTGTTTAATACGCAATTCTATATAGTATTTCGTAAGCGGTAGCATGTTATCTCCTTATCTTAACTGCACTTTTATAACAGTTATACTCACTCTATGCCTCCTATATTACTAAGGCAACTTACTACTACTCTTGCTAGTTTAAGCCTAGGATGATATTCCAACCTAATTCGCTTAAACTATGGCTCTGATACCAAAACTGTAACACCCATTTTCTCAAACCATATTTAAAATACAAATACAGTTTTCAAACATATTTTACAACTCGTGACTATAAAATAGCCACTTAAAATTTTGTTTTATTTTACAAACTTAAACTCGAGGGGTGTTACAGACTCAATACAGATAACCATAATTTAAACTTACAGTGTACAAAACGGTCCCAACTGCAACCTTCGCTCCCTTCACCTAAGTACATAGCATTTCAAAAACATAGTATACGTGAGACATAAAGTCTCGTGAGTAATATGGGTTTAGACCCAAAACTTCTCTATTCAAAACTTGAAATATCAAAAGTCCATTGCTCAAAAACTGATTTATTTCATAAAATCTCAAAATATCATTTCTTCTTTACTTTCAAACTTTAAAAAGACTTTCTTTCTTAAAACTGCTTTCTTTCTCATTTTCTCGTGACCAACTGAAACTTATGAATTAAGTTAATTAATTCATTCTACTAGCTCCCCTCGCGGAACAGAACAGATCTGCCCACTCGGTTATGCTCATTCTGTCTCCCCTTTGTGACTTGGAACAAATTCAAGCACAAGGGTATACTAAGCTAGACAACTACTTCGCGACGGGAGGTACCATCCCAGTAGTGTCTTCTGATCCCCCGATTATGTGGGTGATCCTAGTCCGGACAACTGGCTCATACTTCTTTCTTTCTTTAATTCTTACTTCATTTCATCTCAAATTGGTCAAAATGGGACACAATTTGTAAACAACTCTTACTCAAACATTTTATAACTCTTTACTAAAAATACTTTCAAAACTGCTTTTGACATCTTAGTTCCTGTAAGGAACTTCTTTCAAAATACTTTGCAAACCATACTTTAAAAATCTGCTTAAAACACTAAGCCCTTGTATAGAGCTTCATTCAAAACTATTTTCCAAACTTTAGTATTTATAAACATTTGGAAATCTTAATTTTCTGAAAATAACATTTGGCTATGTACTATAGAAATCCTCATAAAACTCACCTTGGTTCTACTACGGTTTACTAAGCTTCACGTACGGCTTTTCCCTTCCCGTGCTCAACAACGTTTGAAGCACCACCTATACAAGTAGTATATATAAATACTCAATATAATTTACTCTATAATGCTAAAGTCTCATATAACATAACTCTAGGTTATAATAAATGTATAACCATTAATAAGCTCGTTTTACGGTTTTCTCCGAAATACACGTATATTGCTACAGTACCCCCGAGGGGTCGTATTTCAGTTCCGACTATTTTCCATGAAATCTTAGACCATATTAGACTTGTGTTTCAAATTTGGAGTTTATTGGACAAGTCTAGCTCAAATTCCAAAATTAAGTTTTGACATGAATAGTACTTTTAGCCACTGCCGCTACAGTGACTTTTCCGCAAGGTCGGATTACGGATTTGACCATTCCCGACATGTTCTTATACCATTTTAGGGTTATGGCTAAAATTTCAGGTCAATCGGACATGTCTAGCTATGGTTTCTAGCGTTTGGAATATTTGAAATTTCTAACAATTTTGGTCCCTGTCTGAAGGCGCACTGCGCCTGGCTAGGGGTGCACTGCGCCTGGGCGCACCCCGCCCTGGTCCTGGGCGCACTGCGCCTGGCGCCTGAGCAGTGTCCTGATCAGTCGCGATTTGTGCACTGTAGCACGCAGTTTTCACCCATTAAGTCCTTATTTCAGTTCTTAATCGTATGGGGTTTGTTCTGGGACCAAAACCCTTGACTAATCACAGGTTTTAAGCTATTAAAATCGTTTGAATCAATCAAATGCAAGAATTGAAGTTCTTGACCAAACTTGAAAATTCTCAATTATAGCAATCTACTTCCATGTTTTTGAGTTAAGTTCTTAACTAATGACTTATTGGAAGCATTAGCTACTTAACCCACATGATTTATAACTGCAATTGCAGTTTCAATTCCATCCAAAGACCAAATTCAAGCGTATACCCAAAAAGTAGGTTAGAACTAAGGAATTCGTACCTTGGAATCACTAATTCCAACCCTTGATTCCTTTGATTTCTTGGCAAACCTTCAAGAACTTCTTCTTCTTTCCGGTTCTCCCTTGCTCTCTCTCTCTCTCTCTCTCTCTCGTTCCTTCTTTAATGTTCCAGAATTATGAGAGGATAACTCTCATATATCATTTATATATTTAATGTTTATAATTTATTTGCATTATAGTCCCCAATCTTCTTATTTCTTTCCAAAAATGGTCCTAAAACCATAAACCTTGCAAGCAATGTTCTAATAACTACTAACTTGACATTTTCTTGACATTTTTGGTCATTTTCATGCCAAATGACCAATTTGCCATTTTTGGCCATATTTCACTATTCACACGGCAAAACTTCAAATTTCTCATAAACTTTTATTTCTCATTATATTAATACATATTATTACACATAATAGTCGTACAACGTGACAAAAGACGGTTTTACCCTTTTTGACTTTTTTTCGCGGGTTCTTACAATGAAGGTGGTGAAAAGAAGAAAGAAGCTTAAGTTGAAATCCCTGAATCTGGGGATGATTCAACTGATAGTGGGAGCTCAGAGGATGATTCCAGAAATGACTCTGAAGATGAAGAAACCAGCCCTCCAGCTCCAGAGTCCCCAGCCACACCTCAAGTTCAACCAAGAAGATCTTCCAGAGTCATCAGACCACCACAAAGATACTCACCATCAGTCAACTACATTCTTTTGACAGAAAATGGTGAACCCCAGTGTTACTCTGAAGCTAAGAGGTTGAAAGATTCATTGCAGTGGGAGCTAGCAATGAAAGATGAAATGAAGTCGCTTGAGAAGAACAAGACCTGGCTTCTAACGAAGCTTCCATCCGGGAAGAAGGCTCTTCAAAACAAATGGGTTTTCAGGGTCAAGGATGAACATGATGGTACCAAACGGTACAAAGAAAGATTAGTAGTCAAGGGCTTTCAACAGAAAGAGGGAATCGATTTCAATGAAATATTCTCTCTAGTAGTGAAGATGACCACTATCAGACTTGTTCTCAGTATTGTAGCAGCAGAAGGTTTGCATCTAGAGCAGCTAGATGTCAAGACAACTTTTCTACATGGTGACCTAGATGAAGAAATTTACATGACACAACCTGAGGGTTTTCAGATTAAAGGAAAAGAAAACTTGGTGTGTAAATTGAAGAAGAGCTTGTATGGTCTCAAGCAAGCGCCAAGACAATGGTATTTGAAGTTTGATAACTTCATGAAAAGAGTTGATTACAAGAGATGTGACAATGATCATTGTTGTTACATCAAGAAGTTTAAGGGTTCTTATATCATTCTACTACTCTATGTAGATGATATGTTGATTGCAGGCTCAGACATGACAGAGATCAAGAAGTTAAAGAAGCAAATGTCTGAAGAATTCGAGATGAAAGACTTGGGAGCTGCAAACCAAATACTCGAGATGAGTATTTTCAGAGACAAAGAAGATGGCTCTTTGACACTCTCTCAAGAGAAATACATTGAGAAAGTATTAGAGAAATTCAGCCTTAAAGATGCCAAGATCAGAAGCACACCTTTGGGAAGTCACTTTAAGCTTTCTAAAGTTCAGTCACCCAAATCAGATGAAGACAAGAAAGAAATGGCTAAAGTACCTTATGCATCTGCAGTTGGTAGTCTCATGTATGCAATGGTATGAACGAGACCATATATTGCACATGCAGTGGGAGTTGTTAGTCGATTTATGTCCAATCCAGGGAGAGAACATTGGGAAACAGTTAAATGGCTGCTAAGATATTTGAAGGGGACTTCAAAAGTGGCATTGCATTTTAAAGGGAAAGATGTCATTCTGAAGGGTTTTGTAGATGCAGACCTTGGTGGTTGCAAAGACTCATACAAAAGCACTACCGGGTATGTCTTTACAGTGGGAGGCACTGCAGTGAGTTGGATGTCTAAACTCCAGAAAAGTGTTGCCCTTTCAACCACAGAAGCAGAGTATATGGCAGTTGCTGAAGCAAGCAAAGAGCTTATATGGTTGAAGAACTTTCTCGAAGAACTTGGCAAGGAACAAGTCGATTGTGTACTGTTTTGTGATAATCAAAGTGCAATACACCTTGCAAAGAATCCTGTCTTCCATTCGAAGACAAAGCACATACAGCTGAGATATCACTTCATCAGAGAAAGAATTAATGATGGTACTCTGAAGTTGAAGAAGATCAAAGGAACTTAAAATCCAGCTGATATGTTGACTAAGGTTGTTACCTTAGAGAAGTTGAAGCTCTGCATAGCTTCAACTGGCCTTCAGGATAATTGAAGAGAAGGCCAGGGTAACTAGGAAGGAGCTAAGATCAAAAGTGTTTTTTTTTTTGGAATGCACAGTTGAAGCGCAGGTGAAGATTGTTCCGTGGCTTCAAGTGAGAGATTGAAGAATTGTTGCAACAATTGGACGGTAGCGAAAGACTACGTTGTTCAAAATCTTCAAGTGGGAGATTGTTAAGTTGGTGAAGAATTTTCAAAGGCAAAATTAGGTGAAGAATTTTCAAAGCCTTGACAAATTTTGTTAGGTAGCCTAATTTTTATTTTGATTTCACATTGCCTTCTAAGCCTATATAAAGGGCAGCATAGCATCAAACCAAATGTACCACACAACACACAAACACAGAAGCAATATACATTCCTAGTTATCCGTCGTGGACGTAGGTCATTTTTGGACCGAACCACGTTAAATTCTTGTGTTCTTAATTTGTGAGCCGAGTGTGTGAGTTTAGTGTTCGTATGCTAAGTGTCTTGATCCTAACAATATATACTCCATTACTCATAATTTTCGATATAAATATGATTTTATTGAAGAAAATAAGTGTAATTTAGGAAAACTAAATATAAAATCATGCTTAATGTTAAAGCCATTTATTTTCTAACTTAATCTACTAATACATTTTGTTAGCATATATTAAAAAAGAAAAAACCATATATAACTAAACTACTAATTATCCATTAATCCATTAAGTAAAAGAAAAACAATATCTTATATATGTTGTAATATTTCTAAATTTCTATATAAGCTTCTTCATTTATGAAGAAATATTATCATTACAATTCAACAACACTGATTTCGTTACATATTTGTTCTTAATTTTATCTTGAAAGATATTTAGATATTTAACTTTTAGTGATATTTTTTATCAAGTTATGTATCAATAAAAAGACAAAAACATTCTTGTCTATTTTTGCTCGTTCTATAAATAGTAACTTACTTGCCTTATACGTTCTTGCTAAGCTGTTGGCACCGTGGGTTCATCATGAAAGAGATGCATCATGCATCTTATTGAAACAAACATTAATAATGCACACTTAACATTTATGAACCTGAATTTTAATTTTAAGCACATTCAATGAATTATTAAAGATCGACCATTAACGGATGTGATGTTGAAACTCAAAAAGTACATTTGGCGGAAAAGATACCTCATTTGTGGACATATAGACCATTGCTTCCTATATTAGCTTTAAAGGAAGTGGCTTTTGACCAAAATAGTTTAGTGCTATCCCACGCAACTAATCACTCTGTATTACCTATCAAATCTACTAACATGCTAAATACAATCGTCCTATTGTGTTATCTTTGTTGAAAATGGTTGGTAGACTCTTTCACTAGGCGAGACTTTAAATAACGGTGTTAAATGAACCCTTATGGATGAGATGTAAATATATATATATAAGGACATCTCCAACCTAACTCTATTTTTAGAGTTACTTTATTTTTAATTCTATTTTCTTCCAACAAACTCTATAACCAACTCTATTTTTGAGTATTTGAATAGTATTACTTCAAATATAGAGTAATACTATTCATTTACACAAAAAATAGTGTTAATGTTTCACTTATTATTTTTAGTCATCTAGTTTTTATTTCTATACATTTCTAGTTTATTTAAGTATAATAACAAATATTTACAATCATGTTATATATTAAATGATACTAATTAATTATAGTTATCAAAATTGAAAATTTATATATCGAATTCATATAAAAGTTTACGTATATTTTGAAAAAAAATTTAAGCATGATAACATATTTTTTAAAAAAACATACAAAATATATGCAATACCGAATCTGACACGTAGAAGGAGACATTTTGACAATTTTTGTAATTATATGTTAAAATTTAATAAATAGAAGGGGGTCACTATGACACTCCAAACAATTCTATAATATAACATTTTCTAAAATGGAATCACTGTTCATAGCGTAAAATTTACAAGTATCGGTTATTTGCATTTTTAATCTCTTAGCTTTTTAATTTTTAGTTATTTACAATTTCATTCCCTTAATTTTTTAATTTATATAATCATAAATTTAGTCCCTATAGTTTTAAATATCAACATTTTTAGATTAATTTACGGTTTAAGTCCCCATACTTTTTAATTTACATAATTACAATTTTGGTCCCTATAATTTTTGTAATATAATTTGCATAATTATAATTTCGGTCCATATAGTTTTTTAATTTGCATTAATTACTTGGTCCCTATAATTTTTAATTTAGGATAGCTATAGTTTTGGTCCTAGTATTGTATAATTTGCATTTATTATAATTTCAGTCCCTGTAATTTTTAATTTCAACAACTACAATTGTGCTTCCTATAATTTTAATCATTAATTACAATTTAGTCCATATAGTTTTTAAGTTTGGATAATTAGAGTTTTCGTCTATGTTATTATACATAGATACATTTTCTGCAGTAACGCGCAAGGTGCTACACTAGTGTAGCACAAAAGCCAAGTACCCAAATAGTAGAAAGTAATCATTGTGAGATGCGATAAATATACTCAAAGTATCAAACAATCACCCAAAAAAGAAGCCTTTACTTATAATTGTTACCGTTTTCCTACAAAAAGTTTTGTTTTCTTCATTATGTATCCCTTGTTGTTAAACAATAGTCAATGTCATAAAATAAAAACAATAATATATATATATATATATATATATATATATATATATATATATATATATATATATATATATATATATATATAAAGTTAGGTTATATTAAAACCCACAATTATTGTGTGGTCGTAAGAACAAATCTGGTGCATAATATTCGAAATATCAATGGTCTAGATTAGAATGACATGCTTGTAATTATCCATAATATTATTAAATGATTTAAAAAAAACGGTTACAAAGGGTATAATAAACATTTTATTTACAGAAAAAAGGATACTAACTAATTTTTATGGAAGTTGATAGAATCCATAAATAAAAATATATAAAAATAAAATAATTAATTTTTATAAAAAAATCGGGCATTCTTAACACAAAAATCATTTTTAGCTTCTTCAAAAAATTAGTCATTTTTCTATTTTTGACAGAATCATTGTTTTTTTCCCAAAAACTTCATTCTTAGCAGAATGACATCCAAAAGAACATTATTCTTGCAGAATGACATATAACAAAAACATCCAACAAACTAAAATACATCATAACTTTATACAATACAATTTCCCCTATTATAGCAAAACTTGGCATACACAAACTTACGTATTTTTGCAGAATAAAGATGTATTCCTATATTCTTTTAGATACATTCCTATATTCTTGCAGAATAAAGATAGAATTCTTATAGAATAACATTATGAAATATCGATTCTTGGTAGAATGATATTTAAAAAAACATATTCTTAGAAGCATGTCGCAGAATAACATTCTAAAAATCCATTCTGGCAGAATGATATCCAAAATGATAAGATTATTTGAACTAAAATACATCAAAATAATAACATTCTTTGAACTAAAATACATCCAAAAATAAAAAATTATGAAAGAATAACAATATGAAAATCCAATTTGGCATAATGAGTCAATGACATCCAGAAAAACATTCTCTTTTGACATGTATTCTGATCAAATACTTAGTATCCATGTGTATTCCGATGACAAAAAGAATAACATCAAAACCTTGAAATATAAATTGCAAGTTTTATCCATGAGTATTCTGATGACAGAAAGCATAAAATCAAAACCTTGAAATCTAAATTGCAAGTTTGATCGATATTTGTGTCAATACTTTCTTTTGTATGCTTTTCTAATTTTCTTGAAAGTGGTTACTTGAAGATGACAGAGACAGCAAGGTGATGGTTGTGGTGTTATTGTAAGATTGATGACGGATGGTGAAGAATATGATGAAGGCATGTACGATTGAGGGTTGTAGCGTTGATATCGTGGTTGAGAGTTGTAATGTTGATGTTGTGCATATTGGTGGCGGTGGATTAGTGCTGATTAGGGTTGATCTCGTTTTTCAGGGACGAGTCAGTAAAATAGTCGTACGTGAGGGACTGATTATAGGATTTTAATTATAGATATAATTTAATATAATTGAAAAATTCCTAAACTACCATTGACCGATTCTAAGTTGTGATTGTGTCTTACGTCCACACAATATTTAGGGTTCTTAATAAATCCTATATATATATATATATATATATATATATATATATATATATATATATATATATATATATATATATATATATATATATATATATATATATATATATATATATATATATATATATATATCAATGTTGCAGAAATCGGCATTGGCGGCCGATTAATCGAAGATTAATCGTTTGACGGTCTTCAACCTATTAAGATTAGGCCTAATCGGCCAACTTGACTGTTTGCTGCAAAAATCGGTCAAATACCGGTCTTGGCGATCCTTGACGGCTAATTAAACTGAAAAAATCAAAATTAAAAACTAAAAATAAACAAATATATAATCTTTATTGTGTATCTCGGAATAAAAATAATACAAATATCCTATTTTGTTATATTTATATATTCTTTAATGAATTAATTTATATTTTAGCGTCTCCGATTAATCATCGATTAATGCATTAACCCCACTCGACTGTCAAATAAATTTTAAAATCTTGATATATATATATATACATATATATATATATATATATATATATATATATATATATGTATGTATGTATGTATGTATGTATGTATGTATGTATGTATGTATGTATATGTATATGTATATGTATATGTATATGTATATGTATATATGTGTGTATATATATATATATATATATATATATATATATATATATATATATATATATATATATATATATATATATATATATATATATATATATATATATATATATATTCACATAAAAATTGGTGAAGACTACGAGTACAAATTTTACCCTTAAATTTGAAAAAATAAGTGGATGAGATTTAATTTTATTTATCGTCAAAATCTCTTGAGAAAATATGACATTTTGATAATTATTTGCGATATTTTGTTAAATTCCGGCGAATGTTAAATGTTTGGAGAATTAAAATAGAAAAGAAAAATCAGTAAGAAAGAAAATAGGATCTCACAAACATTTTTCTCTATCTACCAAGTGTCGCCCAACCATATGCTGAATTTTTATTTTTTTCACCCGTTTTGTTTTTTCGCTATAACTTTTTTCCTTTATAAAAAAATTCTGAAAAAACCAAAGTTATTAAGATTTAATTATCCACAAAATGAGCAAAATCATTAACATTTGAAAAAAATATATTTTCAAAATTTTTTATTTTATAAAAAAATTCCCAGAAAAAAATATTCTCCAAAAGTAATGAAAATTTAAAAGTTACTTGTACTCACTATACTAGTGACTTTGTAAAAAATAAAAAATTTAAAAATTAGTTTTTAAAGTGTTCATATTTTAATTTTAAGACATATTTGTTTTTATAAAAAAACATAGCGAAATATTTTTTATCCAAATTGAAAAAAGCAAATAATAGAGTTCTTTCGTAATGGTATTTCAATGGTTTTGTAAAAGATAATTTTTAAAATTAATTTTGGAAAGGATACGGGCGTTTTGGCCTTCTCGTAAAGTGATTTGATAGTCCACATATGCAACCTCCTTTCAAATATTATTGGAGACCTTGCTATTATTGATCCCTCTTTATTTTCTTAATTTATTTTATATTAATATATTTATTTATGTTTATATTCATGTATAATCTAATCTTTCATTTATTTAGGAAATTATATATTATTAACAAATATATAAATTTACTAATACTTACATTAATGTTTCATGGATATATATATATATATATATATATATATATATATATATATATATATATATATATATATATATATATATATATATATATATATATATATATATATATATATATATAGACTTAGGATCTTTTGAGAACCAACTTCACCCCGAGAACCCGAGAACTCTCAAACCGATATTTTTTTCGAAAAACCGACCACATAGGCCTCTAAAACGCACATATCTAAGACTTTTCGAAAAAAAAAATTTCCGAAAAAACGATTTTTTTTTTTGAAAAAAATTTGCACATGTGCAAAAAAAAAAACTTTGCACATGTACAAACTTTTTTATACGTACACTTTTTTTGAAATTTTTTTTACAGAACGCCTTAAATATATGTTAGAAAGACATCCATAAAAAAAAACTTAAAAAAAAATGTACGTATAAAAAACTTTGCACATGTGCAAAGTTTTTTTTTGTACATGTGCAAATTTTTTTCAAAAAAAAAAGTCGTTTTTTTTGGAATTTTTTTTTTCGAAAAGTCTTAGATATGTGCGTTTTAGAAGCCTATGGGGTCGGTTTTTTGAAAAAAATATCGGTTTGGGAGTTCTCGGGTTCTCGGGGGACTTGTGGTTCTCAAAAGATCCTAACTCTATATATATATATATATATATATATATATATATATATATATATATATATATATATATATATATATATATATATATATATATATATATATATATATATATATATATATATATTTACATCTAAAAGTATTGTATTTGAATGAGTATTTTTTAATTGATAAAAAATATCTAAAGTAGTTAATGATGTATCCATGAAAGCATTTTTGAAAGAGTGTTAATATTGTATTGTTGTAGAAATTGATTGCAAAACTAACATGACACGATTGGAAGACTATTTGACATGACACCGGTGTGTATGGTCTTTGGACCACGACCGAATTCGACTAGAGCAAAAGCCCTTTTTTCTTATACCTCGATGAGGGTTCATATTTAGTCTTTTCAATGTCAAAAAACACGTTACTCTGGTTGTGGTAAACCAGTTTGGTTCGCATGAACTTATAGCTAGGAACACATTTTATTCGATCCATGTCATGAGATCATGTAGTGTCTAGTGCTTTATAAAAACATAAAGAAGATACCCGATCCTCGCAAATGAAATTGTTAGATTTTGCACATAAGAGAGATTGGGAGCGAGTGCATGTCCCATCTATTTGGGTGAGATGAAAAATTGCAATATTTGTCGTATTAACATCGTTCCAATACACGCCATGAAAACTAACTTGTTGAACCACACACTCCACATTTGTTTGAGGCAGGTTCAGTGTTCAACCTGTGTGACATCGGTTGCAACACGAGTCCAAAAAACAGACAAAATTGAAAAGAATGGCATACATTTCCACAAATAAAAAAGGTGTATTAGATTATAAAGTGACAACACTATTTGCCATTAAAAGGTTGTCCAACTGTTTAAACAAGTGTAGTATATAAACCAAAGAAGGCAAGGATTGCCAAACAACCTTACAAGTCTCATTAAACAACTTTTAGCTTCCATACATAGTGAGATGAGTAAATCTGGGGGTATGAGCGAATTCTTTCACAAGGGGAAGCCATTTTTTGCTGTTATTTTCATACAGTTCGGGTTTGCTGGAATGGACATCCTTTCTAAAGTGGCATTGAATGAAGGAATGAGCAATTACGTATTTGTTACATATCGCCATGCTGTTGCCACTATTGTCATGGCCCCTTTTGCGCTTCTTTTTGACAGGTTAGACTGCGTTTGACATGCATTAATTGAACTAAGATGAGACTAGTACCGATGTCAATGGGACAAACATTGCAATTTTTGTCTCTCAATCTCTTGTCTTACAAAAGACGTAAATACTCTTCTTATCTGCATCATCCAAAATAACCCTAAAATATTTGTCCAGTCCGGCCATCTTTTGTCCACTGTAATTAACCGCAGCTTATATGCATCTGTGTTTTATTAGTTGTTATTATTGCATTTTTTGTACCAGGAAAACTAGGCCAAAGATGACTCGCTCGGTTTTCATCAAGATTATGCTTCTTGCCCTGCTGGAGTAAGTTCAAGGAAACTAAATCATAGACATTCTAAGTTAGTGTACATGTAGATAACAAGCTTTTATTTGTTTTTCGGCAGGCCAGTTATTGATCAGAATCTTTATTTTATGGGTCTGAAAGCTACCACAGCGACATTTGCAGCTGCAATGTCGAATGTTCTTCCTGCTATAACTTTTGTCATGGCATGTATAGTAAGGTGAAAAACCATTAACATGCATGCAGCGACACCATATTTGAGTATTCATACATATTTTTATAAAAAAGCTTCGGGATTCTGATTTTTTCAGGGTTGAGAAGCTAAATCTAAAGAGCATCCATAGCCAAGCGAAGGTAATAGGGACAGTGACAACTGTTGCAGGTGCCATGGTCATGACACTGATGAAAGGCCCAATTTTGGAGCTTTTTTGGACAAAAGGAAGAACGTATCATGTAGTTGCAACCAGTGGGGTAGATCTTCAGCATTCTCTCAAAGGCGCTATTATGATCACCGTTGGATGCTTCAGTTGGTCTGCTTTTATGATTCTGCAAGTAAGAGTCCCTATAAACTACCATAGTGTTTAGTAAGATATAACCGGCGAAGGAACAGGCTTATTAATTCCGGTGGAATTTGAAAAAAAGACGGTTGGTTTTGCTTGACGGAATGAAATAGCATAGGCAATTATTGGAGGAGTCCTATTTCTTCCTGAATTTTTATTCCCTCTGGAAATGGACCCAAAAAAATATAATAAAACCCTTTTCTTAATATAATTTAAACATAAATCTTTCTAAAAAATGTTTCATGATTTTAGTCATTTTATACTTATGTTCCAAACATAACTAAAAAAACATATTCTTCATCGAGTTTTAATAAGTTTGTATTATGCTTGATTTCTTTTAATTTTGTTTATAACAAGTTTTTTAATATAAAATTTTCATTCCGTTATATTAGTACCGGTCTTATAGCAAATCAATATATATTAATAGCTAGATCTTATCTCTAACTTGTTATGTATACTTACAGTCAGTCACCCTAAAGTCTTATCCTGCTGAGCTTTCTCTAACCGCTTGGATATGCTTAATGGGAACAATTGAGGGGGGAATACTGGCGTTGATTATGGAGAGGGGAAATCCCGCAGCCTGGGCTATAAAGTGGGATACAACACTAGTAGCAACCATATACACTGTAAGAATGCCCGATGAAAATTAAGTTTTCAAACTTCAACACAATTTCGACCACTAGAACCAACAAATTTTGTGTTGTGTGTGTGATTCTAAAGCTCTCGGATTGTGTGTTTACTATGCAGGGCATAGTGTGTTCCGGTCTAGCATTTTACATCCAAGGAATAGTAATGAAAGTCAAAGGTCCTGTTTTCGTGACTGCATTTAGTCCATTGTGCATGATAATTGTAGCTGTGATGGGTTCCATTATTCTAGCTGAGCAAATGTACCTTGGAAGGTAACTTTTTGAGGTCATTTGGTTGATACTATTGACATGAAGTAAAGATAAGCTAGCTAACTATTAATATTTTCACAGGGTTATTGGAGCCATTGTCATAGTTACGGGGCTTTATCTTGTTGTTTGGGGCATTAGCAAGGACAAAATTCTTCCATCTGTACCTATTGACAAGCAAATAGCACTAGAAGAAAAAATGTCGGGTAAAGAATGTGAAGGGGGTAAAGAATGTGAGGGAAGTCACTGTCATAAAGGCATGACCTTCAAAGCATCAGATGAAGTTTCTCCTGTTTAGGAAGAGTTTCTGATGACTGGAGTCAAATGAATGGCTTAAGCTCTTAATAAATCTGATGCTCTAAGCACTCTCATGCGTCTAATAAGTGTGTGTCACATGGATACCACTTCTGTCAGTATCGCGCGTCGACCTTCCATTATCATCCATACTACCACATGTTTTGTTAATGTTTTAGAATCAAAAATCTCTTAATCAAGGTTTTAGCTAGTGATGTAGCGTTATTATCATCACTGCTGAGATCGGATCCATTGATTAAGCATCATTATCTTTGTTGAAGGTACCCATGAGTCCATGAGTCTAATACCGTGTTGTTAAGAATCAAGATTCTTGTGTTATTTTTTCTGAAAATATATATGAACCAATTGTTACAGAACGGTTGTTCTCTATGTGATCTCAGTTGTATCCACTATTGCAAAAGTTGTTAGAGGTTGATTAGTTGGTGGACCGGGGACTAGCGCCTAGTTGGACTAGGTGGCTCACCTAAATTTAAAACAATTAATATTAAAAAAATCAAATATGACCAATATCAACTAGCGTTATACCCTTCCAGTGGACGGGTGGGTCGATGAGAAAATATGCATTTAGTGTTGACTCAAATTATTTAGGAATGGAACCACAAATAAGAAAATTAAGGGTATTTGTGACATATAAAAAGATCATACTTATATTTTTTTTCTAATAATAATTTTCCCCAAAAGATTTTCTCAAGCCAATAATAATTCTCACTCAATTTACACCACACAAAACACTAATAGTAAGGTTTTCTCCTAGATACATAAAGAAAACTTGATGTAGCCATTTTGAGCCTCAAACAATGGGATATATGGTATTTTGAAGCAACACCCTAACATCGTTGTACTTTGATTCCATCAATACCAAATAACAATGAATTTCTATTTGGCACCAATACCAACTGTCACCATCACTCAACACGGTTTAATGCATTGAGTGAAGAGATTCAGAAACAACATTGTATTTTGCCCACCCAAACCAGATATAACTATTAACCATGATAAGGGGTATCTAAATGAGCAGTGTGCTATGAGGCTTTAGAGAAAGCAACAAGCCCAAAAATAGCATAACCAAATAGTTGTTTACTATGCATTGGAACACAAGTATTTATTCATTGAAGGGTTGATATTTGAAAAAGCAATAAACTGTTCAGCCTCGACCAATAATTGCTGTTAGGATCGAGACACTTAGCATACGAACACTAAACTCACACACTCAGCTCACAAATTAAGAACACAAGAATTTAACGTGGTTCGGTCTAAAACTGACCTACGTCCACGGCGGATAACTAGGAATGTTTTATTGCTCTGTGTTTTTTGTGTTGTGTGGTACATCATAACCCTTTAACTATCCTCTATATATACTATCAAAGGAGATCAATATTTCAACAAAGGTGAGTAGCCATCCCCTTTTTTCTTTTGATTTTCAAATGTTTGACTCACCAAACTTTGACAAAAAACTTCACCAACCTAACAATTGCAATCATCTTTGACATGTCAGACTCAAAGTAGCAATGTACTTTTAATCATTAGCCAAAATACTGGTTTTCTTAACCCACTGTGTTCTGGGTATTCTGGGTATTCTAGCTGAGAATACTGGTTTTTTATAACCCACTGTGTTCTGGGTATCCTGAGAACAAACGACACTCTCCATGTGTAGCAGATAATCTGGAGAGAATTTTACAGATGAAATACTGGTTTTCTTAACCCACTGTGTTCTGGGTATTCTAGTTGAGACACAACCCTTGCTCCCACTGCTATGAATGCCCTTGACTGGTTTTTCTAAACCGTTCCAAACACGTTCAACCTGAATCTGACCTGTGACTCTGGGTTTGCCATCTGCAAAGCTGATAGGTGTATTAATATACACCTTTTATCACGTTTATTTACTTCATTTGACATCGTATTTCGCCAATAAAAGCATGCTATATGCATGTTTTCGTACTAATGTGTTTATTTCGGAGTCATACCATTTGTTTAGGTAAAATGGTATGTTTTGCAGGTATTTTGAGACTTGGAACATTAATTATATATCATTAGGAAGCTGCACGTCAAATTTCAGAAGAAACGGATCACAAACGGAAGAGTTGTGAAATAAATGACCCGAAGACAAAACAGTATATTACACGACCGTGTAACTTTAGGCCTAGAAGTTACACGGCCGTGTAACTTTATTTTGCCACGTGGATGCCAAGTCAGCTCAGGAAGTTGTCCAGAAAGTGTTGCAGAATTACACGGCCGTGTAACTTGGCCGTGTAATATTACACGGCCGTGTAATTTTTGTACTAAAAGTTACACGGCCGTGTAACTTTAACTGGTGGCCAGATTTACTTTTTCTCCCACTATGAGTTTTTTATTCCATCTTGTGCTGTCATTCTCTTGGTGGACGACCAGATCCAGATCCCATCTGGATTTGAGGCCATGTGATGAAGGAAGTGGGTCTTGGAATGATGATGTTTGCCATTGTTCAAATTACCATTTTACCCTTGGTGTGTTTGTATAAATAGATGTGTTTGGTTAGCCTTAGAACCATCTCCTATCTTATATATCTCTCTAGTTACATTGTGTTTGTGTTTGTATGCAACTTCAAGTGTGGATTATCTTCATTTTGTAAGTTTGTTTCTCTTTTACTAGTCATGAGTGGCTAGTAACTTTATTATTCTGGTTTTGTATTAAGGATTATGATTGTGATTTAATATAAAGTTTGATGTTTGATTTTATATCCTTCTAGTGATATGATTTTGAGGCTTAACAAGTGTTTGGTTTTTACTTATTTCATATTGGCCATTTGATCTCAAGTAATTATCAATCTTGTCATACAACTTATGAAATCCATAATTGTTTTATAAAATGTTATTTGTGACAATCATCTTCATTGGTGAAAATCATATCACATGTTTTGACGCTCCAACGCTTGTTTAGGAGTATTGAACATTGTTGGGAACATTCACATAAAACATAATGCAATCTTTCATTCAAATTCTATGATGATGTATGTGCGAGCTTTCGGCATACACTTGACTAAAATAGATTTGATTAGTAAGATTAGTCTTAGTTAACGAGCTTCTCTTGACTAAGGTACATTAGGTGAATGGTGTATGTGCGAGCTTTCGGCATACACAAAGTACCAACTTGGAAAGATTAAAGTTATAAAACATCATTCTTATTGTTATTTCCAATCATATGACTAAAAATACAAAACCAGAATTTGTCCCCAAATTATAAAACACAAAAGCAATTTTTCTATATTTTGTCTCAAGTCATTTATACAATCGTGTTCCAACTAAACATCAAAACCCCCCTTTTTGTTACTTTCTTTACAAGTTTAAATCTCGTGAAATCAAGGTATAATCCATTAGACCATCGCTCCCTGTGGATCGACCCTACTTGCCATTTATACTACATAGTTAGTATTTATAACAAGTAGTGTAATCACGAAATATTGGTAAATTAACAAATCATTCCAAAACCATATTTCAACTCTTTTATTTTGTTGGTTACGACACTCAACAAAAGCAAACCTTCTTCTGTCCACGGTTACTCCCTCAGACGGTAAACTGACCATATATAATGAACCCCTCTTATGTCCATGAGTTATCACAAGATTTCCTTCGACTACCTTCCACTGTCCATTCCTGAACTTAACCTCATGCCCTTGTTCATCCAACTGCCCAATAGAAATCAACTGTTTCTTCAGACTTGGAATTACTCGGACGTCCTTCAAAGTCCATGGACCGACTGGAGTCTTCAGATCTAAGTCACCTATGCTCGTCACATCAAGAACCTCATCGTTCGCCAGTCTTACCTTACCAAAATCTCCTTCTTTCAGATTCCGCAGTGCTTCACGGCTGTGGGTAGCGTGAAATGAAGCACCCGAATCCATAACCCAGGAATCCACATTGCTCTCCACACTACAGATCAAAACATCATCATCTGAATGGTCTACTGCAACGTTAACTTCTTTCTTGTCTTTTGGACATTGATTCCTGAAATGTCCAACCTCTTTACAGTTCCAACAAGTCACATCATTTCGAGTTCTCGACTGACTCCTTCTCCTATTCCTGCTCCCACTACCTCTGTTATTTTTTCTACCTCTGACCACATTCAATTGTTCACTTGATGATTTCCCGGAATTTCTTCTTCTGACGTCTTCGCCTAGAATTAAATCCCGAATTCCCTCAAAAGTGAGCCCTTTTGATCCTGCGGAACTAGTAACGGCTGTAACTGTTCCGGACCAACTGTCAGGTAATGTTATTGTTCCGGACCAACTGTCAGGTAATGATGATAACAGTAATAAATCTTGAACTTCATCCTCGAACTTTATTCCCACTGACGCAAGTCTGGATAAAATCGAGTTTAAATTGTTGATGTGCACTGTAACTGAGCTTCCTTCCTTCATCCTCGTGTTGACTAGTTCCCGAATTAGGAAGACTTTATTTGCTGCCGACGGTTTCTCGTACATATTAGACAATGCCTCCATGATTCCTTTTGTCGAGGTCTCCTTCAAGATGTTGAAGGCAACATCCTTTGACAACGCTAGTCTAATAAATGCCTTGGCCTTCTTATCCAAAGTCTCCCACTGTGCCTGTGTCATCGCCTCCGGTTTTTCACCTAAAACTGCGTCCAAGTCTTTCTGGACGAGCAAATCTTCAATTTGCATCTTGCACCAGCCAAAGTCCTTCCCATCAAACTTCTCAATCTGAATCTTACTGCATTCTGCCATTTTAACGGACAAATTGCACTTTTTCCAGAAATTAAGGCTGAAAAAATGCAATTTTTCTGAAGCTCAAGGGCTAAACTGTACTTTTCTGAAAGTTTAGGGGCTCAACTACAACTTTCTGAAAGTTCTGGGATAAACTGCAATTTTCTGAAAGTTCAGGGGCTAAACTGCAATTTTTTGAAACTTCAAGGACCTGTTTTGCAATTTTCTGGACTTGAGGGACCTGTTATGCAAATTCTGGAACCTCAAGGACCTGTTTCGCAAATTCTGGAACTTCAGGGACCTGTTTTGCAAATTCTGGTACTTCAGGGACCTGTTTTGCAAATTATGGAACTTCAGGGACCTGTTTTGCAAATTCTGGTACTTCAAGGACCTGTTTTGCAAATTCTGGAACTTCAGGGACCTGTTTTGCAACTTCTGGAACCTTAGGGACCTGTTTTGCAAATTCTGGTACTTCAGGGACCTGTTTTGCAAATTCTGGAACTTCAGGGACCTGTTTTGAAACTTCTGGAACCTCAGGGACCTGTTTTGAAAATTCTGGAAGTTCAGGGACCTGTTTTGCAAATGCTACAGTACCGCTACAGTATCGTCTTCTCCGGCGAAACTCCGGTGCTACAGTGTCGTCTTCTCCGGCGAACTGGTTATTCCGGCCAACTTTTCGGCGAGTGTTGACCAACTTTGACCGGTGATTTGGAGGTCTTCCGACGCTCAAAAAATTCGAAAAAATATATTTTCGGAATCTGCGGAACGAGACCTTTCCAACGGCGTAAACCAAAATCGTTTTTGAGACAAAACATTTTCGACCCAAAAACAGAAAATCACCCTCTCGAGCTAAACCAAGGCTCTGATACCACTTGTTAGGATCGAGACACTTAGCATACGAACACTAAACTCACACACTCAGCTCACAAATTAAGAACACAAGAATTTAACGTGGTTCGGTCTAAAACTGACCTACGTCCACGGCGGATAACTAGGAATGTTTTATTGCTCTGTGTTTTTTGTGTTGTGTGGTACATCATAACCCTTTAACTATCCTCTATATATACTATCAAAGGAGATCAATATTTCAACAAAGGTGAGTAGCCAGCCCCTTTTTTCTTTTGATTTTCAAATGTTTGACTCACCAAACTTTGACAAAAAACTTCACCAACCTAACAATTGCAATCATCTTTGACATGTCAGACTCAAAGTAGCAATGTACTTTTAATCATTAGCCAAAATTAAAAGTAGCTTCAAAAAGGAAATCAATTTTGATAGAACCGATCCAAATAGCAGTGTACTTTTCAACCCCATCATCAATTTGCAACTAGTTGTTGATAGTGTTCGAGCAAATCAATGATTATCATGACTAATAAGTATGACCCGCAACACAATGATATTTACTACAAAAATTAGCAGTATACAATTAGTTTTGTCTGAAAGATTTACTCACGCCAATAATAAATTACACCCAATTTACACCACATGAAAGATAACCCAACTTATTTTTATATTTTTAATAACATCATACTTTTAATTTTGAGAAACAAATTTATAATTGAGATGCATCATATTAGAACACTAGGGTCCACTTGGGCCACTCTTTAAACACAACCTTAAGGTCGAGTAGGGGTAGGGGCTAGAAGCATTCTTTTATTTTTGTGCACCTTGTAGTGTAATTATTATGGCTTATAAAGGGTAATAACAATGCAAAAAATGAAGTTACCGTGTAGCTCTTCATATCAGTTTGACGACATAGAAGCAATTAAGAATAAGATGGTTAGCTTTAATGATATTTTAAAATTTTATGATGTCTTGTAAATAGAGGGCCTTAGAATGAAATTTGTATACAATTGTGATAAGTAATGGGTTAATGGATAAATCAATAAAATGGTAAAATTACATTTATAGTAATAATATATAATTTTCAAAAAATGTTTAAAACCTCTTTAGTATCCTCGTTTGGCTCATTTACAGTTCCTGGTAGCTTCCTTTGTTTAATTAACATCAAAATACCATAAGTTAACCTCACTAAGGTTACATCAAAGACATAAACCAAATTTTATATACGGTGCATTATATGAAAAGATAAATAGAGATTACATGTGTTATTAAGAGATATTAAACATGTTTCTTGGGTTGTATTTGTTAGATTAGGTGTCTAAGCCATGACTAACAATTAGTATTTACCTAATTAATAGTAGCATAGTCCATTTGGGTTGCCCTCATAGCTGGAGGTTTGGTAGGAAGTTCGGTAGAGAGAAATGTTGATTTATTATGTGATTAATAAATCAATAGGAATTAAATATATGGTTTGTTAATATATTAAAGTGATAATATATTAATTAGAAACTATATTAATTAACTAGAAATTAATTTGGAATTAATTGGATTTAATTTGGTGATTAATTTAATTAATTAAAGGTGTAGGGACTGAAACTGTAATTATTCAATAGTTGAGTAAGTGGCAGTGAGAGTGACCAGTGGAAATTGATTTTATATATATATGGTAATATATATATATTTCAATTTTAATATAAGGGATAAATATAGTTTGAATTGTAAGATAAAAGGTTTATCTTATTTGAATTCAAATAGGTTTATCTCTAAGGCTTATCAACTGGTTATCTGGAAAACTATAAATAGGGGTCCCTGGGCACCTAGAAGTCTGCGCCATTTTTTCTATACCATCTCTTTGGAATTTTCGATCCATATACCTCAGCTCCCTGGGTGTGACTTCACTTGAGGCAGGATTATTTTGCTGCTTTGCTTCCAAGAAACTTAAGGTTGGTTTTTCTGTTTTAATCTTTAGTTTTTTATTGGCCTCTAGGAGCTTGTTATATGTTCAATAGTAGAAAACATAGATCCTCATAGGTTGCATGTAAACTTAGGTTATTTAGTTCATGGTTTGCAGAAAACCTTTCAGTATTATATCCTTTCCACCATTGATGTCTTTCGCGTCGATCATGACTTATGCTTATCTCATTTGATGGCTGATGGAGTCTTAAATTACATTGATGACCGGAGCTGCATGGACAGGTTTGAGGTGCAACCGCAAAAACAAATTGCGAACAAAGTATACAAAAATTGTATCAGTTGCCATTTATTAATAAAAATGACATTTACAAAAATAGTTGCATAAAAAATGATTGCCCATATAGTATAACCAGTTGTTGAGGGTGGATTCCATGAAGTTGAGCACGAATAAGTTAACCATGGAATTAGAAGAAGTAAAAGAAGAAAATAAAGAACGGGAGAATGGATAATAAGCATATATAAAAATTAGGTTTATCTAGATCCGAGGGTGTAAAGTGACTGTTGTGCCTCCTATATAAATACTTCTGAATGCAGTTCTTGATATCACATCACTAGTAAAAGCTTAAAGGTGAAGCCAAACATCCACCTAACAAAACCCCGCTAATGAAACCAACTTCTACCACCTCCTAAGCAATTTACTACCACTTAAATGGAAAGCCGGTACCATATTCTAGGGTTTTACAAACATAAATATTATTAGGATGAATTGATACCTTGATATGTAGGTACAAATTTAATAATGTGGTTTAAAATAACAACATATAGTTATATATAAAAGTACATTTAAATTCTCCATTTGGAAAGTTGGCTGATTAGCCAATGTTTAGCCTATTGACCCCCTTCGTATGTAGAGAATCTTGTTACTATTAACCTAGCCATTGAATTAGTATTTAGTACCTGAATTTGGAAAGTGATCTAAATTTGAAAATACATCTTTGACTCTTGGTTTGCATCCCAACCAAGTGATGTAATTCTTATCTACAAAAATAATTATCTTAATTATACACTAAACAAAAGGTATCATATCATTGCAATTGATGAAAAGGAAGATAACTAATTTATTATGTGGAATGGTTGAAGATCGTTCGTCAACTTTTCTAAAGAACCATTTGCTGCTATGATTCAGTTTTTCACTTAAGTATCCAATGTTCTCTTTTTCTTTTCTAGAAACTTTGGAAATATTCTAATCACAAGCTCATTTTCATCAATTTTCTGTTTTATCTAAATGTTAGTTTCCAACTTTCATCGCCATAAGCATCTCCAATTTCTTCTCCCTATAGGGCAACTTAATTTAAATGTACTTTTAATTTAAGAACTATTAAGTAAATGACTTGAACTTCGGATTAAGGAGAACTCGTTGGCAGCCATGAATTAAATCTATTGTAATTTCAATTCTAGACCTAGAATTTAATGTTTGGAGGGTTCTACTCCTTGTTTATAGCAGACATGGTTGTATGGGAATTCGTTAGTGGAACGTGGGGGAGAAAAATGAGGATAGATGATTACAAGAGAAGGTAGGGAACATGGTTTGAAGTTGGAAGAAAAACTGTCAAGAAAGTGTAAATATATACTTAACACATCTGATATTGAAAGTCGAGACCGATCAGACGGCTATGTTTTTGGTCAGTTTTTTGACTCCCTGCAAACCATTATAAGAACAATATGAGGATAAGTTTGAGATAAATATTTTAGACATTTTTTCAAAGATACACATCTCAACGATAAGTACACAATGAATATTGTCATTACATTATTAACTACAAAGTTCAATTGTATAATATTGGAAAAATTAATATTAAGTGAAATTATTATGAAAATTCACACACACACACACACACACAACACACACACACACACATATATATATATATATATATATATATATATATATATATATATATATATATATATATATATATATATATATATATATATATATATATATATATATATATATATATATATATTTATATATATATATATATATGGGAGGGTTCCATTGAGAATGAAAATAATGTTGAGAACGTGAGAATTAATCTGGACCACTAGATGCGTCAGCGCTGACCCGCGCCGCTCCACGACGACGAACTGGGTTTTTTTCATATATGATTTATTCATATATGAATGGGTATATTCATATATGATTATTCATATAATCATATATGAATAATCATATATGATTATATGAATATTCATATAAACATATATGAATAAACATATATAAATATACATATATGGTTGTGGTGGTCGGAATGGTGGTAGAGGGTGGCGATGATGATGGTGATGGCGATGATGGTGATGGCGATAGCGATAGAGGGTGGCGATGATGGTGGTGATGGTGGCGATGGTGTTCGTGGGGTGGTGGTGTTCGTGGAGGTGGGTGGTGACGAAGGTGGTGGTGGTGGCGGCGGTGATGGACGTGGTAGTGGTGGCGGTGGGTGGTGGTAGCGATGGTCGAGGTGGTGGTAAAGGTGGTAGCGGCGGTGGTGGGGGAGGTGGCGGCGTTGGCAGTAGCGGTGGTGGTGGTTGGTGGCGGTGGCGTTGGGGGAGGTGGCGGCAGCGACGGTGGTGGTAGAGATGGCGGCGGCAGCAGTGGTGGTGGCGGCGACGACGGTGGTGGTGGTAACGAAGGTGGTGCAGGTGAAATTGGTGGTGAAAATCATATGTGAATAATAATATATATCTCGTCGTTAGAACGTCAACGCTCCGACGACGCCAAAGCATTAGAGCGGCAAGAAAAAAATATATGGCTGAGATTAATTCTCGCATTCTCAACCTAATTTTTATTCTCAATGGAACCTACTTATATATATATATATATATATATATATATATATATATATATATATATATATATATATATATATATATATTAATATATATATATATATATATATATATATATATATATATATATATATATATATATATATATATATATATATATATATATATATATATATATAGAGACGGGTTCAATGCAGAACCAAATTAAATCACCTAACTGCAGAACCATGTTCATCAATGAACATGAATCGTAAATACCCCAAAATCGACACCCCAATCAACAATTTCATCGTGCTAATCTCTTCGTCTCTCCATTCAGACTTCCCAGGTTTTTTAAATGCTCTTCTTGTTTAGCGATTTTGGATTCTTGTTCACGCCTCCGCCTCCTACTCTCAATCTCTCCATTGATTTGCCTCCAATGATGCTTCCTCCCATCAAAATTGATTGCAGATATCACCATCCCACGAAATCAGCAATACCAGGCTACGGATTTCCATTCAAAACACAATAAATCAGGAACATAAGCATCTTTCCAATCAGCAATAAATCGACTCCTACAAATCGCAGGCTTCAATCGAGAGAGACAAATCATCAATCAAATCGCATGAAATGGGGAAGCAAATTGTATCTTATTTTCTCTTTTTTTCTTATTATGTTCCATTAAGATTAACGGTCATTCAGTACCTCACTGCAGAATGATTGTTCCATTAACATGCTATGGGAATGATGCTGAAATTTGCGTTAGGTATTAACATGCTCAAGAAAACTGCACATAAAGTGTTTGTAGAAATGCCAAAGAGAGAAAAAAAAAGTTTTTGAGATGCATATGATAGCACATGTGCTGCGATTTTCCATTTGATTTTTTTTTCAATTTGAGTTCGTATTACAGGGAGTCTGATTGCATATTTCATTTTCAATATATGTTCACTAATGAACATATGTTCACTAATGAACATTTGCTTACAAACTGGTTTTAATATCTAGTTCTTTCAATTGGAATTGCAAATTAGCAATTTGGTTTATTTCAGTTGGAATTGCATATTTCGTTTGAGTTTGTATTGAAGGGAGTCCGAAAAAATCGAATTTGCAGATGTTGCTTCTGTCAAAACATTGTTGTAAACAGCTAATAGAAAGCATATGTTCATACATGAACATATGTTCATTAATGAATATATGTTCATTAATGAACATATGTTCATTAATGAACATATGTTATGTTCATTAATGAACATATGTTCATTAATGAACATATGTTCATTAATGAACATACGAATACAGGGTACGATCTTTGATTACATACGCATAACCAAACCAATATTACGCAGGAATAAACTACAAAAAACAGTTCATACCTCAACTAAACCCTAGCAGAGAAGATGTCGGTCGAATTGGAGAATGTCGATTACAGGGTAAAATCTTTTACGGTCTTTCGTTTTGGGGTTTTTGGGATTTATGTTCATTGATGAACATGGTTCTGCAGTTAGGTGATTTAATTTGGTTCTGCATTGAACTCACCCCTATATATATATATATATATATATATATATATATATATATATATATATATATATATATATATATATATATATATATATATATATATATATATATATATATATATATATATATATATATATATATATATATAGGGTTGGGTTCAATAAGGGACTAAAATTATCCATGGTACCAAGGGACTAATCTCGATCGTCGGAATCAAAATCATCAACGGCCAAAAAATAGGTTGTAAATTTCTTACGTCGACGCACATGTAGATGATTATAATAAAAAACCCACTTCATTTTTTGGTTTTTATTTTATTTTTCGACATTATTCTTTTTCAAAAATAAAAACCAAATATACCAAAATTCATAATTTTTTGTCCTCTACAAATAGACATCCATATTGATATATAAAAAATAAATTTTTTTATAAGTATAGCTCGTCTAGATTCACATGTGAATCTGAACTGTAAAAATTTGAATATGAGTAATTATTTTACTTTTAAAACTTTTACCACTTCAATATTATAACCATTTATGAGTAATGTACTTAATTCACAAGTGGATTTACTCATATTTACACGAAAATTTATTTATATTCACATATCAATATCATATACTATTGAGAATTTAATAATAAGTTTTTTAGTACTTCAACATTTTAACCATTTATAATGAATTTACTCTGATTCACAATTAAATTTACTTACATTCACACAACAATTTACTCAGATGCACATATCAATATCATATGGTATTTTAAAAATAATGTGTAATATGAATATGATTAATTTACTTAGGAAATTTTTAACACTTCAATATTTTAATCATTTATAATGAATTTACTATGATTCATAAGTTAATTTTATTCAGATTCACACAAAAAATTATTCAGATTCACTTGAAAATATCATATGTCATTATGAATGCCAACAGAGAATAGTATAATAACAGTTCAGATTCACATGTGAATTTGAACTGTAAAATTTTAAATATGAGTAATTATTTTACTTTTAAAACTTTTAATATTTCAATTTTATAACCATTTATAAGTAATATACTTGATTCACAAATGGATTTACTCATATTTACACGAAAACTTATTCATATTCACATATCAAAATCATATAGTATTGAGAAGTTACTTAACACTTTTTTACTACTTCAACATTTTAACCATTTATAATGATTTTACTCTCATTCACAATATAAATTATTTACATTCACACAACAATTTACTCAGATTCACATATCAATATCATATGATATTTTAAATATACTCCGAAATATTAATATGATTAATTTAGTTAGAAATTTTTTAATAATTCAGCATTTTAATCATTTATAATAAATATATTATGATTCATAAGTTAATTCCATTCACATTCATACAAAAATTTATTCAAATTTATATGCATATCATATGCAATTGTGTATGTCAACAGTTGACAGAATAACAGTTCAGATTCACATGTGAATCTCAACTAGCGGAAATTTCGAAAAAAAATCATTTTTTGTATATAAATATGGATCTCTATTTGTAGAGGATAAAAAGTTATAAATTTCTATATATTCAGAGTTTTTTCGATAAAAAGTAAGCCCTAAAAATTAAAAAAATGAAAAAAACGAAGTGGGTTTTTTATAATCCGGTAGATACATGTCCACCGTAAAGTGTATAATCGTATGGATGAGATTAGTCCCTTGGTACCATGGTTTATATTAGTCCCTTGTTGAACTTTTGCCTATATATATATATATATATATATATATATATATATATATATATATATATATATATATATATATATATATATATATATATATATATATATATATATATATATATATATATATATATATATATATATATATATATAGGTAGAATAAAATGAGAAGGGTGAAAAGGTTGAGAAAATGAGAAAGAATTTGGACTCTTTAATTTTCAAGATCTATGGTTTAGATTATTAAGGTAATTTAATTTTTTTTAATACAAAATAAAGTAAATTGTATAATAAAACCCGGTTGAGGGTTTAATGGTAAATTCAAAGATCATTCATTCCTTGAAATTAGCTTATCTTGATATCAATCCGGATCATCTTGCGTATCAAAGATTGAATGTTTCCAAAAAATCAGTTTCCTATTGTCGACTACCAATCCTAAAATATCTCTCCCCCCTCTTTTTTTTTCTCTCTCTCTCTCGATCAATTGCCATCAATTTAAAGAAGCTAAACCCTAGCTCTTCCTAATCGTAACCCACCGGCCATCATCATCATGTTCAACTCGAAACTTTGAATACAGGTGATCTGGGATGGAACTAGTGGGAATTGATCACAAAGAGCGGTTAGGAAGATGGTTGTCGTCGGTTCTCCTACCGGAAAGATCGACGCTTTTGCAGATTTGCTTAGGATTAAAAACATTCAACAGCAGCAACAACGAATTGCAGTCATGACCGGAGTACGGAGTTTCTCCTTCCATCCAACAGATGCATGAACTTTCTCAATGAGAATCCTAGGTAAAGTTATCTACTAATTCCGCAAAAAATTTCAATTATCTGATTATTCTTCAACCTACAGTCTCGTATGCAGATTTCGTTAGTATTTGGAAAAAGTGGAACAACATGATTAATGCTGCAATTATTTCCATTAATGGTTCTTTAAAGCATTCTTTTTTGGTTTCTAATGAAGGATTTCTTCTCGAAAGGCATATAGAAGAAAAGGGTAAAAAATATTTCTTGTGTTTGTGGATAAAGTTAGGTCATGTGTGGCTTTACGAGTTACGTATACAAAACTTTGTATATTTTAGCAAAGAAAAACACCATAACTTAATGGATTTATGCTTTCTTTTAGATCATCAATGGGTGACAAATTTCACAAGTTTAGTCAGTGTCGACAGGAATGATTTTTTAGAGTTTGGAAATTGAAATTTAAGTTCACGACAAATTCATTTGACGTTTCCAACTGGTAGGACTTTCAAAAAAGAGGACGTTTCAAATTATATTTAATTTATTATTATAATAATAATCATCGATGATGAGCAGTGTTAATCATTGAAGATTAATACTATATATGTATGTTTGTTTGATTAAGTGTCTAAGTATAAATCATTGATGATGAGTGGTGTAAATCATTGATGATTAACACCGTAATTCATGATTTGTTTTTATTTTTAATGTGCTTGAACTTGATTTTGCAGGTATGAATTCAATAATAATAATGATTACGAGTGCCCCTCTTTCTTTTGGGTGTGATGGCAGCAACAAGAAAAATCAAAGCAAGAATAATCATCGGGACTGTAACATAATGATTAATAATGAATCAGATTTTTTTATATTTGTTTTATTCATTTGTGATTACAGCTAAACAAGTTTTTTTACTTTTACATTGTCTTTTATTCATTAATGATTACAAATGTATTGTTTCCTTTATATATTTGTGTTATGATTACAATTGTATTATATATTTATATTTTTATTGTACTTTATTCATTTTAGTATTTATCGTTACTTGTAATAATTCGTGATTAACACATTCATATCAAATATAATTTTTAAAAATTCTCAAAAAATTTATTTTTTTATATATATTATTCATTGATGATTACGACAGAATTTTGTATAATCACTATAAAAATACTGTAAAAAAATTAAATCAATAAAATCATAAAACTATATTTTTTTTCTATTCATGAATGAATGAAACCATGAAAAAAAAAAGAAAAAATTATTAAATTTTCGAATTTTGGAAAAACAATAATAAAAACAATTTTTTTCTTCAATTAATAGAATAACAAAAAAATCAATTAATTCCTTTATTTTAGGTAACTATCAATCAAAATCCTAAATTTTAGGAAGTTAGATTAATGTTATTTTGTTATAATTTAATTAAAATATATAATTACTAATAAACTCTTATGATTTCATTGGCTCAGAATCATTCTCATATTCTCAACCTTTTTATCATTCTCAATTTCTCATTATATATATATATATATATATATATATATATATATATATATATATATATATATATATATATATATATATATATATATATATATATATATATAGGTTCATTGGAGGCCTCTCAAAAGGTAGAGAACTGGAGGCCAGATTTCATCCCTTTATTTTTTCAGATCTAAGGCTATGATTAATTGACAATTTTGAAATTATTAATATATTTAAATTTATTTTATATTTTTTTAATATTCAAAAGGGTAATTTTGTAATCTTTAAATTTGAATTGATTTACAAATCCCTAAAATTATGCTCTCTCTATCTCTATTTCCGTTCAAGATCATAGAACCCAAGATAAATCTCTTTGAGGGGTTCTTCACGTCGCCTTTCATCCCTTCCCGTCGCCTTTCATCCCGTCTCAACTGGCCGACACCGCTGGACCAGCACCATCACGCCACCAATTCCATCATCAAAAAGACGTTATTCGTAACCCTAAATACATCACGACCTTCCTCTTTTTTGAAATCGCAACACCCGATTAACCTTGATTCTTCAGCCCTGCTCAATTCTTCGGTGGCAGTGCGTATTTCACCCCCACTCCCACTCGATTCTCCAACTATGGGTATGGTTTAAGCCCAAGAAAACTTGTACGTGGTTTGAATCAGAACAAATGACGATCCATTGATTTCTGGAATATGTAACGCTCAATGTTTTAGTTCTTGAGTGATTTGTTGGTAAATGTGAAGCAATGTCTGGACTGCTCGATCGATTTGCAAGGCCTTGTAAGTTTAGGACTCCTTTAGTAATTGATTCTCAGTTTTTATTAGATTTGTTTAATTAATTCTCACCTCTTTTTGTGCTTGAATTCTTATCCTTCGGTTCAATACGAACATATTTCAGAAGAACAAGGAAGAATCAGATGCAAAATAAAGAAAGTGAGATGAAGAGGGTAATACTACTGAAAAGGGAGTCTTATTGACTATGCTCATTTGTTGATTTATGATTTTTATGTAGTATCTGATGATTCAAGGTGCATTCATTCATGATTCAAGGTGTTTTAATAAAATTTAGTATGATTTATTTATCTGTATGAAGCATTCATTCATGATTCAAGTTGTTTTAGTAAAGCATTCATTCATGATTGAACGGTAATATTCATTATTCTAACCAAATTAGCAATATTCATTAATGATTGAACTTGGTTTACTGAATATTGATGATTCTTTTACTATAATCGTCACTGATGTTGAATGTTCTTTACTAATCATCAATCACATTCGATTATAACAACATTTTGTTAACTTTTTGTATAAATTTTTACAGATGTTACCTGCTCAAACCACATATTCTTGCTCAATTTCAGAAGATTCCTGCAAAAAACGCAAGCAAATCAGGTCTGAAGCTGCTGATTAGAGGAAATGCTGCTGTATTCATTGATGATTAGGGGGATTCAGTTATGATTACGGGCGTATTCATTTATGATTAGGGGCGTATTCATTTATTTCCATGATTAGGGTGTATTCAGTTATGATTAGAGGTTTATTCATTTGTGATTACAATATTTTTTATTTCCATAATTTCCTTATGTATTTATGATTACGAATGTATTAAATTTTTTATATTTGCTTTATTCATTTGTGATTACAAACTTCACAAGATTGTATAGAAATTATCTTCAATTTGTGCTTTATTCATTTACGATTACAACCACATTGATATATGAATACAAAATGCGTCTATTCATACATGATCACAAATATTCTGATAAAATAATAGATTTTCAATATCATTGATACGTTGATTAATAACAAAGAAAAAAAACGTTTTTTTGAAAAAAGAAAAACATTAAATGATAATTTTCTTAATTTTTGGTAATTAAAAAATGGAAAAATAATTAAAAAATAATTTCTTTTTTAGGTAACTATTAATCAAATCCCTAGATTTTAGGAAACTATCAATTAATTTATTATATTATAATTTAACAAAAATACACAATTACTAACATGCCCTTATAAAATGATTGGTCTACGTTTGGCCTCCAGTTCTCCACCTTTTATTGGTCTCTATATAACCTCTCCCTATATATATATATATATATATATATATATATATATATATATATATATATATATATATATATATATATATATATATATATATATCACCACCACATGTCATTTTCTCATGATTTTGAATTTCTTAAAAACAAATAAAATACTTTGTTCATTACTATTCCTTAATGATCGGTTACAATTGGCCATTACAATTCTATCTCCCTTAATTACACATTTATTAATACGAAACTGTCAATAAAATGTTTAACCCCAAATTTCTTCTTACGATTTCAAAAATCAAATTGCAATTTTGAATATATGTTAGGTATTTTTCTATTTTCCCAATGGTAAATCGAGATTTTTTAAGCACTAATTACAAGATATAGCAATGTACTTCAATTTATTTGTGTATTATAGCATTCTACTTTTATATATTTCTATTACATTTCTATATTCTCAATTTTATGTGTTTTTGTTTGTTTTTAAGATAGTATGCTATTTACTTTAAGTTAGTACAATGCTTGATGTTTGGATGTTCTTATTTAACAATTTCTTTTAATCAACTCGTGTAATAAAGGAGCTTGAAGGTGCAATTTTCACACATTAGGGTTGCCAAGAACATATTAAAATAGAATCTTATCATTTTGCTGTTGGAATCGAACATCAATTCCTAATGTATCATCTACATCAATGTCTATGCCATGATTTGTGAAAGTGCACCTTCATGTGCTTATTAAAAATTAATGGCTTCTAATACAAGTTTTAAAAACTCACAAATTATCAACCAAGTTAAACACCTGAGCTTAGTAACATAGAAATACGACATAAATGTAGAAATAATGTGTAGAGAATGAATAAGAAAACCAAACACTATAACGTATCATGGTGTGACTATCCTATTGATAGCTTAATCCACTTAGACTTTTTACTTCGTCTAGGAAGTTAAACCATCGATTACGATCTACTAGAAGCAATGGAAGCCTTTAATGGTAGACTCCATACTTTGTACATAAGATGTCTTATCCAAATGGAGTATGTAAGTTGAAGTAGTTTCTAAGATTTTGTGTGAGGTTGGATAAGACTTTTGATCTTGTAAATGGTTGCTTTGGATGTAGAAATGAGAGATTAAATTGGTAGAATTTTTGTAAACGTAAAGTGCCAAGACACCGATTGGTACTTATAACTACAGGTCTAAAGTTTACTTACAAAAGCCTGAAAAGTTGACAAGGTTGATCAACCATAAGCTTTTTACCATTTTGGTGAATTTTTAAGGCCGAACACTTTCATTTTATATGGATTAACCACCATTGTAAATTTAAATTTCAAACACTTTTTGTCTCATCCAACATTATATAAAATCATTCAAGACTTTATATTTGATAAAAACTTGTAATTTTGTAAAATAAAGTGTCATATACAAGCGAACTGAACTTATATTTGAAATTTCTTTTTCCAAAGTTCAGAATATATATATATATATATATATATATATATATATATATATATATATATATATATATATATATATATACACACACACACACACACACAAACACATACATACATACTAGTGGGGTATCCGAGCAATGCGGTAGAGAGTCCATAATTTACTATGACCTTAGTTTTTTTTTGTTTTCTTGGGGATTTCATTTATATATGTTTTATTTAACAAATCCGTCTGATGTCACTACTTCCTTCCTTGAAGTATGATCAATTGTGGAGGTTTTAAATAATTTAGTCTTCACGAAGTTAAGTAAACATGCCAAATGGAACATAGTAACGAAATACTGAAAATAAATGTTCCTAGCATATATTAAGATCTCAACATAATAATCGTTATATCAGATAAACTCCGCATTGTATAGGTTCCCAAAGTTTAAAAAACTAAACTAAATACATTCAATCTAATTTGCGCTTCTATGTCTTGGGTTCTTTGGCCATAATGACTACACCCTTATCGTAAAAAGGATCTCAACATGATCATTAATGCTAAGAACAACACCGAGATCTCTGATGAACTTCTTCATCTATATAGTCTCCTTTGTAGCTTCATTAGCTGAAATATACTCAGCCTCTATTGACGAATCCGCTATTGTATATTGTTTGGAACTCCTCCAAGTTACTGCTCCTCAAATCAATAAGAATTCTAACTACGAACAAGAGTCGTCTATATCAGTTTGGAAGCTAGCATCAGTATAACCCATTACCATCAATTCTTTCTCACCACAATACACTAAGAAAATGACTTTAGTGCTTTTTAAAAATTTAAAAATGTTCCAAACTGCTACCCAATGATTTTTGTTAGGATTAGTCTAAGATTGACTCGCCATGCTTAATGCACATGCCATATCAGACCATATATAGATAATGACATGCATGATCGATCTTACACATGAAGCATATGAGATTTGACTCATCCTATCTAGCTCCTTAATAGAACTAGGATACTAAAATTTTCTAAATGTTATATCATGCTACATATGCATGAACCCCTTCTTGGAATCATGCATATTGACTTTCTTTAAAACTTTATCTATGTATCTAATTTGGCTCAATCGAATGAGTCTCATAGATATATCTTTATAAATATTTATACTCAGTATGCATGTTGATTCTTCCATATCCTTCATAGATAATCAATCCAAAGCCAATTTAGACTTCGCAAAGTTGAGACATCGTTTCCTATGAGTAGTATGTCGTCAACATGTAGTATAAGGAAAGCTATAATGCTCCCACTAGTTCTGACATATACACGTAGCTTATTCGTCATTTCTTGTAAAATCAAACTCGTTGATTTTCTCATTGAAGCAAAGTTTCCAACTGTGCGATGTTTATTGGAGTCCATAAATAAAAAATATAGAGCTTAAAAACTCCATTAGGATGCTTAGGATGTACAAAACCCTTAGGTTATGTCATAAACACATCCTCAGTAAGTTGCTTATTCAAGAAAACAACTTTTACATTCATTTGCCATATTTCATAGTCATGGAATACTGCTATGGAAATCAGTATCTTATAGATTTCAACATAGCTACCAGTGAGAAAGCTTTATCATAGTCTACACCATGAATTTTCGTGTAATCCTTTGCCACTGATCTAACTTTGTATGTGTATAACTTGTCATCCATGTTTGTCTTCTTCTTAAGACCCATTTACATCCAACTAATTTAATGATGGTTTATTGATAAACCAATTCCTATGCTTAATTATCATAAATGGATTGCATCTTACTTTCCATAACCTCTTTCTATCAATTCGTAATAGTTAGAGGTGGTAAATGTCGTGTTGGATTCGTGTCGTGTCGATACACTAAACGGGTTGAGAGTAGTGAACCCGAACACGACACATTTATATAAACGAGTCGAAACATGTGACACGAACACGACACGGTCGGGTCTGTGTCAACCCGACACGACATGTGAAAAGTTTGAAACTACAGCCAACTCGGGTCAAATCGTACAGCCAACCCGGGTCAAATCGGTTTAATTCAACTGAACTCGGACTTGTTCGGGCCCACGCAGACCTAATCGGCCCAATGCAAACCTAAACAGCCCAATTGAACTCTTGGCCGAGTCGTTCCGGTGCAACCCATGGCTTACCCTTTAGAAGCATTAGCTTGACTCTTATTATATAGGGGATGAGAAGGGAGAAACTTTCATCGCACCAGCGATGTGGGATGAAAATTTTCGTAGGCAAAATATAATTAACTTAGGTGAGACTTGAGAGCTTTTAATTCTACTGGCAACATATTTAATGTGTGTTTAACAGGATTCGAACCATGTACCTCAAGGACTTAAGTCAAGTGTCTTAACCACCAAACCAATTGACGAAGTCCCACACAAATTATACATAAGGTATTTTTCACAGTTATATATATATATATATATATATATATATATATATATATATATATATATATATATATATATATATATACAGACACACACACACACACACACATATATATATATATATATATATATATATATATATATATTATATATATATATATATATATATATATATATATATATATATATATATATATATATATATATATATATATATATATATATATATATATATATATATATATATATATATATATATATATATATATATATATATATATATATATGGGTCATTCGTGTCATCTTCGAGTTGAAAGTATCAACCCTTACCCAACCCGTTTACTTAAACGTGTTGAAACCTCTAACCCAAACCCGCTAATTTCGTGTCGGGTTCGTGCCAAGTTATAGTGTCATGGCTGATTTTGCCAGGTCTAGTAATAGTTGGTAGGCTTATCATGATCTACAAATGACTCATCACCTATAGAAATGAATAACCTATATCTTTCTGGTATCTGACGTGCTCTATCAGACCTTCAAACAAGAGGTGGATTTATGTTAGGTCCTTAGTAACACTACTAGAAAACTGGGGGGTTAGCCACGCACATTTGCGTGGCTGTTGTGTGGCAAAAGCCGAATAGTGACGCAATAGCCACGAAAACTGACCTGTGGAAGAACCCTTTGTGTCTAAATTGTAGTGACGCTTTAGCCACGCAAATTTGCCACGCAACTACCACGCACAGTTTACCACGCATTAGCCACGCCATTTTAACACACAATAGCCACGCGAATTATCCACGCCATAGCCACGAACAATTAGCCACGCAATAATCCGGAAAATTTTAAATCGCAATATCCACACAAATTTAGCCACGCAATTTCCACTCACCGTTAGCCACGCAATTTCCACAAAAAATTAGCCACGCAATTAACACACTAATTTAGCCACGCAATTGCCACACACAGTTAGCCACGCAATTACAACAAACTTTTAGCCACGCAATTTCCACACATAATTAGCCACGCAATTTCCACAAAAAATTAGCCACGCAATTTCCACACAAAGTTTAGCCACGCAATTTCCACACAAAATTAGCCACGGAATTGCCACACAAAATTAGCCACGCAATTACAACGCATTACGTTTTTTTTTAAAATACCAGAATATTATTTTTAATTCCAATTTTTTTTGTCATTAACCACATTTGACAAAACACACACACACACACACACACACATATATATATATATATATATATATATATATATATATATATATATATATATATATATATATATATATATATATATATATATATATATATATATAAACAATATATATATATAACGAAACTAATTAAAACACAACTAATCAAATATTACGATAAAGTTTGTTTAACATTCTAAAAAAATCAAATAAGAAATACCACGAACCACGTCTAATTGTTTCAAAAACATTCTAAAACGTCAACTTGTTACAAAAACATACAATTAAGAAGGACCCGGACCACGTTGACTCATTTGTCGCATCATTTCTTCCAATTTTTTTTGAAACTCATCTTGCGACTGTTTTTAGTCTTTGTTCCATTTGTTGTTGTTGTCGTTGGAAATTATCGACCAATTGAGCTTGACTTTGTTGCAAATTTTCCACTTGTGCACGTAAGCTCAAGATCTAAAAAATAACAACATATTATTAGTTTGATCTATAATAACAACATACAATCAATTTTAAATTACAAAAACACACTTTATATTGGCAATCCATAAGAGCAACATAGTTTTGGTCAAACATAATAGCATTTGTACTATACATTTAATATACATAATAGCAACAAACTTATTATTCTCCTCTATACTAGCATTCTACTTAATTTTACTATCTACAATAGCAAGAAACTTTTTCATCTATATTAAACATAACATACATTCAATTTTAAATAACAAAAACATACTTCTTGTCAACCATAATAGCATTTTTACTTTACCTTTAAATTACATAATAACAACAAACTTTTTGTTTTCATCCAATCTGTCACGGTGTTCGGCGGTTCCGATGCTGCCACCGGTATGTGATGATATAACCCCCGACTCATCAGTAGAACTGCGGTTTTTCTTCCCGGTGGCAGACTTCTTCTTCCATTTATCTGTGTCCCAATGCTACAAAAACAAAGAAAAGATGTATAATAAAATAACATGGAATAATATTAAATAATAATAATAATAATAATAATAATATATAAAATCCATTTATCTGATATGAGATGCCTTTCAAACTTCAATGACAATTCCCTTAGTTCATATACCTTGACCTGTGGGGGATAAATACCTAAAACACTTGAAAGTCAGCAAGGTTTAAATGAGAATTCAACCACATATGCTAAAGCACATGGCTGCATAAAATACAAAAATAAATCACAAGTTCACAGCAACCTGAAGCAATGGGAAACTCACCAGACTTCAACAGGAAAGACATATATTAATAACTCAATCATAGATTAAAGCAATGTACTTTCATAAACAAGTGCAGATTAAAGCAATGTACTTTCATAAACAAGTGCAGATTAAACAATACATAGAGGAAATCAGGACAAAAGCTCATGGAAGCAAGCAAAATCGGAAATCAGAAATAACGAGAAAGAAGATTACCGGAGGAAATCATGCATAGATGTAACTGGAAATCAGACACAGACATCTGCACAAAACAATACATAGAGGAAATCAGACTTAGCGGTAATTGTAAACTGTAATTGTAACCTGGAATCCGAAAATCATAAATTGATAACCTGTAATCTGAAAATCAGAAATTGATAACTTGGAATCTGTCAAAAAATAGTTAAATCCTTGGCAATCGATAACAAACCGAAAATCAGAAATTGATAACTTACTGAATCGATTTTGGTTTGATTTCAATCGATAAAAAACCGATGTAATCTTGGCAATCGATTTTGTAATTGTAACCTGATGAAGCCGGAGGCGGAGTCGGGGATTTCAAACCAAAGGCACAAAATCGGAGTGGTGCTGTCAGAACCGGAAGGTGTGGATCTCTGGTGTCACTTTGTGATCTGTAGTGAACCGGAAGGAGTGGATTGCTGTCGGAACCTTCACATCGCACAGCGAAAAGGGGGAGACTGATAGTATGCATCTGTCGAACCTCTGCTTAGAGGCGCGTTGATCGCAAGCTGGACGGACTCGGTGGAGGAAATCGGGAGAGACGAAGAGGGTAGATCGGTTTGCAGCCGAGCCGGCTACCGGTGGAGGCCGGTTAGCAACGGTGTCGGTAAATAGCGATGGCAGTTTGGACAGGTCGCCGATTCCCGTCTTCCTCCATTTGAGGTCGGATGAATGGGAGCTCAAGGAGCCGACATCCATGGAAGTCGGATGTAAGGGAGCTCAAGGAGAAGTAGCGGCTGGTTGTTAAAAGATTTTAGGGTTAGGGTAATTGCATTCTACTTATATTAGGGTATAGTTAATTTTTAAATTAACTTTTTTTAATTTATAAAAGGGTTCAAGGGATACGAATTTTTCCACGCAATAGCCACCCAAATTTATCCACGCAATAGCCATCAACATTTTTCCACGCATCAGCCACGCAAAGCATTAGCCACGCAATAGGCACAAACATTTTTCCACGCATCAGCCACACAAAGCTATTTAGCCACGCATCTGCAACGAATCCATAAAATCGAAAAAATGAGGTGCCGGGATTCGAACCCTGGTCTCCTCTGTGGGGGGGAACATCAACTACCACTTCGGCTATAAGCCTCATCCGTTTATTATTTCCCTTTATTACAATATAACCATTTCAAATAATAATTATTGTTGTTATTATTATTATTATTAGTATTATTATTATACTAGTCGAATGCCCGCGCGTTGCGCAGGAAGAAAATTATGTATTTATAGTATAGACAAATACATATTATTCTTATACTATTTTTAAAAAGATTATAAACATATCATCATTATTTTCAATTATTTGATAATAGATATACGTATCAAATTACTGAAAGATAAAAAAATCGTAACATGTATGATGAATAAACACAATCAAATAAAATTAAAAATAATATGATTTAAGAAAAAATACTTATCTCGAACCACATTATTTTAATAGCATCCACCTACAGATTATGCATGCATATAATTTCTATTTTATTTCAGTTTATTTTTTACTTTTAGGGTTTAGGGTTTAAGGTTTATAAAAACTAATTATTCGGTCAAGTTTCAATTTAAAATATTTAATTTAAACTAAGAGTATTTTTTCTTCTCACCACATGCATTTGAAACATCCATGGCCTTTCAAATTCTCACTTAATATAATCAATCTATTAATTTAAATTTTTTACCACATTAATTTAAGATTTTTTTTTCTTTATCCCACATTGCTTCACATACATATATGATCTTTTCTCTTTCTCTTATATAATACAATTCATTTGCTTTCATTATCCTTAAGCGGCCTTTTTCTTTTGTATCAACTAAACCATAATTTATAATGCAATATATGACTCATTTTCGATGAACCTACTGATATGCGATGAAAACACAAAGCTTATTGGCTTTTGTTTCCTGCCTGTCTGATACCAATCTCATTCAACCACCATCATGTGTATTATTTCTTTTAAATTCAATTTAATATGTATAATCACATAATATATGTAAGTGTTTCCCGCTTATTTTCAATAACTTTTAATTTAATATACAAATCTCAAAGTTATTAGCGTAAGGGATAAAACATCATCATCCGTAATATATGTAAAGCTCAACTTCATTAAAATAAAAATAATAGAACTTTAAGTTATATATTCCATTGAAGTTTAATATTTGGAAACGTTTTTGACAATACAAAATGACTAATGGTTTATGTAATTGTTTCAACTCTGAGGGAGACTTTTATTTATGTAATAAAAAGTTTCTTAAGTTGATTTATCATGACGATATGGGTTCAAACTATCCTTCACATTGTCTTATTTTATATCATTTTCTCATCCCACATCGCTTAAGAAACACAATTGAATGGAAATCAAACATCTATAAGTAAATAGATTAATACACATCTCATCCCACATTGCTTAAGAAACAAATTTTAAGGGAAAGCAAGCTCTATAAGTAAAGAGTCTAAAACTATTTCTCTCATATCTTTGTTCTTCTGTGTATTTGATTGTAACCACCTTAAGCATTGGGTGCAACATTTCATAGACTATTGATTCCAATTTTAGGTTCGATTTCATAAAATTTGGATGGGTGCGTACCAACGCCCTTTTATTTTATTTTTTAAAAAATATTCAAACTAATGTGGTACATGATAACAATGCATATTAAATCATGTTTAATAAAAGAATTCTATTATAAGATTTAGATAAATATTTATAGATATATATATGTTTGAACTTTAAAAATGTTTGAACATTTACGATTCAATTTTTTTATATATACCTTATTAAATCGAAAAATTGCTTGCAACGTTGTCATCATCAAATTGAAATATGATACACGACATACGATAAACTTACAACCCAATCGGGTTTTAATAGTTTTTAACTCATTTTAATTTTCATATTTTTAGTTTCAATACTTTTGAAAGCTAAAACAAAATAATAGAGTTCTTTGAAACTTTGAGCCGAAAATAGGTTTTTACGATAAATTGACCCGTAATCAACAATATACTTTGAAAACCATGTTATGATCAAGATATAATGATAAGAGAACCGATGTGTGAAGCAATGTGACACAATTAAAAAAACATCAAATTAATGTGGTAACAGGTAAATAGTTTATCTTGAAACATTGTTTTCATTACTTTTTTTTATAATAGACATACACATATAATGGTTCAATTTAAGTTGTTTGATAAATGTTGAAACGTTTGCTACTGAAATTTTTTTTTGTATATACATCGCGGTGAATCTAAAAAAGTAAGCACATTTGTCACATATTTACTACAACATACTTTAAACGTGTAACGCAATAACTTTTTAAAAGTTTTTAGTAATATCCGTCTTTATTTTTGAGATCTAATAGTTTTGAAATCCAAAACCAAATAGTAGAATCATTTAAAACTTTGACAAATTTTGATAAAATGACCACTAACAAATAATAGTTGAAAGTGATAAGTCATACTATGATCAAGATTGATGGATCATTGATGCAAATGAATGATATTATATAAGCAAAAGAGGAAATGAGATATATATGTGTTGAGCAATGTGGGACAAAGAAAAACTATTCAAATTAGTAAGCATTATAAAAAGATATTTGAAAAGTCATTGGAAATATGAAAGGACATGTGAGTTTCAAATGAATGTGGTGCTTTGAAATATGCCTCTATTATAAGATATATAGATTCGTTTATGTTTTCGTTTTATTAATTATATCGTTTTGGGCTATAAGTCTCATCCGTTTTTGTTTTATTGTTAATATTATTAATATTATTATTTTTTTCGTTTTCGTATTACTTTTTTCGTTTTCGTTCAATATATCCCTTTCGTATACTTATTATTATTATTATTGTTACTACTATTATTATTATTGTTGTTATTATTATTAATATTAGTCTCGTATTTTTATTATTATTGTTAATATTATTAATATTACGTGTGTGTGTCTATGGATATGAATGTATGCACATCAATATGTTGGTGTGTTAAAATCACAAGTGCTTATACTCCTTGAAAAGATAACGTTTGAAATGAACAACGGGTTTGGAAGGTGTACACGCTTGTGTGTAAGTCGAATTTACGTATAAACATAGAAATATAAATATAATAAAGTATAATAAGGATGTACAAAAAATGAACCCAAAAAAATAATGTTTACCCTACAAAAAATGAAAAATACAAAAATCTTTGTGTTTATTGCGTGGCTAATTAGCCACGCAATAGCCACAAAGATTTTTGTATTTTTCTTTTTTGGAAGAGTAAACATTATTTTTTTGGGTTCTTTTTTTGCACATCATTATTATAATTTATTATCTTTATATTTTCCAATTTATACGTAAATTTGACTTACACACAAACGTGTACACCTTCCAAACCCGTTATTCATTTCAAACGTTATCCTTTCAAGGTGTATAAGCACTTGTAATTTTAACACACTAACACATTGATGCGCATACATTCATACTAATACTTTACACACACATACACACATACATACACACACACACGTATACATATACTTTACACACACATACATACTTATACACATAAACTCACACATTGCGTGAGCATGAGTATTGATTAGAGGGATAGAAAGAGTTTATGTGTGTGTGCGTGCATAAGTGTGCATGAGTATGATTGTATATGAGAATGAGTGTATATGAGTATGTGTGTCCATCAATGTGTTTGTGTATTAAAACTACATACGTTTATACACCTTCAAAAGATAAAACTTGAAATGAGTAACGGGTTTGAAAAGTGTACACGCTTGTGTGTAACTCGAATTTACGTATAAACCGGGAAATATAAAGATAATAAAGTATAATAAGGATGTGAAAAAAATGAACCCAAAAAAATAATGTTTACTCTTCCAAAAACGAAAAATACAAAAATCTTTGTGGTATTTGCGTGGCTAATTAGCCACGCATTTACTACACAACCAGACAGTGCGTGTTAATTGCGTGGCTATTTAGACACGCAAAATTTGCGTGGCTATGTTTCGTGGCTAATGCGTGTCTAATTAACCACGCATTTAACACGCACATAGGTAGTGCGTGGTTAATGCGTGGTTAATTAGCCACACAATAGCCACGAGTTTATTTGTATTTTTCGTTTTTTGATAGCCAAACATTATTTTTTTGGGTTTAATTTTTGTACATCCTTATTATACTTTATTATCTTTATATTTTCTAATTTATACGTAAATTTGACTTACACACAAACGTGTACACACATACATACTTATACACATAAACTCGCACATTGTATGAGCATGAGTATTAATTAGAGGGATAGAAAGAGTTTACGTGTGTGTGTGTGCATAAGTGTGCATGAGTATGAGTGTATATGAGAATGAGTGTATATGAGTGTGTGTGTGTGTGTGTCCATCAATGTGTTGGTGTATTAAAACTACATACGTTTATACACCTTAAAAGGATAAAACTTGAAATGAGTAACGGGTTTGGAAAGTGTACACACTTGTGTGTAACTCGAATTTACGTATAAACCGAGAAATATAAAGATAATAAAGTATAATAAGGATGTGCAAAAAATGAACCCAAAAAAATAATGTTTAGTCTTCCAAAAACGAAAAATACAAAAATCTTTGTGGCTATTGCGTGGCTAATTAGCCACGCATTTACCACACAACCAAATAGTGCGTGGAAGATGCGTGGCTATTTAGCCATGCAATAACCACCGGCCCTTTTCAAACATTGTTCGTTGAAGTTGCGTGGCTATTTAGCCACGCCATAGCCACGAATTTTTGATGCGTTGATTTTCCGTCGTAAATGCGTGTCTAAATTTAGGGTCTCAGGTTGTGTATCAATGTGTTGGTGTGTTAAAATCACAAGTGAAAAGATAACGTTTGAAATGAACAATGAGTTTGGAAGGTGTACACGCTTGTGTGTAACTCGAATTCACGTATAAACCGAGAAATATAAAGATAATAAAGTATAATAAGGATGTGTAAAAAATGAACCCAAAAAAAAATGTATTGAACGAAAACGAAATAATAATAATAACAATAATGAGACTAATAATAATAATAATAATAATAGCAACAATATTTAACCACGCCATAGCCACCAACGTATTTAACCACGCCATAGCCACCAACGTAGTTAGACACGCAAACTTTGCGTGGCTATTTAGCCACGCAATAAACACAGTTTTCCATTTATCTATTTTAGCCACTCTTTTACCACGCATTCAATGGCTGTGTGGCTATCGCGTGGCTAAGTTTGCCACGCAAATACAACGAATTTATGATGCGTTGTGGTTCCGTGGCAAGTGCGTGTTTAAAGTTGGGGTGTAACTGATTCGTGGTAATTGCGTGGCTATTTAGCCACACAAAATTTGCGTGGCTATTTTTCGTGGCTAAATAGCCTGTTTTCTAGTAGTGTAACCTGTTGTTGAGGCTCAACAAGTTTTTTGACATCATATTGAGAACTAATGCCAACATCAGGTTTTTTGTTGTTTAACTCTTCAATTTTTTTTCAAAATCAATCAGTCTCCTACTAGTTTCCTTCGATATCAGCTCCATTTCAAGGAAGACTGCCCTTCAAGCAACCACAATTTTGTTCTCAGAAGATTTTTAGAAAATATGTCCAAAAAATCTAGTAGGATATCTAACAAAATAACATCTATCTGATCCGAGTTCTAACTTGTCTCGAGCTTCACAAGGAATGCAAGCCTCATAACCCCATACTTCGTGGTCATTATGACAATTTTCAAAATAATGGTCAGATTGTTAAATACAATTTGTAAATATTGGTTATTTTGGTGAAAATCTCTTAATTCTATTTAAAGTTGCTAAATATAATTAAGAATATTGTTATGTACTTATGTCTATATATATCAAGCATAAAAACACCCCTACCACGTAAGGAAAACAAACGAGGCCAAGCAAGTTGAAAAACGGATTTTAGTGTGCAAAATTTTAGGTAGGATCTATATATAAGAGGAGGTTGTATACCCTTTATATAATTTCCTTAAGTACTTCTTTCTATATATATTATAGAAATCTTGAAAGTTTTCCATTTTCATGAATTGGTGTTAACCGAAAACAACAATCGTTGTCCATGGACGACAAGAGCAGAGAAGATTTAGAAGGGTGGCCAGTCGTTGTTGATGCTTTTGCCATCTTCTTCAAGTGACTTCGAGGGACTTTAGCTACACACCATGAAAGCTTGTTTTCAGGTTCTGTAACACTCATTTTCTTTATCGCTATGGCTTTTTTCAGTAAATCATCCATCAACGAAACCAACAGTCGTTTCTCTTCTTCGATCTTGAACCCCCAAAACTCCACCGTTTTCAGATGCTTGAGTTGCCAATCATTCGACCTTGCCGCTGCACCAGCATCATTGTTCCAAACTTGTCGCCAAGATTGGTGAAATTGTGGACATGGTTTCGTACTCCATTTTTCGTCAATCTGCTTTAAAAGCCAGAAATTCAATTTTGACTCAGTTAAGTTTATAATCAAGAACTCACAAAAAAAAAAAAAAAAAAAAAAAATTATTGTATGTTAATGGAAACGTGTTAGATAATCGGGGCGACCTTTATGAACAAGTTCTCCAAGGATGGTGTGATGCTTAAGAAGCCAGCAAGTGAATCCCTCTTTTGTTTGTTCATGCAACAATCGATCCATGAGAGCTTTTTTAACTTATCGAACTTGAATTCGAAATCATCAAATATTACTCCACTTGTACAAAACCACTTTTGGTCAAACCAGAAAAAACGAAATAGAATAAGTTAGTTAATTATATTCCAAGTAAGACAAGACGATGATAGAGAAGAAAACGACTATCTAAATTTACCATTGAAATATAATGATATTATTTATCAAAACCATATTTAATTTTGTGACGAAACAAGTCATCTAGGATTATACACATTTAAAATGTTTCTACATGGGGTTTTCTTATAACTACTATCTTTAAGACACGTGCGAAAAAAAACTAAATTTAAATCATCGGATTATTTATACAGATTATTTTTTCAAAATGTAAAATTAAGGTACCTGAAGAAGCCAACCACTTAGAGTGAGAACCTCAACATCCTTGAGAGAGGCAAGAAGAGGAAGAAGATCTTCACTATTAAACTCACTGTCGTCATTACGTAGGGGAGTAGTGCCCTCGATGTTTAGGGTAACATCACACAACTTTGGTACGTCTTTAAGCTCAATTTTCACTAGGCATCCTCGATAGCAGAAAGATTGAAGGTTTGAAGCTGATGAAATGGTAACACTTGTCATGTTTTCACAGTCCAAAACAACAAAGTTCTGCAAGAACTCATGTGCTTTTAGGTCAACATCTTGCATGCCACAGCATTTTTCAAGAGTTAAAGTTTCGAGATTCCTGCAACCGGAAAACAATGCCGGTAGGAAGCTTCCGGCCAGGCTGGTGATTGATCTAAGGTGGAGGGTTTTGAGAGAACAAAAATGGTCATTCTCGAGCAAAGGCAATTCAATAGTCAAACCGAAAACTTGGGGGGTTTCTCCATTGAAGCATATGTGAAGCTCTTTGTCTACTCCTTTAATGGCTTTGAAAAAAAGGGTTTCTTTGCTAACTGTTTTTGGTGTGAGAAAGGAGAGATTGAGGATCTGGTAACTGGTTTCGTAAGTGTTTAAGAAAGAAGAGATGATCTGGTTCATCTGTTGACCAGATTCTTGAGTTTTTATTTGATCAAAATCGATGTTTAAGGATACTTGAACTGGTGTCCATAAGTGCTTCCACGAAGATGAAAGGATGATGGTTCTTGCAGCTTCTTTCAATGGGATCAAGGAGACGATTTGGTATAGGATTTCGAATGGAATGTTATTGATTGATGACGGGTTTTCTTTGTTTTCTGTCATTGTCGCCTTCATTTTGCTTAGGATTTAGAGGGGTATATTGGATTTAAGAGATTGGAAATTGAATGTTGGAGTTTTATAAGGTATGGCTTTAAAGGAAGCCAAAAATTGGAATGAAAATAGGGGACTTTGCATGGGTGTTAATTATAGGTTTCAAAGTCAAACATAGACCTTTATGTTCAAAACTATTTAATCGTTTATACAATTTTCTTCTTATTTTTTTAAGTAAAGTTATGCCATCTTGTGTTTGTATTATTGGGAGTACTATTTTGTGCGTTTCGTAAATGGAGGAAGCTATGTAGTATATATTGGTCAAAGTTGAGCTTTAATTTGCCTTCTATATTTTCATTTTGACGTCGACTACTAATATATGATATATTATGAGTTTATTTTAATGAGTAAATTCGTATAGCCCGCCCTGTCCAGACGGTGGGCGACCGAGCCAATCGTCTTAGTAGACCCAACAATTTTATGTCCTATGTAATATATTTGTAATATATTTGTATATATTTGTCTTCTAACAAAATACAAGTTGTTGATTATTTATTATAATTTTTATAAGTAGATGATACTTCAGGGTTAATAATTTTTAATGAATTATTAGATGTATTGAAATTACTAGATTTTAATATGAATGATATAAGAGGCCAATGTTATGATAATGGTTCTAATATGAAAAGAAAATTCTAAGGTGTTAAAAATGACTACTTGAAATTAATCATAATATTTTATATATGTCAATTGTTTGTCATAGTGTTAACTGTTAACATTATGGTTAGTGATGACATTTTCATATGTTAACGTTTGGAGTTGTGCAACATATGTATACATTAATTTCTAGTTCACCAAAATGATAGTAAGTGTCGTTAGATAATGTTCAACTTTTCTTTTTCATTTGTCATCAAAACGTTTCATCAAATTCATCAATAAGTTATACATACGGGCGCCCCCGTGTTGTACACTCCTCTATAGGGTAATTAAGACATGATCGCCCTACAAAGTCATGCACACGTAAAGGTCCAAGGCATCAAAATGCAACTAAACTACCAAGGATGATCCAAAGTATCAGAATGCCACCGAACTACTAAAGGTCTATGTTAATCTAAGTAGGATGAAACAAATTCATTCCTCTAGGCCAACATATTAAGACCTCTACTTCGCAAAGCAGGGTACCACATAGTAGAGTCCATGTCACTAAGTTCGGACTTCAAACATGAATGCATTCATCATCATAAACAAATCTATGATATCCAAATTCAACAATTCAAATCCATAACGACTCTTGGTTTCAAAACACAAGGTTAGGTACATAAGACTTAACACCCATAACATTGAAATATAACTTGATCTAAGATTCAAAAGAGATTCTAATTTTACATTGATAACATGTATTTCATAATTCCTTTAAAACCAAGCATTTTTGTTCAACACCATAAGAAATTATACTTCATTAACATATATGAATTAAAACTAGCTTTATGATCAAAACATAATATTTGAAGGACTCATGATTTGCTATGTACCCAAAAACATCCTCGTGTACTCACCTTTAGAGGAAGAGGCTATTGACTCTTGAAGCACCCTTGCCCTTCTCTTGATCACCAACTTGGTCACCACTTATTATAATTTTACAAAATTTATACATTAACACTTTTAACACATTTCAAATCATCCATAAAGAGTTCCCCCTGCCACTTAATCCATTAAGACCCTCAGTTATAACTATGTATAACTAATTGATCTTAACACAAATGTCAAGTTTATGACAAATTTAGTTTGTTTACAAACACATTCACCATCATTAACATACTTCCATTTCCATCCCATTAAACAATTCATTATCTCATTTATAAACTTACTAGCAATTATGTCAATTTTTTTACTAAGATGGTTCTGGACAATCTACCCTTTAAATGATATTTATTTGTTAACCATAATATAATTATCATCTTTCACTAAATATCCATCCATAAATCTTGCTCAATTTTCTCAATACAAATTCCACTCATGTGGATGAACCCAACTTGAAGATTGGATGATATTAAACTCAAAACTTTTGTCAACTAAGCATCATCTAGCTACTTGTAAACATAATTTAACATCAATTTTCATGAAATCCCAAGCTTTCCAAAAATTAGGGTTCATCCCAAAATTAATTTCTTAAGCTTTAACTCAAACAAATTGAAAGGAAATGTTTCTACCTTGTAAGGATTGATTTGCACCAAAAAGCCCCTTGAATTACTTTAATATTGAAGCTTGATTGAAAGTGCACAAACTAAAACACCAAGCTAGTGTTATTGGGAGAGTATTTGGAGAAGAAAAAAGGAATTTTGGCTGAAAAATGCCCCACTTTGGCTAAATTTTCGTATTCAATATTATGAAGTGGAGTCCATGTGTCAAGTAAAGAGGGTCCAAATGAGATCTAGGTGGCAAAAGAGGGTGATTTTCAGTTGTTCACGCACCCAAGGAACGCCCAGCGTGGCAATCCACGCGACCCACACAACCTCTTCACAATTCTTACGCGGTCCGAGTCCGTTAACAGGAGGCCATTTTCTAATTTCCAATTTATGTGACCTTCTTAAAGTCTTTTCATTTGCCACATGACCTGCGTAGGTACCCAATTTAGACTTAGACAATTTCCTGACTGTTTCCTATCACAACCTGGATTTTTCCTCAACTTGCAACATCCATAATTTCCTCATATGAACTCCAATATAAACTTTATATTGTAACACCCGACTTTTAAAACAAAACACCCCTGAAAATTTTTCATTTAAAATACAAGTTTTTTATACATAAAACCATAACAAAGGGGTATATTTTTAAGAAACACGGGTACAAGTGTATCAAGGAGAGTATATAATACCATAATCTCCTTTGAAGCCGGGCTGCTACTGACAGCATCTACGAGTCCCACTTCAAAGTCACGGACTCTATCTTGTCCCCTATCAGTATCATGCTAACCTGCAGGGACATTTAACAAACGGTATGAGCTACAAAGCTCAGTGAGTAATCATATCTGCAAATAACGTGTACAATACAAATACAATCATATAACTGTCTGGATATCGAATCCAGACTACTAGCCTTACTGGCTAACCGTATGTATCTGAGGATTTCGTATCCAAAGTACTAGCTCTACCAGCTAATCACATATCATGTGATTATCCAATCACTTTATCATGTCTACTCTGTTATTTGCATACCATTCAAACCAGTTCTGTATCATTTCTGTCCCATCTTGCTTAGTCATACTTGACTATCCCATATATATCATGACTATATAAGTCATATCATTTGTCGTGGCTATACAAGCCGTACCAAATCATTCCTTGCATATGAATCATAGCCCGCAGGCCGCACTAACTGGGTTTAATACCCGATATCATAACCAAAAAGGCCGTACCGTGTACCTGTAACAAAATCATAGCCCGAAGGCCGCATCGGAGACATAGCCAACAAGGCCGCATCGGAATATCATAGCCACAAGTGGCCGCACCATCTATTAACAGTTTCTTCACGATCAAATATGGCTCACGGGAAGATCCCGCTGTTGCCTAGACTCACGGCTGGTTCCGGTATTGTCTATAAAAGTAAATATATGGCTCACAGGAAAATCCCGCTGTTGCCTAGACTCACGGCTGGTCCCGGTCTTGTCTATATGAGTAAATATATGGCTCACAGGAAAATCCCGCTGTTGCCTAGACTCACGGCTGGTCCCGGTCTTGTCTATATGAGTAAATATATGGCTCACAGGAAAATCCCGCTGTTGCCTAGACTCACGGCTGGTCCCGGTCTTGTCTATATAAGTTTTATTGACTCACGGCTGGTTCCGGTCTTGTCAATAAATGTTTGACTCACAGCTCCGTTCTTGTCTATTATAGACTCACGGCTTATCTGGTATTGTCGTATTATAGTGTATATACATATGTATTGACTCACAGCTCCGTTCTTGTCATCGCAATGACTCACGGCTTATCTGGTATTGTCGTTTACATATATTTTTACACTTGTCATTTTCGTCCCTCGAAGCCATTTCAACCTGTAACAAATCAATCATCATATATCACATATGATATCAGTGAGAATACTCACCTGGATGCTAGCTGCATTTATATCCCGGTTGTTTCTTGCCTTTGCGTGCACCACAACCATTTTGTCCCAAACCTATATATTCATTTATATACCAAATGATAATAGGTTAACAATCATTCCAATTAACTCTAATACAATAGAGTTCAATAAAATATCATTACAAACAATGCCCAGTTAATAAACTTTCCGTTTACTAACTTTTATTGAATTTTACTATTCACCGAGGCATTCGAATTGATCTACAGTGCCCCCGAGGGGTCGAAAACTCAACTTAATAATTTTCCCAAACTTTTCAGACCATAACGAGCCTATGGTCCAAATTTGAGCTAAAACGGACAAGCCAAACGAAAGTTAGCGAGTCGGAAGTCCCCTGCCTGGCCCCTGCTTGGAGGCGCACTGCGCCAGGAATCAGGCGCACTGCGCCTGGGCGCACCCCGCCCTGATCCTGGGCGCACTGCGCCCTGCGCCTGGGCAGAGCTCCTGGACAGTCGCGATTTATGCACTGTAGCAAGCAGTTTTGGACCATTAAGTCCTTAATCCAGTCCTTAATCGATTGGGGTTTGTTTCTAGGCTAAAACCTTATACTCTAACAAGATTTTTAACCATTCAAAACAACTAAATCAATCAAAATGAAGAATTAGGGTTCTTAGTCCCAAAACCCCAAAACTTCAAATTCATCAACAATAACAACCTACTTCCATTATCTTGAGTTAAGTCCTTTCTAGCATGACTTAATGGAAGTAATAAACCATTTAAACCACATAATTATAACTGAAATATACAAATTTCAGTTTCTAACCAAGAACACAATCAAGAGTTTGACTTAAAAAGTCAATTTACTAACCTTCAAAGCTTAGGAATCACCAATTCCAAGCTAGGATTCCAACTCTTGTATCAAGCTTCATGATCTCTGCAGAAAATGCTCTCCAAAATCCATTCCCGTAGCTGCACAACAATGGCCAGTCAACAAGAGAGTCAACCTCTCTATTTATACCATAAAAGTTTACAAATTTGGTCCCTAAGTTCATTTTCTTGAACTTTGTCCACAAAATCAAGTTTTATTACAATAAAACTTCCATTTCTTACATTTTGGCCACAACCAACAATATTTTTACATAATTGGTCGTTGACTTGGTCAAATGACCAAAATACCCTTTTTCGGTAAAACGACCAAAAATCAGTTTTTTTTTAACATTTTAAGTCCAAAACTCAAAATATTATTTCAAACCAAATACTTTTCTGTCCAAAAGACCATTTTACCCTTCCAAGGTAAAATGACCAATTTACCCTTTTTATTATAATTATAAAAAGAGTATCTTGGCGTTACAAATTCTCTCCTCCTTCAAAAGATTTCGTCCCCGAAATCATACAAGGAGTTGAGAGTATATCTCCCTCTTTCCACTTTCGATCTTCCACATCATGTCGGAAACTATATGGTATTGCCTAAGCACTTAACCATACTAGTCTTCTTATCTTGTGGTTATATCACCATTCACATATCATTCCTCCGGTTGTCCCGGGTACCGTATCTACGTATCTTTCTTCATCTATTTCCATCTTGTCATAAGGGATTTGTTGGAAACTATCAACACCTAATTCCTTTCTTGTCGTCCCAACAAATTTTTAACCTTTCCAAAGGTTTACTCTTCGCACTAACATATTCCTTTACTTGAAATCTTAAAGGCTTTTACTCAGCGATTCACACACCACTATAATTTCTTAACCATTCTTCATTTCCGATCGAACTCATCAAGTATCCTCTTCAGTTTGTGCAAGAGTCTAGTATCTAGCCCACGGCTTTATCACATTTTCGTTCCAAAAATCGAAGGATAACATGGTATTCCATACCATTCTTTATACGAATCATCGATCTACAAGCATGTACGCTGCTATTTCTTGCAAATTCTATTAGGGATAGAAAATTTTCTCATCTCCTACTAAGGTCTTCTGTGCAATTCCCAAGCACATCTTCTAAAATCTGCATCACTGAGTCGCTTTGTTCATCAACATATGGTACTTGCGGAGACTTTATCGCAAAGTCTATATCAATGTTGTCCCATTTCTTCACTGGAGCCAACAACTGTTCAATTTCTTCGCACGTTTCTAACGGTTTGACTTTACTTAGCGTACAAGTCAAACACTTTCCACATGTCTTTCCATATTTTTCTTCTGTCCCGGCCACCAATAAATAGGTTTTATCGACCTATCCAGTCTGGTATTGCTCCAGATATACTGTATATCTAATACAAAATACATCTTTTCAAGATGATTTTCATATTTCACTCGGTTTTGGAACTCACATACACAACCACCAAGGGTTTCCAATCGTCGTGAGTTTCTAACTAGCTTCTTTCAATAGCTAGTCATTCATTCATTTATCACATTTTCAGACTTGCACCCATCTTTCTGTGCTACCCGAATCAACTCAGGTAATCAATTCGCCACATTCATACATGTGGATGTAACCTTCAAAGGTTACTCTTTTCCATTCCAGGCATGTATAGCCACATCTTTCTTTCTGAGATTGTACAAGATTCCATAACCAAAATCTTTAAGTAATCCATCTATCTTTTTTTCTAGCTCATATTTAGCTTCTTTTCTGATCAATAAAGTATTTCAAGCTCTAATGATCCACATAAACAATAAGCTTTACACCATATGCATAATGTCTCCAAAGCTTAATACCAAAATCATAGTTGCTACTGCAACATCTTGCATCTACGATCGAATCGGGATGCATTTCTATAATCCAATTTATCCGCTTAGCATCAAAGCTAACATCAAAATTTCACATAAGGTTTATCCCAAACCTTTACAAGATATCTGTGGTCTTTCTACCACTCAAACTTTATACTTTTATTAGTCAACCTTAGTCAACTGAACAACAATCAAGGAGCAGCTTACTACAACTCTCCCATAGCAACCCGCCAATCCAAGGAAACTACTACTAATTCAGTCAGATTCCAAGGCGGTTTCTGTCTTATCTGTAACACCCCATTTTTGGCGTTAGCGATTATAGTAAAATTTCCAAGAAGTTTGGAGAAAAATGGTGAAAAAGGGTAATTTGGTCATTTTACCATAAGGAGGGTAAAATGGTCTTTTGATCCACTAATAAGACTATTATGTAAAATAATATGTGATTATAAAATAATATGACAAGAATTAAAAGTTTATGTGAAATTTGAAGTTTTACCGCATGAATAGTGAAATTTGACCAAAAAGGGCAAAATGGTCATTTGACATAAAAATGACCAAAAATGTTAAGAAAATGTTAAGCTAGAAGTTAATGGAACATTGGTTGCAAAATTATGGGTCTTAGGACCATTTTTGTAGAAAAGCTAGAAACCAAGGGACTAAAGTGCAATTAATTTATAAACATTTAAATATAAATATAAGAGAGAGTTATTACTCTCTATGTCCAGAAAACAATGGAAGAATCCAGAAAAAACTAGAGAGAACGAGAGGGAGCTAGAGAGGAGTATGGGAAGTTCAAGAATTTTTGCAAAGAAATCAAAGGAAGAGTGAAGTTCTAAGCAATTGAGGTAAGAACTTATACTATTCATCGTCTTCTTGGGATGAAATCTGGAAATATGATTCATGAAGTTCATGAAATGTTTCCAGAGGTTTATCTTCATCTTAGTATGTTAAAATCATCAAGCAAGCATGTTTTAGTCCTTGAAACAATCAAAGTATGTTGCTATTGTTGGAATATAGAAATTTTGCTAAGAACCCTAAATCATGAATTGGTGTGATTAAGGTGTTTCTAATGGCTTGAAACTTGTTATTAGTCAAGGGTTTTGGTCCTAGAACAAAACCCATATGATTAAGGACTGGATTAAGGACTTAAATTGTCAAAAACTGCATGCTACAGTGCCAAATCGCGACTGATCAGGAGCCTGCCCAGGCGTTAGGCGCAGTGCGCCCAGGACATAGGCGGGGTGCGCCCTGGCGCAGTGCGCCTCCAGACAGGGACCAAAAATGTTAAAAACCATAAGGTCAGAAACCATAGCTAGGCATGTCCGTTTGGTCTGAAATTTTTACCATAGCCTTAGAATGGTATGAAAACATATCGGGAATGGTCAAATCCGTAATCCGACCTTGCGGAAAAGTCACTGTAGCGGCAGTGGCTAAACTTCAAGTTTATGTCAAAACTTGATTTTTGGAATTTGAGCTAGACTTGTCCAATTAACTCCAAACTTGTAATACAAGTCTAATATAGCATAAGACTTCATGGAAAAGTGTCGGAACTGAATTACAACCCCTCGGAGGTACTGTAGCAAAATACGTATAATATACGATTTAACTAAAGTTGGTCATTCAAGGTTTATACACTTGTTTTGACCATTAATGGTATAATAAGGACTCTAACATGTTATAGAGTCAATTAGAATGTAAATAATGTATCATATATTATATATAGGTACAAGTCAAGTAATTGGACACCGAAAGGGTAAAGAACCGAGGAACGTCTAAACGACCTATCAAGAGTTATAAGGTGAGTACATGCAGTATTTTTACTCATTCTGGGGTACATGGCAAGTAAGTATTTACAAGATTTCTTATAAAATCTTATATATGAAATTATATGCAAGAGTTTTATTTCTAACTTATTGGTGAAAGTTTAATGCTATAATTGAAGCTATGTTTTGGTCTATGCACCCATTATGTGAAATTATGTTTTTGGTCTATGAACCAATTATATGAAGGTATATATATTTTGAATACATGTTTGAAAGCATGGATAGGCATATAGCCATAATATGTTTAAGAAGTATGTTTCGATTACAAATTGTAAATGTTTTCTAGTATGAAAGGGCATATAGCCACAAAATGTTTGGAAAGTATGATTTGGCATTAAGCCTAAAACGTTATATAGACATGTTTTAAACATATGGTTTAGTATGTGAAATTAAAGTTATAAATTTGGCATATAGCCGTAAAGATAGAAAGTAATAAAGTTTGGCGTTTAGCCACAAATTATATGTATGTAAGTAATGTTTAAGCAAGCAGAAAAATGTTTTGTATGACTGGTAATTGTAGCGAGCAGCGTTAGTAAGGGAACTATGTTCCAACCTTCCCGGGTTAGGTAAGGGGTCTACTGGGGACAAGCCCCATCGCGAAGTAGATCGCCTCAGCACTTCTATGGTAAGGATTGATCCGTTCTTTCTAGCCATAGAGACTTGGGGTATCACTTATAGTGATTAAAGCCCTAAGTATAAAAATCCAGCAAGCTTATAAAACCAGTCAAAGAAAGTAAGAACAATGTTATTTTCATAAAGTATGTCAAAGAATGATTTTCTTGAAAAGTTAAGAGTTGTACTATGATTCTATTGTAAAGTTTTGAAAGAATGTAATTATGCAAAGAATGATATAAAATGGCTTTGAAAGAAATTAAGAAATAGTGGTATGGTAATATCTTGAAACTTTGGAAGATGTTATTTTATAAAGAATGTTATGAAACGATTTCGAGAAGTAAAAAGCATAGTATGATATTTATATAAAGATTTGACAGAAGTTTATGTTATAAGTTTTGTATAAGTTGGTAAAGAAGTTATAGGTTTGAGTCTAAACCTCATGTAACTCACGAGACAATTTTTGTCTTACGTATTCTATTTTTATGCCATGTATTCCAGGTTAAATGCTAAGTTATAATTGGATGAAGTTTAGCTGGAGTGGAGCCCACATAGCTCCTATTTTGGACGCAAGGTTTAATCCTTTTCTTGCTTACTATGGTTAGTTTGGTATGGATTTGTAACACCCACAGTTTTAAATATGTAACTAATTGGTTTTTGTTAAACCGTATTTTTGTATTCAAGTATTTATACGAAAAACCATAGTATTTGCAAACAGTAGAAATGGGGTGTCACAAGTTGGTATCAGAGCCATAGTTTAAGCGAATTAGGATTGGCTTGTTCCACTCCTAGGCTTAAACTCATATTATAGAAATGTTAGTTTATGAAAGTATACTACATGATGTCTTAAATGACTAAGATATTATGCATCACTTAATATATGCAAATATATAACACTAAGAAATGTTTAGCCAACGCTTGGATTGAGCAAAAGTTTGACCGTTAAGAAAATGGTATGTTATTTTCCATAACTGTCTACATTTATTAAAGACTATGTTTATAAAGTAGAAAGATTTCCAGTACTGATCACCATGTATTTACAATGGTGTTATATGTTAAAGGAACCAGTGTCCCATGAGACCTTGTGGTAACAGCAGAATCAATATGTATAGGTGATTATGGTAATATGGGCCCGTATTATCATAATCACAGGATATGTATTGAGACTGGTGGAATTGTAAAGGGATTATGGTAATCTGGTGAGTAAGAGTTTTGAAGAGGATAGTAAGAATAACATAGGGATTATATGCCTATGTAATAAAAAATAAGTAAGATTATAAATATTAAAGGTTAATGCAGTGGATATATACCACTTAGTATGACAAGGTAAAAGAAATTAATAAGATAATTAATACTCCCGAGACAATATGAAAGGAACCAGTAAAAGAGACATAGCCTGAAGGAATAAATATATTGAAAATGTTAATGGAGCATATAGTACAAATATAAAAGAAAGAGTATAACTGAAAATTTCGTTGTCTAACGGAAACGAATTATGATTATAGAATAAAGATAAAAGTAGTGTCACTGCAGTGACCAAAGAAAGAAAGATTGGAATAATATTAATAATAAATAAAAGTAGTAATACATCGATACATGTGACCCATTGCTATAACTTTATAGTAATACATTAAGAAAAGTTTACAGAACTAGTAGCCTAAACTGAAGAATCAGAAGGAAGCGAAAAAAGATCATCTACACTCCACTCTTTGTCATCTGTAGGTCGACTTGTACCTTCTTGAGGATTTGGAAGGGGTATGTTTTCAGTTATTGGAAGAGGAGCTCCAAGGCGTGGGGTCTCGATAGGGTTGGAACCCGTAACCCCATGAGTATGGGCTAAAAATTGACTCGTTTGAGGAGTGTGTAAGTAGGGAAGTGATGAGGAAGGGTTCCAATTTGGAACCAGCTGGGGGTAGCTATAAGAAGGAGGAAACAATGCTAGGTTACCTACAGAGCCTCCAAAATTCCCCTCACTCACAGGCTCGAGTAAACCAGGATTAGTACTACTCATACCAGAATTAGATGGCAGAGGTTGCTGCTGTGTATGAATTCTTGATGAACTTTCCCCCTTTTCCAGAAATTTTCTTTTCTTATATTCAACCTTATGAGCAGCCTGTATCAGTTTCTTTGTGCCGTCTGTTAGACCCGATTGTGATCCTTCGATTATTGCTTCTTTCTCCATTTGTAGGTTGGGTAATAAATATTTCGATAATCCAGCTGCTCCACTAAACTCGTTGCCAAATTCCTGTGACACAAATAATTTTAGTAATTACAACTTTATGATATATAAAAAAAAAAAATGTAATTCCTTACCTCAACACGATCAATAAGAGTTTGGAGACTCTTAAGTTGTCGTTGGGGCCAATGTTCAATACCTAAGTCTCTACAGCGTTTTTTTAATTGTGTCGTTCCAATGTTGAGTTCCTTCGCAGCTTTCTCAATTGGTTCATTAAAGTGTTCAGCTATTATTTCTCTACTTAATGAGTGTCTGAAACCTCTTCTACTGCCAGCTACTGTGGTTGTCGGAGTTGAAGGATTGAGTTCAAATGTATTATTATTATTATTAGTTGGGATCATTTGAACATGATCCTGATTTTCTGAACCAAAGATGGACATTGATTCATTAAAATCAGTAGCTTCTATTGGTGGTAATTGTACGTTTTCAATCATGGACTCAGGATTTTGAAATCCTTCTAGGTTCCTCTGAATCACCTGAAGTTGATTTTGATATTGAAAACCAACCCCAAGTTCGGGATTCACTTCAATATTTATGTTATGAGTCGTTTGTAATTGATTGGCATTTTGAATGTCAGCCATGAATCCTTGATTCGTGGGGATGATCTCACTACTCGTTGAGGGTACGTCGATGAATGGATTGTAGCCAGATAAAGCATCCACAGATGGGTCTACATACAACAATTATCAGATGATAAAATAAAATTGAATATTCATAAAAGCAATCATTTAAAAGAATTTAACCTGGTAGAAGGTGTGGAGTTTGATCAAGTACATGGTCTAAAGATACATTCACCGGATCGTCTAAGTTGATGTTTAGCTCGGGAGAAATTTCTGGCTCATCGTTGAGTAGCTCTATAGATAGTATATCTGGAAGACTGTATCATAATTCAAAAATCAAACAAAACATTAGAAAGAAAAATGAAAAACAAATAATGGATGTTTAGAATGTTAAAGTCACCGAACTCCTGTAAAGATGTCTGATCTGAAGGACCCTCTCCTTGCGGAAAACCAGGTCCAGGGTTTGACAGATCGCCCATTGAAGATCTGTTTTCCATGACTTAGCTTTAAATGTGAGTTCGTATACGAACAAACTAGTGAAAGAAGAGAATGAGACTGAAAATGAATGTGGAAATAAATGATGCTACTTACCTGTATATATAGCATTTTGCAGCTGGAACCGAAAGGACGTATGTAATTGAAAGGACACTTTACGTTCTTATTACCAAAATTCAAACCATCTACAGTGGATGCGACCCTCCACTACCCTGAGTGCCGATTAATTTTCAAAATTCACTGCTAGACTCTAGTGATAAAGGGATATTGATGAGATTTTTTTTTTGGAATAAAGGTGAATAAAGTGGTGTCGTTTACTGATTACTTAATTGCACAGACTGTTGTAGGCTGTTGATTATTAGTGATGTGATGTCACATAAAAACAAAGTGTACGACCTATCTGTTAACATTGGAGAGGTATTGACATTGACTTATTTCGACTTTTCATCTCGTATTGGACTTGAGGCCTAATGGGTTAAAGCTTAACATAATTGGGCTGATGTCGTTGGGCTAGTAGTTATGGAAAAATTAATAGACCAATATAAAAATGAAGTATGGGCTAATGTATTCACATACTATTAATCTTATGGAATTATGGGCTAATGAAAGTTTCAACCTAGATTACCTATTGTCTTGGTGTTGAATTTCGGGGACGAAATTCTTATAAGTGGGGGAGAGTTGTAACACCCCATTTTTGGCGTTAGCGATTATAGTAAAATTTCCAAGAAGTTTGGAGAAAAATGGTGAAAAAGGGTAATTTGGTCATTTTACCATAAGGAGGGTAAAATGGTCTTTTGATCCACTAATAAGACTATTATGTAAAATAATATGTGATTATAAAATAATATGACAAGAATTAAAAGTTTATGTGAAATTTGAAGTTTTACCGCATGAATAGTGAAATTTGACCAAAAAGGGCAAAATGGTCATTTGACATAAAAATGACCAAAAATGTTAAGAAAATGTTAAGCTAGAAGTTAATGGAACATTGGTTGCAAAATTATGGGTCTTAGGACCATTTTTGTAGAAAAGCTAGAAACCAAGGGACTAAAGTGCAATTAATTTATAAACATTTAAATATAAATATAAGAGAGAGTTATTACTCTCTATGTCCAGAAAACAATGGAAGAATCCAGAAAAAACTAGAGAGAACGAGAGGGAGCTAGAGAGGAGTATGGGAAGTTCAAGAATTTTTGCAAAGAAATCAAAGGAAGAGTGAAGTTCTAAGCAATTGAGGTAAGAACTTATACTATTCATCGTCTTCTTGGGATGAAATCTGGAAATATGATTCATGAAGTTCATGAAATGTTTCCAGAGGTTTATCTTCATCTTAGTATGTTAAAATCATCAAGCAAGCATGTTTTAGTCCTTGAAACAATCAAAGTATGTTGCTATTGTTGGAATATAGAAATTTTGCTAAGAACCCTAAATCATGAATTGGTGTGATTAAGGTGTTTCTAATGGCTTGAAACTTGTTATTAGTCAAGGGTTTTGGTCCTAGAACAAAACCCATATGATTAAGGACTGGATTAAGGACTTAAATTGTCAAAAACTGCATGCTACAGTGCCAAATCGCGACTGATCAGGAGCCTGCCCAGGCGTTAGGCGCAGTGCGCCCAGGACATAGGCGGGGTGCGCCCTGGCGCAGTGCGCCCTGCACCTGGCGCAGTGCGCCTCCAGACAGGGACCAAAAATGTTAAAAACCATAAGGTCAGAAACCATAGCTAGGCATGTCCGTTTGGTCTGAAATTTTTACCATAGCCTTAGAATGGTATGAAAACATATCGGGAATGGTCAAATCCGTAATCCGACCTTGCGGAAAAGTCACTGTAGCGGCAGTGGCTAAACTTCAAGTTTATGTCAAAACTTGATTTTTGGAATTTGAGCTAGACTTGTCCAATTAACTCCAAACTTGTAATACAAGTCTAATATAGCATAAGACTTCATGGAAAAGTGTCGGAACTGAATTACAACCCCTCGGAGGTACTGTAGCAAAATACGTATAATATACGATTTAACTAAAGTTGGTCATTCAAGGTTTATACACTTGTTTTGACCATTAATGGTATAATAAGGACTCTAACATGTTATAGAGTCAATTAGAATGTAAATAATGTATCATATATTATATATAGGTACAAGTCAAGTAATTGGACACCGAAAGGGTAAAGAACCGAGGAACGTCTAAACGACCTATCAAGAGTTATAAGGTGAGTACATGCAGTATTTTTACTCATTCTGGGGTACATGGCAAGTAAGTATTTACAAGATTTCTTATAAAATCTTATATATGAAATTATATGCAAGAGTTTTATTTCTAACTTATTGGTGAAAGTTTAATGCTATAATTGAAGCTATGTTTTGGTCTATGCACCCATTATGTGAAATTATGTTTTTGGTCTATGAACCAATTATATGAAGGTATATATATTTTGAATACATGTTTGAAAGCATGGATAGGCATATAGCCATAATATGTTTAAGAAGTATGTTTCGATTACAAATTGTAAATGTTTTCTAGTATGAAAGGGCATATAGCCACAAAATGTTTGGAAAGTATGATTTGGCATTAAGCCTAAAACGTTATATAGACATGTTTTAAACATATGGTTTAGTATGTGAAATTAAAGTTATAAATTTGGCATATAGCCGTAAAGATAGAAAGTAATAAAGTTTGGCGTTTAGCCACAAATTATATGTATGTAAGTAATGTTTAAGCAAGCAGAAAAATGTTTTGTATGACTGGTAATTGTAGCGAGCAGCGTTAGTAAGGGAACTATGTTCCAACCTTCCCGGGTTAGGTAAGGGGTCTACTGGGGACAAGCCCCATCGCGAAGTAGATCGCCTCAGCACTTCTATGGTAAGGATTGATCCGTTCTTTCTAGCCATAGAGACTTGGGGTATCACTTATAGTGATTAAAGCCCTAAGTATAAAAATCCAGCAAGCTTATAAAACCAGTCAAAGAAAGTAAGAACAATGTTATTTTCATAAAGTATGTCAAAGAATGATTTTCTTGAAAAGTTAAGAGTTGTACTATGATTCTATTGTAAAGTTTTGAAAGAATGTAATTATGCAAAGAATGATATAAAATGGCTTTGAAAGAAATTAAGAAATAGTGGTATGGTAATATCTTGAAACTTTGGAAGATGTTATTTTATAAAGAATGTTATGAAACGATTTCGAGAAGTAAAAAGCATAGTATGATATTTATATAAAGATTTGACAGAAGTTTATGTTATAAGTTTTGTATAAGTTGGTAAAGAAGTTATAGGTTTGAGTCTAAACCTCATGTAACTCACGAGACAATTTTTGTCTTACGTATTCTATTTTTATGCCATGTATTCCAGGTTAAATGCTAAGTTATAATTGGATGAAGTTTAGCTGGAGTGGAGCCCACATAGCTCCTATTTTGGACGCAAGGTTTAATCCTTTTCTTGCTTACTATGGTTAGTTTGGTATGGATTTGTAACACCCACAGTTTTAAATATGTAACTAATTGGTTTTTGTTAAACCGTATTTTTGTATTCAAGTATTTATACGAAAAACCATAGTATTTGCAAACAGTAGAAATGGGGTGTCACATTATCACATCAGTATTTCCACTGTATCTACTTTATCGTCTCTGGCATTATTAACATGCCCAAAGAATGTAAAACTTCTCTTAATCACATTTTCATACTTGGAGAATTACATATTACTTAAATCAGTGAAATAACTCCAACATCTGGTACAAATGTACCTCATTTTCGATCTGGTTTCGAGAATATCAGATTCTCATCAGTCAATGCACACATGCATCAACTTGTCTTTCTTCTTTTCAAACAAGGTAGGGCTCCATATGATGACAGATACGGTCATAAGAGACCCCAAAACAACATTTTCTTTTAATTATTTTCCAACTCTGCCATCTTTACAGATGCAAATCAGTACAGAGCCTAAATAGCACGAACGGCTCTCAAACTCAACTTTACCATAAACTTTTCTCGCCCATCTGGTAGAAATCCTGGAAGTTCTTTTCAAAAGAAACTTCCGAGAATTTATTCAAAGTAGCACACTATTATCACTGCTTTATCTAACTTGGCCAATACCACGTATGCCAATTATAACATCATTCTCTTACTAACTCTTTCCGAGTTTAAGCAAAGAGGATTAACCGGTATTCTCAACATCGGTCATTTACCATGGATTCCCATCCATTTCATTTCTGTTTTAAGAACCATACTGTTCTTACTTCTACAATTCATGTTAGCATAATTTATTGCTAACCAATTTATAAGCACAATTGCTTCAGATTCGCTGGTAGTCATCGGCTTCAGATTTATAGGGAAAATGGTCCCGTAAATCCTCAGCAGACTACTTTTCCGGTGTTCAATATCTAGAACATATTTGCTATCTGCTATAGTTGTTTCCAACATCCCATCCATAATCGTTGATGAGATATTCCAACAAGACATCAAGTCATCGATCCCAAGCATAGCTTCATGGATCCAATATCACATACACGAGTTATATTCAAAACAATTACAGCGGAGATCATATCAGTCTCCTCACGAGCTTCTTCCACAATCTGTTGGAATGCTCAAGGTACCACTGGTCCTTTTCGACCATTCATTTCTTCTTTCTTTCCTGGGTTCATCACCCGTTACTCCACATTTAGCATGTGAGTATTTCATAAGGAGGTGATCTATAGTTCCACGCTGGAACCACTTCCATCCCGTACAATAAACTCGAGCAATATGCTCCCATTTTCTGCAATTTCAGCATGTCAACGATAGAGTCTCACTCTAAAATGTTTTGAGTGCTTTTCCTGCACTTCTTTTACAAATCATCTTTTCATTCTGGTCCCTTCCCTTTTAAGGTTAGACCCAATTCGTGTTAACTTCTTCTGAGAAGTCCACTAACATTTCTGCTTTTCTTGTAGTCTCAACTACTATTCTTTCACCTTGAATATCAACCAAGGTGAGCAACCGATTTCTTTTTCTGACCACTACAGCTACTACTGCTTGTCAAGTGGATTTTTCTGCTTTTCGTCCCCTTTTTGCTCCACATACAACGAAGTCTTGAGAAGGGTTGGTCCATTTCCTAGAGCTTCGCGCCCTAAATATCTCCCAAGGAGTTTTACAATTCATACTTCTTATACGTCAGAAATTAGCAACAGTTAGGTTATATATGTATAATAACAGCTATATACACCTAACTATGCATCGTGTCTACTATCTCAGGGTTTAAGTCCAGGAATCTACTCTATAGACACCTAGTTCACTTAAACCTCGGCTCTGATACCAACTTGTAACACCCGACTTTTAAAACAAAACACCCCTGAAAATTTTTCATTTAAAATACAAGTTTTTTATACATAAAACCATAACAAAGGGGTATATTTTTAAGAAACACGGGTACAAGTGTATCAAGGAGAGTATATAATACCATAATCTCCTTTGAAGCCGGGCTGCTACTGACAGCATCTACGAGTCCCACTTCAAAGTCACGGACTCTATCTTGTCCCATATCAGTATCATGCTAACCTGCAGGGACATTTAACAAACGGTATGAGCTACAAAGCTCAGTGAGTAATCATATCTGCAAATAACGTGTACAATACAAATACAATCATATAACTGTCTGGATATCGAATCCAGACTACTAGCCTTACTGGCTAACCGTATGTATCTGAGGATTTCGTATCCAAAGTACTAGCTCTACCAGCTAATCACATATCATGTGATTATCCAATCACTTTATCATGTCTACTCTGTTATTTGCATACCATTCAAACCAGTTCTGTATCATTTCTGTCCCATCTTGCTTAGTCATACTTGACTATCCCATATATATCATGACTATATAAGTCATATCATTTGTCGTGGCTATACAAGCCGTACCAAATCATTCCTTGCATATGAATCATAGCCCGCAGGCCGCACTAACTGGGTTTAATACCCGATATCATAACCAAAAAGGCCGTACCGTGTACCTGTAACAAAATCATAGCCCGAAGGCCGCATCGGAGACATAGCCAACAAGGCCGCATCGGAATATCATAGCCACAAGTGGCCGCACCATCTATTAACAGTTTCTTCACGATCAAATATGGCTCACGGGAAGATCCCGTTGTTGCCTAGACTCACGGCTGGTTCCGGTATTGTCTATAAAAGTAAATATATGGCTCACAGGAAAATCCCGCTGTTGCCTAGACTCACGGCTGGTCCCGGTCTTGTCTATATGAGTAAATATATGGCTCACAGGAAAATCCCGCTGTTGCCTAGACTCACGGCTGGTCCCGGTCTTGTCTATATGAGTAAATATATGGCTCACAGGAAAATCCCGCTGTTGCCTAGACTCACGGCTGGTCCCGGTCTTGTCTATATAAGTTTTATTGACTCACGGCTGGTTCCGGTCTTGTCAATAAATGTTTGACTCACAGCTCCGTTCTTGTCTATTATAGACTCACGGCTTATCTGGTATTGTCGTATTATAGTGTATATACATATGTATTGACTCACAGCTCCGTTCTTGTCATCGCAATGACTCACGGCTTATCTGGTATTGTCGTTTACATATATTTTTACACTTGTCATTTTCGTCCCTCGAAGCCATTTCAACCTGTAACAAATCAATCATCATATATCACATATGATATCAGTGAGAATACTCACCTGGATGCTAGCTGCATTTATATCCCGGTTGTTTCTTGCCTTTGCGTGCACCACAACCATTTTGTCCCAAACCTATATATTCATTTATATACCAAATGATAATAGGTTAACAATCATTCCAATTAACTCTAATACAATAGAGTTCAATAAAATATCATTACAAACAATGCCCAGTTAATAAACTTTCCGTTTACTAACTTTTATTGAATTTTACTATTCACCGAGGCATTCGAATTGATCTACAGTGCCCCCGAGGGGTCGAAAACTCAACTTAATAATTTTCCCAAACTTTTCAGACCATAACGAGCCTATGGTCCAAATTTGAGCTAAAACGGACAAGCCAAACGAAAGTTAGCGAGTCGGAAGTCCCCTGCCTGGCCCCTGCTTGGAGGCGCACTGCGCCAGGAATCAGGCGCACTGCGCCTGGGCGCACCCCGCCCTGATCCTGGGCGCACTGCGCCCTGCGCCTGGGCAGAGCTCCTGGACAGTCGCGATTTATGCACTGTAGCAAGCAGTTTTGGACCATTAAGTCCTTAATCCAGTCCTTAATCGATTGGGGTTTGTTTCTAGGCTAAAACCTTATACTCTAACAAGATTTTTAACCATTCAAAACAACTAAATCAATCAAAATGAAGAATTAGGGTTCTTAGTCCCAAAACCCCAAAACTTCAAATTCATCAACAATAACAACCTACTTCCATTATCTTGAGTTAAGTCCTTTCTAGCATGACTTAATGGAAGTAATAAACCATTTAAACCACATAATTATAACTGAAATATACAAATTTCAGTTTCTAACCAAGAACACAATCAAGAGTTTGACTTAAAAAGTCAATTTACTAACCTTCAAAGCTTAGGAATCACCAATTCCAAGCTAGGATTCCAACTCTTGTATCAAGCTTCATGATCTCTGCAGAAAATGCTCTCCAAAATCCATTCCCGTAGCTGCACAACAATGGCCAGTCAACAAGAGAGTCAACCTCTCTATTTATACCATAAAAGTTTACAAATTTGGTCCCTAAGTTCATTTTCTTGAACTTTGTCCACAAAATCAAGTTTTATTACAATAAAACTTCCATTTCTTACATTTTGGCCACAACCAACAATATTTTTACATAATTGGTCGTTGACTTGGTCAAATGACCAAAATACCCTTTTTCGGTAAAACGACCAAAAATCAGTTTTTTTTTAACATTTTAAGTCCAAAACTCAAAATATTATTTCAAACCAAATACTTTTCTGTCCAAAAGACCATTTTACCCTTCCAAGGTAAAATGACCAATTTACCCTTTTTATTATAATTATAAAAAGAGTATCTTGGCGTTACATATATGAACAAAATGCTTGAAACATAAACTACAATTTACCTTTATTGAAGTTTCCTTGAATCTTCATGTATTCCTCGTTATTCACTCATGAACTTGGCATTTTCTCAAATTTTGGCTTTTTTTACCAAATTTCACAACTTCATAACTTTCTCAACTTAGCTCCAAATTCCTTCATTCTTTTTCCTGTGTTTTATGTTCTTTAAGGACTACATTTTCAATATTGTAAGTATTTTTCCAATTCTAATTCTATATTGATATATATTCTCTTAGCAAAATAGCATTATAACAATTACCTTTCAATTAAAAATTCATCTTTTATTTCTAATTCTCATTTATACATAATTAGATCTTACATCATATAATTTGCATAAAGAACTTAATATAATGACTTAATTCACATGTTTCATCATTTCATACAACTTGACCTTTTAGCCTAATTCCATTAAGCACTTAATATATAACTTAATATCAAGGCATGTATTAAACCAAATTCAACATTGTTCATGTAGATACTGTTGGATTAGGTGTCTAAGCCATGACTTATAATTGTATTTATCTTATTAATTGAAGTAAAGTCCATTTGGGTTACCCTCATAGCTGGAGGATTAGTGTAGAGTTCAGTAGAGAGAAAGGTTGATTTATTAATTGTTTAATAAATCAATAGAAATAAATAAATAGTTTATTAATATATTTAAGTGTTAATATATTAATTAGAAACTATCATAATTAATTAAGATTTAATCTAGAATTAATTGGATTTAATTTAGTGATTAAATAAATTAATTAAAAGTGCAGGGACTGGTTTGTATTTATTCAATAGCAGAATAACTGATAAACCAGAAGCCAGGGGGCCAAATTGGCACCACCTTGGAGGCTTCCTCTAGGGTTGGTGAAAACCCTAATTAGGGTTTAAGGAATCTGGTCCAAGTGGTCAACAGGCTTGCCCACTAAGGAGGCTCCTCTAGGGTTTCAGCTATAACCCTTGGAGGCCATAAAAGGAACCTCCTGGCTCTTTAATTCCTGTGCCATTTTTGAACCAAAGGAACTCTGCTGGACTCTCTCCTCCTTAGCTTGGGTGTGACTTTATTTGAGGCAGGATCTGTTTGCTTCTAGCTTCAAGAACAAGATCAAAAGGTTGGTAACTCTTAATTTAATCTTTAGAAATAAATGTTGGCCTTAGGTTTTTGTTATTATATCTTCATAGAATAAAACATAGATCTCTTTTAGGGTTGCATGTGAACTTAGGGATTTTATAGTTCATTGATTGTATAAAACCCTTCAGTGGTATCAGAGCTATGGCTTGTTTTCTTGTGAATTTGATATAAACTGTTTATATGTTCATAAGGGTTATCGAAATTAACCCTTTGTGTGGCCATGAAACCATGTTGGCGGCTAGGGTTAAGCAAACCCTAGCTCCCCTTTCTATTTCTGCGATTTGCTTGCTGCCTTGATAAGTAGGTTGTTATTTTTGGTAATTATTGGATAATCAAATAACAGGAACCCCTTATCACTTGAATGCAATTTTCGATGATTAGGATAAGGGTTAGGAAATTAATTTGATTAATTTTTGTGATTCCCTTATTTGATTTAATTAGTTTAATTAAATTGTTGAATTAAAAGACCGATTAAATCACTTAAAGGTTTAATTTAAATTTTCAAAAATTCTTATAAATTTGTGAAAATTAGTAGAAAATTAAATCTAAAATATTTTAATAAGATTAAAATATATCTTATATATTTATGATTAAAAGTTAATATTTATATGTAAGATAAAACTGGTTAGTCTTACCGTTAGTAGGCCTCATTCACAAAACTGTCATATAAAGAGAGTATAAGGCGACTGCCTATAAAATGGTAGTCTAATGGGTATCTACTCTTACCCACCGCTCTCCTGGTCAGTCAAGTGTCGTTAGCCGAACGGGTTTGATAGAACCTCTAAGCCTCTTAAAAGTATAATGCTATAATTGAAAGTACTAGAACCTTGAACAAAATCCCAATCTAGTTACTTTAGGTAAAAAATGTGAATTGGTGTTAATCCATGGAATTGCACATTGCACTTTATGGAACGTTGGTGGAGCGTGTGTAGTTTACCAGCACGCCAATTGGGGTCTGTAAAGAGTCGCAATAGGTTTCTCGATTTTACCATTATTGACGGAGCGTGTGTGGTTAACCAGCACGTCAATTAGAGATAGTAATTGACTTCGTGAGTACCGAGCTAATTCACATGGTTATTCACACCCGATTTGTAATCCTCGGTATCCCAGTCACGAACAGTGGGGCATTCCCAAGATTGAAACATGCTATTGAACAGTTCAATAAATCTCAAAAGAAACTAGGAATTCCATTATAATTTGATTAAATTTCCGCGGTGGAATTGGCTGAATCGTCATTCGCCTACCTTATAAAATTTACAATAAAGATTACGGCATCCCTCTTCAATATTGTAAATTGTTATTGTAGGATCCTAGCCTTATATTTATTCTTGGGTGAATATAAGGATTATTTATTAATGTCTAATTAAAACTACCCTCTTCTTATTCAGATGTCTTCTGACCAATCCGTTCCCCACTCAAACTCCGGTAATGTCACCTCGATCTTGTCATTGTGCTCCAAAGTAACGTTGGACGGCACTAACTACAATGACGGGATTCGTAACATCAAAATGGCTTTAAGGTTTGAACATAAAGAGTATGTTCTGGAAACCAAGCTGGTTGAGGTTGACCTAAATACCACTACTCCCGAGGAACTCGCCTCGTACACAAAACATTCTGATGATGCAACCAAAGTGGCTTGCATCATGATCGCCACCATAAACACTGAACTGCAAAGGATTTATGAGGACTACTGGCCTTACGAAATGCACAAAGAGCTCGCGGAAAAGTTCCGCAAGCAAGAGCGCATCGAAAGGCATGAGGTTGTAAAAGCGTTTTCTAACGGCAAGCCTAAGGATGGAGAGTCCATCTGCACTCACGTCCAAAGGATGCAAGGTTATGTGGAAAGGCTTAGAAAGTTAGAGATGCATGTTCATGAGGATTTGACAGTTGAAATTGTGCTGAATTCTCTACCCAGTTCTTATGACCAGTAAAAGATATAGACATATAAGTCGAAACTTATCCGTCCCCTGACCCGATGGGAAATAGATATCTGTGGGCCTCTCGATGATTTTGAAGTTGACTAAAAGTTTTGGCCAACCGGGACTAAATTGATGTGTTCAATTAGTAGTCTCAAAAGTCATATGCAAATCAGAAATCGAGAAACAGAGTACCAGACCGAGATTGATATTAATCCATGTCTTGAGTCTAAAAATATCTTGTTGGACGGAGGATCATCTGATCACTTATCTTTGGACAGAACTGACTGGGTCAGAGTTCAGGAACAGTTTCTAGGAAACTGGTCCAAGTGTTCAACAGGCTTGCCCACTAAGGAGGCTCCTCTAGGGTTTCAGCTGTAACCCTTGGAGGCTATAAAAGGAACCTCCTGGCTCCTTAATTCCTGTGCCATTTTTGAACCAAATAAACTCTGCTGGACTCTCTCCTCCTTAGCTTGGGTGTGACTTCATTTAAGGTAGGATCTGTTTGCTGCTAGCTTCAAGAACAAGATCAAAAGGTTGGTAACTCTTAATTTGATCTTTAGAAATAAATGTTGGCCTTAGGTTTTTGTTATTATATCTTCATAGAAGAAAATATAGATCTCGTTTAGGGTTGCATGTGAACTTAGGGATTTTGTAGTTCATTGATTGTATAAAACCCTTCAGATACAAGATTTTAAGTTGTTACAATGAATATTGCTAAAACTAGTGCATTTGATATGGATATAGAACCTACATTTCCAATAAGACATCGTATTATTAGAAAAAATAATTAGATGAAACTAATCATGTAAAAGAAATACAATCTGTCAAAGAGTATTTTAAGGTTCATTATTTTTTGGTTGTTGTAGATATGACAATTGTTTCATTATATAATTGATTTAAACAATAAAAAAAATTTAAATTGTTTTTTGATTTTTATATGATTCAAAGAAATTGGAGTCTTTAAATGAAAATGAACTTAAAGAATGTTGTATAACACTTGCAACAACTTTTTCAGATGATAATGTGTCTGTTGTAAATTCAAATGACCTTACTTCTGAATCATAGAAAATGTTAATTGGTTGGGCTGTCTTATATATAGAGAAAGATATGTTAGATAAAATTGATCTTGATAATGTTATTAATTATTTTGCATTCGAAAATGCCAAAAGATTATTTTTATTTTAAATTAGTGGATTTTTGTATTGGTGTACTTATTTATATCTTTAAAACTATTGTTAATGAAAAACACTAGAAAATATTTTTTTATAAATGGTTTTGCTATATTTTTGTATTTGAAGGGTATTTTTTCCCTCTCGCCCCAGGCCCGAAAAATGTTTGGACCGACCTTGCGTTTAGACTGCCCTGAAGGTGATCCCAACATTTTGGTAGCACAATCAAAACATCTTGTCTTGCATTTGTAAGTGACACTGTATTATCTTACTCTGACTATCTTTGATTACAAGCTCTGCGAGGTTTGAACTTGTCTCACTATCATCCATGGGGAAGTGCTTAACAAGTCTTACACAGTTGAGTCATGTGATGATTATATTTATGTGACATACATGTAGACTCGTAAGAAGTTATTTAATTTGATGAAATATTATGTATTAGGTTATATACTTATATACATATGTTTAAGCATGACTATATATTTGTCTTACCATAAATATGATATTCTATCAATCATAAAATAAGTACATTTTTTCATCAATCCCAAGTAAATAGATGGCTTTTTATATCCATTATTAATAACCATGTGTTAATTCTAGCATTGGTTAAACATTAATGATTAGATTAAATTACAGTTTTGGTCTATATGGTATATATCTTTTTATATGTTTAGTTTTAGTTTTGAAATTTTGACATCACTGTACTTTATGGTTGGCAAATCCTTCATATATGGTCCTTAAGATGGTTACCTTTAGTCTCATTATGCTAAATGCCTGAAAATTAACAAGATTACCCTCGGGCAAAAATTAACCAATCCTAAAAACTCCAGGGACCAATTCTATAAAATTAAAATAAAGTTAATAAGCCCTAAATCTTAAGCCCAATGTTCCCAAGTCACTTCTCTCCCCCCTAACCTCCGGCCGCCGACAATGTCATCTCTGTATCTGATGACGCAACCACCATCGGGGGAACCCTCTCTCCAACGCCACCTGCAACTCCATCGTCGACATCTATTAATGAGTCCACCCGTGACAGCTCCAATGATTGCATCACCTATTCTCCTAATCTTGACAACTTCATGCGTCCAACAATGTTGCCAACTCCAATATCGACACCACCTTCACCGACCACCTCTAACCTTTCTCTCCTCCTCTCTCTCTCTCTCTCTCTCTCTCTCTCTCTCTTTCCTGCAAATCGGATCTTTGTTCTCTCATCACCGATCTTTATCTATCTATCTATCTATCTATTTATCTATTTATCTATCTATATACCTACTATCCATCTCTTTGTCTCTGTCCTCATATTACAATTTCTTTGTTGTTGGTGGTAGCTCATTGGAGACGAAGAGCGTTAGGGGGAGTGGTTGTTTTTTCTAGCTCACTAGAAACGGAAAATGTGAGGGGTGGTTTTTTTCTGGACTTTGGCGGAGAAGGGTGTCACCAACAAGTCTAAGAAGGGTGGGTGGGCTGGGTAGCTGGGCCTATTTATTTATTTAATAAAAATAAATATAAAAACAATAAATGAACAAATTAAGAAGGGAATAAAAACTAAGATATTTTCGTCTTTTTACAAGCATTTTTTTTTTGGAACCAGCGAATAGATATGGTTTCACCTGAGGGTAATCAGCCCCGCAACCCAGGGCGGTTGACGATTACCTAAGGCGCAAAGGCCTTTCCCCTCCACCTAATTCGCCTTACAGGAAAATCCCCCACATGGGGTTAGTCGGAGTCGAACTCTAGACCTCCCACCACATGAGTATATAACCCGGATGCATCCACCCAGCTAGGCTGGGCTTCACTTGCTTTTACAAGCATTTAATAGAGACATATAGATATAACGGTTGAAGAAACCAAAATTAATGGATTTTAAAACCATATAATCCAACCACATCAATTTGTCAAAACCCGGACCAAAACATGTGAAAAAGAGCATACCACTCGGACTAAACCTGTAATTTACTCTACTAATTATGAGTGTTGTAAAGTTTCACATTTCGTATCAAAAGGGTTACATTTGGATACCTGCAATAGTTAGAGGACCAGTAAATAAAAAAACACTCTTTTAAACTTCATTATATATTATAATATTAACCAAATAGACCGGAAAAAGAAAACTCTTGTTTTTCAGCTATTCATGACTCATGAGAATTGTAGCAGGATGTAAGCAACTTTTCTCACTGCCCAATTTCAAATCAGTTAGACCACTGCATAGTTTTCTCAATGCGAATCTTGCAGAAACCCAGAACTCCATTCAAACTGCAACCGAATCAGAAGCTTCAACGTCGAAAAGAAGTTGTTTTTCAGACGCTTGTAAACTGTTCGACGAATTGCCTCAATGGGATGTGGTATCAGTCACGACTTTAATCAGCCGGTTAACCCAACAAAACAGACACGCGGAAGCATTCTATATCTTCTCCAAGATGCTTGAGATAGAAATCACACCAAACGAGTACACATTAGCAGCTCTCGTTCACACCTCCAAAGCTCGCAAAAACCTTAATTTAGGTAAACAACTCCATGCGTACGCAATCAAAACAAGCTTCGAGTCACATGTGTTTGTAGGCAGTGCCGTTTTAGATCTCTACGCCAAACTAAACACAATCGAGGAAGCCCAAAAGGTGTTTGACGAAACGATTGATCCAAATGTCGTTTCTTACACATCTTTAGTATCTGGGTACATCAAGAAAGAGAGATTCAACGATGCTGTGAGAATCTTCAATTCAATGCCTGAAAAAAACGTTGTAACATGGAACGCAATGGTTGGTGGGTACAGCCAAAAAGGGCATAACGAGGAGGCTGTAAATCTTTTTAGCGAAATGTTAAGAAACGGCGTCGTACCTACACAAAACACATTCCCTTGTGTATTTTCATCAGCTGGAAACATAGCAGCTTTAGGAATGGGGAAAAGTTTACACGCATCCGCCATAAAAAATTTAGGCAAAATCGGTGTTTTTATTAGCAATTCATTAATCACATTTTACTCTAAATGTGGTAACATGGATGATAGTTTGTTAACTTTTAATAAACTTTCTAACAAAAATATCGTGTCATGGAACGCTTTAATAAACGGGTATTCCCAAAACGGAAAAGCAAAAGAAGCGATCCACTTTTACAATGAGATGAAAGTGAGAGGCGTAAACCCTAACGCGGTCACGTTTCTTGGTTTACTATCTGCTTGTAACCATGCTGGTCTCGTGGAACATGGATACGCGTACTTCCACGAGACCAAACGCGAGAACCCAAGTCTGATCGAGCCAGCACATTACGCGTGTATGGTGGATTTGCTGGCTCGATCAGGGAGGTTTTTGGAAGCAGAGAGATTTATTCAAGATTTGCCATTCGATCCCGGGGTTGGGTTTTGGAAGGCGTTGCTTGGAGGTTGTCAAATTCATATGAACGTGGAGTTGGGTGAGGTGGCGGCTAAAAGGATTTTTGATTTGGATCCGAGTGATGTGTCATCGTATGTGATGTTGTCGAATGCGCATTCGGTTGCGGGAAGATGGGAGAGTGTTTTGGATGTTAGACGGGAGATGAGAGAGAAGAGGATGAAGAGGGTTCCCGGGTGTAGTTGGATTGAAATTGGATCCGAGATTCATGTGTTTGTTAATGGGGATAGGGAATCGGGTGACCCGGATGAAATTCGGATGGTTTTGAGATGTTTTTTTGATCATGTAGTAGAGTGTGATTCATATTCAAACTTACTACTATGATTGGGTTAAGGTATAGTTTTAGAACAAAATTACATTTAGTATTATCATTTTTGAGAAACTTAATTTATTAAAGGTAATCTTAAATAAACCCCACTTGAAATGACATGTGTGTAGGTGTGTATGTGTGTGTTTGAATTTATACACATATTTTGGTTTAACTTATTAAATCATTGTATCCGGATTGAGTAAAAAAGAAAAAAACTATATATATTTCCCAAGGTAATTGTTACTTATTAAGCTCGTTAAGTTAAAAGCTAGGTTCAAGAAAATCGTCGCTGGTGATTTCTTAAACATGTAAAAGTTTAAATGTCAAAAAGACAAAATGATTCAATTATCTACAAAATAACATGATAAAATTATCAAGATCAGAACCCTTTTGTAACACACCAAAAATCGAAATTGCAAAAAGAGCAAGTTCTTCAAACAAATTAACTCCGCATATTTCAATGTTATACCTCTTTCTTGATAATACACCAAAATCCATTAACCTAAATCAAGCCATTACACATTACACTAACAAAACAAATCCCGATTGCGCTCGTGTCAAAAAAAATACATAAAAAACCGAGCACTAAAATATATAGATATACGATGTGTATCTATCTATTTGTTACCTTTACCTTCATCTTCATTCAAAATCCGATTTCTAAAATCAGACGCCATTTTTGGTAAACCTTCATGTAGTGGCACTTTAGGCTCCCAATTTAGTAGTTCTTTCGCTTTACTAATATCTGGTTTCCTTTTTTGAGGATCATCGGCTGTGTTCTCTCTGAATTCTATTGTGGCACTCGAATCAATAGTTTCTTTCACCACCTAATAATCAAAAAGAAATTAAATGTCACAAAAAAAGTAAAAAATATTTAAATTTTATTGCAAAAAAGAAACAAACAAACCTGAGCAAGCTCTAACATAGTAAACTCCCCCGGATTTCCCAAATTGAATGGTCCGATATGTTCACCTTCCATTAATGCCATTAGTCCATCAACCTAAAATCAAATGTTTTTTGTTACACTTTTAAAAAACTGTGTTTTTACTTTTTATATTATAATGAAAAATTGCGTACCAAGTCGGAGACATATTGAAAACTTCGTGTTTGCTTTCCGTCACCATAAACTGTCATTGGTTGTTTGCGAATTGCCTGCAAAACAAAGCAATTTTTACTATGAAATTGTTACCATTGAAAACCTTTTTTTTTTTAAATCAGTAAAAAACAAACAAAAAAGAATGAAATCGTGGGGTTTTTTTTTACCTGTGAAACAAAGTTACTAACAACACGGCCATCGTCTAGACACATTCGAGGCCCGTATGTGTTAAAAATACGTGCAATTCGAACCTGTAATGCAAATGACGTAAATACCCTTCTGAAGATCATTGATAATAGCCCTAGAAAAACATACCTCAACACCATCACCTCGGTGATAATCCATTGTTAGGGTTTCAGCTGTTCTTTTACCTTCATCATAACAACTTCTGACACCTACATTGTTCAAAAACTTCAGAATTACCAACAAATTTTATAAACATAAGCAAATAAAAACAAGTATTTGGTGTACCAATTGGATTCACATGACCCCAATATGTTTCCTTTTGAGGATGTTCAAGAGGGTCTCCATAAACCTCACTGGTACTCGTAAGCAAAAACCTTGCACCGATTCTCTTTGCAAGTCCCAGCATGTTTAGAGTGCCCATTACATTCGTCTTGTGATCACACAAGTCAAGGATTTTCAAATTCATGTTATTGATGATACGAATTTTATGGAAACAACAGAATTACAGTATAAACATGGATGAATTGTTGGAAAATAAAAGGATATGATGGTTTTGACAGGATTGTACTTGTAATGAACAGGGGAAGCAGGGCAAGCGAGATGATAGATCTGATCAACCTCCAACAAAATGGGTTCAACGACATCGTGTCTAATCAATTCGAATCGAGGGTTGTTGAAATGATGAGCAACGTTCTCTTTTCTACCTGTAAAGAAATTATCGATCACAATCACTTCATCTCCTCTCGCAAGCAATTTATCAACCAAATGACTTCCTACGAACCCTGATCCACCAGTCACCACAACCCGCATCCTTTTCCGGCCAATCCCCACAGGAATCCGTCCTGTTGTACCGTGGGTAGCTGGGCGGCGGTAGTGGGTGATGATGTCATTTTGGGAGAATGAAACTGCTCTCAGTGAGGGTATTTCGTTCTTAGTAATGGTATCGATTGGGGAAATGTTGGACAATGACGGTTGGTAGATGAAGAAGACGGAGCCGATGAGGATTCCGACTAGGGTGAAGAGGAGCCGTTGTTCTTTGAGGATGTAATTGACGGATCGTGAAATAGATCTGGCTGCTGATGTGTGTTTGAGGGATTTGGGCGAGTAAGGTGGGATTTCGTGGGTAGGCATCATCTCTTCATCTCTTCTATGGTTTGCGCTTGATTGTTTGTGTAATTGCTTCATATTGTTCATTATTTTCCGACTGAGATTGGTGGTTAACTTCGGTTCAAGAGAAAGATGGATGGAAAGCTTGACTCACTTTTAAGTTTTAAGATTTCCAGTGAGAACAAAAGTTTGGCGTTCTTCCAAGCTAGAAGGTAGTTGGGAGATGGATCCCCATTGGCTAATTGTTTTGGCCTTTTGGGGAAGAAGGAGAAGGAAAAGAAAGAACAATTAACAGCGTATTAAGAAGAGGTAATGTTATACAAATTTTAAAGTTTGGCAGAGTTTATTTTTATTTTTTTGCGATATCGCCTAACTTTTGCAAATTTTATTTCTATTTTTGCCGACATGCTTACCAAGAAATGAATTTTTTAATTAAAATTCTTATGTTTTGAATTTTTTTTTAATGTTTTTATCCTAAGTAGGTTTTATTATTATTATTATACCACCACCACCACTGTTGTTGCCGCCACCCACCACCACCGTCATTGCCAACATCACTCACCACTACTGTCGCCAACACCATTGCCACCGCTGCCACCACCCACCACCATTACCGCCACCACCATCGCTGCCTCCACTCACCACTCCTGCAGTAGCGGTGATGGTGGTGGCGGTGGCAGCATCATTGGTGGTGGGTGGTGGAAGGAGTAGTTGTGGCGGGTGGTGAGGATCGTGGTGGCGGTGGTAGTGGTGTGTGGTGGCGGTGGTCGAAGTAGTGGTGGTGGTAGGAGTTGGCGGTAGTAGTAGTGGTGGGTGGTGGCGGGTGGCGATAGTGTTGGTTGTAGGTGGTGGGTGGTGTTGGTGGTGCCGGTGGTATAATTTGAAAATTTTATACTTGGGGTAAAAACATAAAAAAATTTGCAAACTTAAGGGTTTTTATGCGAAGTTGATTTCATGATAACATAGAAACTTGTGATAGCATGTTTCCAGGGTAAAAATGATTTTTTTTTTTTTTTTTTTTTTTTGGCAATGATTAGGTTTTTAGTTAACACAAAATTCGTAAAAGGGTAAAATCAAATATTTCTGTCAAACTTAAGTATTTTTATGTCATTATACCTATTAAGAAATTTTGAAAAATAAGTACTCTATTGCAACTTTTTTTATCACTGTTTTATTTATTTTATTTTTCTATTACAATATTATAAATTTTGTTTTCTATTACAAGATTATACAATTTGATTTAATTTTTATTAAAGGGTTGTATTTTAGAAATATTTATTTAATATAATAACATATAGGTGGTGCTTAATGAATATCATTGATGAGCCATGTACGCATGTAAGATGGACCACCATACTAGTAGAATGAAAAGTCATTTAGGATCACTCTAATGGTAATAGATAACATGCCTAATATGATATATGATGACATAACACATGTTAAATTTCTTTTGTGTGTAAATAACACAAATACATGTTGTCGATGACTTCTTTTTCTTTCACTTTTGGGTTCCATTTATACACACACCGTGTTAATTATACAATTATATCAATCCCTTTAAGTCTGCCGTCATGTCATTATTATCGTATTCCTACAGCGAGGACCCTATTAGATAATCTGTGGAAAATTACATACGAGGTGAACCGTGTCATGAAAAAAACAATGTGGAAGATACATTTCTAATTGAAGGAGAGTGGTGATAATATCACATTGCAATCAATCCAAAACTTCAAGATCAACATCCATCGCTTTCGAATAAATCACATTGAAAAGAATGCAAAGGTTTTTGATTGTATGTGTAGTATTCTAATGGGAATCATATATGTGATTAGAACATGAAATTGAATCATGTGACTTCATATATTCATTCATTGACACCAACTTCTTGATGTTTGCAGAATAGCTAGATGACACCTTAATGCCATGCAAGCACTTCCAACACTTTGTTTTGTCGTCTTTAAATAATGTATAGCAATCCTGCGGTGGATATTTACATCTTCCTACATTCTTAGTACGAGCATTTTTCTCGATATGCATAACATGATGACGATGTAGGACATCCAATGTTTTCCAAAATGGTAATTCCCAAAAAATAGACCTCTTTTTGTGGGTATTCCGCGGATTATTTTGACTATGGTTTTCGAAGACAATCTTAAAATCTTGAACTCGGGACAATGTCTCTTTTCCGTTCATTGAGCGAGTCTTATTTTCGTCCTCATTTTTACCATCAAACCTCTTTCCCCGGTTACTAGTACAAGTCATTCAGTGGAAGCACTCCTTGATGTCTCATGTATACATTTTCTTGCAGTTCCTCAACCATATTGACGTTTGCCCTTTTTACAAACTGGGCACACCTTTCTTTCTTTCATGCCATATCCGAACAAATTTCCGTAAGATAGAAAATAGCTTATAGTGAAAAAATCATGGCATTAATTCAGAAATGCTCCGTCATATACACATCATACAAATGAACGTTCGAATTCCATAATTATTTAAAGTCGACAATGAACACCCAAAAACACATTGATGTTGTTACAGACCTTGAATTAGCAATGGCAACAAAATCGATTTACGTTTCATGTATAATAACAGTGAAAGATTGTATATACTAGAAAGGAACTGACAATGTGCAGTGGCGACTACTTATGTTTCCAAACGCATCAATTGAATTTAAACTAATTATTGATCGCATATCTAATCTCATAACCAAATTCTTCAAATTCACAATCAATATTCCTCCAATGAGGGGAATCAGCCACATATTTTTTTTATCTATTTTACACTCACCCGCACGCCAACACAATAATTTTGTGTCTTCGGCGTGTGCAAATAATCATTTTAGTTTTGATACGATGGGCAAATAATATAATAATTTTTCAGGCGAGCATTATTTATCACATTACTATAATATTTCGTTTGTTTTTTCTGTGTATATCAAGATTTCCCACATGTAAAACATTAAGGTATATTTGCATATTGCTTTCTATACAACATACAATCATTTAGAGATACATGTTTTCTTCCGCTGATCAATTGATGGGAGATTTGACATCTTTCTTTTTCATATGTAAATTCTTCTTTTTTAGATTAAGGATTAATGTTGTTTTTCTCACATGTATTTTAGTTTTAGTTGTAATTTTTAAATCTTACATTTCTTAATTGTGTATCAGATCTCCGTACCAGCACCACTAATCACCATCACAACTTAAGCTTTTGGCCACCAACACTTCCACCATTCATCAGTTGTGACTATATAACTCCTAAAGGCTGGTAACTACATTAATTCTCCGAAATTAATATCTTTTGATTTATTTAACTTCATTGAATAAAGTTATCAACTTTTAGTACATGTTCTATCTTAAACATTCAATTTTTAATTTTACATTCAAATAAAGTACTTTTAAGATCTCTGTATTTTGACAAACTAAGTTATGTTTGTAAATTGACAAAACTTAACTATAGACCCACTTTATGTATAAAATGAGATTTTAATTGTATTTTTCTGCACTGTTGCACTCAATATCACCACAACCATAACTCGAGGAATACTTACATTTGAATTACACAAACTATGTAGTTACTCATTGTGTCAACGCGTAGCGTTAGAGATTGGATGTACAAAAGGTCAGATGAGGGGTATCTTAGCAGCACATATCCCACATCCGTTAAAGGTTTTTTAGACATTTCTTTTTCCAATGAAACAACTTGTAACACCCCATTTTTGGTTTAGTGATTACGATTAACGTCAATTATCTTAGTGGCGTATTTTTAAAAGAAGAATGGGTTAATTTATCTAGAAAACGATTGGAAGAATTAAATCCCGATTAATACTAATACTAATAACATAATAATAATAATAATAATAATAATAATAATAATAATAATAATAATAGAAATTAGAAATATAAGTTTAAGGGGGGGGGGGGGGGGGGAGAATTGCCAATCTTGAAAACTTGATTTGAGGTATTATGTTGACATGGGGTTATACAAAAATAAGTGGTCAAACCATGGGTACCTAAATTACCAAAAGTTTAATTTGCATGAATTTCCTTTCTTTTGGGCTGTGATCGACGAGGAGAAGAACTAGAGGCCGAGGGCCTCTCGAATCAACCTCCAGCCCATGCAAAAACTTTTTTTGCGTGTTACATGTATGTATCACGTCCTTGAAATCCTAGTCGAGCTATTGGAGGCATGAAAGAATAAAATCGCGAACCCATTGGGCATTTTTCTTGTGCTACCCAAGAAGTGCTACAATCGTAAAAACCGAGAGGAAAGCCCAGGAGAAAAAGAGAGTGTGGTGTTGTGGCTGAAACCGTGAAGCAAGAAAGAGAAAGAGGAAGAAGCAAAGGAAAAAGGAAAAGGAGGAAGAAAGATTGGAGTTCTAGTGGTTGATTTGAAGTTCAAGTAAGTTCTATGTGTTTGTATTGTTCTTTCTCTAACATGAATCTCCACCATTCTCACCACTGTAAACCACCACTTTGGTGGTGGTGGGAGGCCAACCAAGCCATGGTCATGGCTGATCCCGGGATGGATGGTCATTTGTTGAGCTTAGAATTTCTTAAAACATATAAGTAATGCTTGGATCTTCATACTTTCACTTGACAATCTTTTGGAAGAATCCTATGTCCCTAGAAATCGTGTAAAATCAGTGAATTAACCATTTTGGACGAATCTTATGTCCCAGTAAAGGTATGGAAGTGTAGTTTCTTCCACCAAAAGGGTTTAGTCTGATTCCAACCCTAGGTTAGGTAAAAATAACAATCTTTTATAGACCGGTTCGGAACCTTAGCTCATCTGACTTGAAAAAATCACTATAAATCATAGAAAAACTCATTTAGGGGTGAGTTCAGTGGCCTTAGTTCGAGTTGGATGTCTAGTTTGGCCATACCAAAATGTACAACCCAGTTCTTAACCCAATAAAAGCGATGATTATTTCTTTAGGGTCTGGTCCAGCTCGTTGACCCATCAAATCAGCCCACTTGTTGAATTCACCAAAAACTTTAGAAAATTGCAAATGGCATGAGGTCGGACCCTATAGTCTTGTCTTAGGGTCTAGTTGATGTCATAATTTTGTTAGAGCTTAATTATGAACCTTACTAGTTTGAAAGTTGAAAACTTTTCAACCTGGTCCAGAATTTCAACATGCTGTTAACATCCAAAATGAGGAATAAGCTATAAACATAACCAATTATGGTATGGATGAGTCCTTAACACTTATAGAAAGCTAAAAGTACATATATTAATATTGATGAAATGGGTGTAAGGGGTTAATGGGTTCAAGTATGAAATATGATATAAAGACAATGAAAGTATAACATATATAAGTTTTTGTATAGTGAAATACAAATCTCGTTCCGAGTTAGTGACACTTATGCGATTGTAGGTCGTACATAGGAGGTGCAATCTTGACTTGCTATTTTGCTGATAGTAGTGATCTGCAGCTTCATATCAAGTGAGTTCCTTACTACACCGTGTGGATATTATATGTCCTTTACTTTAGCTCATGTGTGATTATTGGATGTGTGTGATTAGTATTAGGCGGGTTTGGGTCTAGTATGAGCAATGTAGGTTGGCTCGACGTACTGAGCAATATAAGGTGGCTCAACGTACTGAGCAACATAGGGTGGCTCGAAGTACTCATCAATATAGAATGGCTTAATGCACTGAGCAATGTAGTACAGAGCAAGACTTGCACAACAAGATGCACTAAGCAAGACTTGCACAACAAGATGCATTAAGCAAGACTTGCATGCACGACTCAGAATGCTGAGAAGATGATAAGATGCAATGAACAAGATTTGTATGCACGGATCGGAGTGCTGAGAAGATGGCACGACTCAACGTACATACATGGTGGAGTAGACTAATGTTTAATGTGATGTTTGTGTTGTATTGTTTCTGTTAGGGTGTCGTATGTATGATTGATATGTTGTGTATTTGTTGGAATTCACTAAGCTTTGTGCTTATCCTTTCATTCTAAAACCACTGTTTCAGGTAGTACTGGTACGGAAGATGGTAAAGCTTGATGAGTACAAACCGACGCGATTTCTCTTTTGGATTATGTTTGATGTTAACATTGTTCGAGTTTTTGACTCCGCTGACTGTTTTGGATAATTGATGACATTATATGTTTTGATGAATGAAATAATACTTATGTTTGAATGTTTTTAATAAAACGATATTTTTATTAATAAAAATGTTTTTTTTTTTAATTTTATTTTACTCTAAAAACTGGGACGTTACAAGTTGGTATCAGAACATAGCTTGAGTGAATCAGACTCACTTCAGCATCTTTTGAACTCAAGTTTGCGCTCAAAGTTTTCCTTTTAAAAGTTTCAAAAGAAAGGGTTTGATGAACGGTGAATCGAAGACATAGTGTGTACTGTCAGCTGATGCGAGTGGGGAAAATGTTTAAGTGCTTAGTTTTTGTTGTTGCTTTCTAGGACATGTATGTATGTTATATGGCCAGTTAGAAAGAATACTTTGAATGTTTTGATTACCTGCTGCTTGCTATTAAAAATGTATGCTAGTGCTGATAGGTTGTTTAGTGAATGTCATAAAGTTTATGCAGCTGGAACTAAATAGTCTTAGAATGCTTGATTTGGACTTATTGCATGTTTCTTGTTTGGTTGTTGTCTTAGGATGGATCTATTATACAAATGCCTATGTGATTCTCCACTGTATACGACTGTGCATTTGCGGGGGGACTCCTCATCACTGGAGGAAATCTAGTCTTAGTTAGAGTAGCAGGGTGGGTGGGATTGCTATCGATCTAGGATAAGTGTTGGCATATAAAGCATATGTGCTAGAATTATCGGTGAAAAGCGAATTGGGCATTTCGGGACGGGTCTCGGAACGGACATGGATAGGTGTGAAAGGTAGTAGCAGAGCTGCTACTATCGAAAGCACAGGATCCACGTTCGAGTCGGGAATTAGTCACGGGGAATCCAAGGAGTTGAGTGTTGCGGTAATTACCATAATATATTTTTGAATGCTAACGAATTGCAGTAACCTTTATCCATTCGATTGTTGAATGATGATCACGAAGTCTAGTGAGGATGGTTCGGGTCCTGGTGTGAGTGTCTAAGAGATTTAGGATCTAATAGCGACTGAGGTGTCGCGGACAATTAGGGAGGAAATCTAGGATATGTTTACCGGGATTAGGTACGAGCTGAGAAACATGTTTGATGAACGGATTGCTACCATTCCAGCCGTCGAGGGTGCACCGACCCGGGTGAGGGAGCTCACGTACCGTGACTTCTCTGCTTGCACACATCCAGAGTTCATGGGAAAGCAGACCCCATTATAAGCATGAGTTGGATATCTGATGTTGAGGGCGCGTTCATCACGAGCGGCTGCTCAGATGACCGAAAGGTTCACTTCGCCATGAACCTTTTACTAGGGACGCGAAGGATTGGTGGGGGATCGAGACCACACTTATACTCTTATAAACCGAGAGATGACCACACTTATACTCTTCTAAAAATCCATTTTAGAATGTCAACCTCCAACATGTTATAAAAAAAGACCTTCATATAGTGTCAAACTTCAACCTATGTTGGGAATTCTGATCCCATTGTAGTAAACACTTGAATTCTAGAAATAGAGATGGCATTCGATGAATGCAATTGCGGAGACAATCAAAACGCAAAGTTCGCGCTAAAAATGCTCAAGTGCCCTAACTTGCTGGACTTCTCTCAAGTAGACCTTTTTGGACAACTTTTCTTGAAATTCCGATCTAGACAAGCTTAAAAAAACTTTTGTGCATCAGAAGAAATTCACCAACTAGAAAAAACAAATCACTTTTATATAATCCCTCTTTAAAAGCTTAAAGACAATTCGGCGACAATAAAAACCAGTCATACAAATAACTTAGCAAATACATCATAACTACACAGAGAAAGATTACCGTGTATACATACATACATACATCGTTATATATGCTTGCATCAAGAATTACACAATTAGTCACTCGCCAGCTGGACGCGGAACTTGTTGCCACCCTGTACAATGCTGAATTACATGTTTCAGTTCCACTGTTGCCGGTTCCACAGTCCATGTTTCATAGTGTTGTCTTGGATGAAATAAACCACTTGTTACATTTGGCGCCAATAATCCCGCCTGAGTTCCAGCCATAAACAAGTCACCCTCAGAGACAATACAACCGCTGCTTGCCACCTCTTTATCACCCGCCTGCACAATGTACAACCATCACTTCACATGGTACAACTCATGTAAAACCGTGAGTAATTTACCTTCTCGGTGAGGTACTTAAAAGCCACCTTCTTCTGTCCCGCTTCATATATATTACATTGCGAGTATATCTAATGTAAACGATAATTAGTATTTAGTACCATACTTTTATAAGATGGTTAAAGATTTAAAAAATAAAAAAGGAAGTTCATCAAATTTGTGTACCTGTGATTCAACACTAGCGCACACAGCATAAATCCCCCAGTTTCTAGTGTAATTGTTATACAAATGAACTTTAGCAAATCTGACACGTGGATGCCTTTGGCGGGTCCCATCAAAGAAACAATGGTGAATTGTTACACACATACATCTATCTCCATGGTGTGATGCATCAGCTCCAATTAACATTGTCTTGTCATGATTTGAAAAATGACAACTAAATTCACACAAGAAATGAAGAAAATAAATTAAATATCAGGTACACAGTTGAAAATGACGAGTAATTACCGGGAAATGGTGATGTTTGTGCTTTGGCGGGTAATATCAATCAATCCATCATCATAATCTTTGAGGCTACAACGATCGATCCATATATGTTTTGAATTAGGTTTGATTTGAATGCCATCAACATCAGGCCCTCTACCGCCTTCAAATTCCAAGTTGCAGATAATCACATGTTCACATTCTTTCAGTCTTAGTCCCTTGCCAGTTAGCTTGATCCTTTGTCCACGTCCATCAATGGTTTTGTAAGATGATACATTTAGATAAGATGACAGTTGAATGGTACCCGAAACTTCAAATACGATCCACAGAGGTTCTTTCTTGCGGCATCCAGCACGAAGTGAACCAGGGCCGTCATCTATAACAAGTTAAAAGCTTTTTATTCATGTATAACACCAATGATCTGAAAACGAATAGATTGAATACGAGTGAATTTGGTACATTTTCGGCAAATAAATCGATTTGAGAATTGGTACTTTATATAAGAAAACCCTAATTATCGAACAAAACGATAACGACAGTCGAGAACGATAATTAATCGAAGAGACGAAACCTGATAGTGTAGTGACATGATAGAGTGGTCCATGAAGTCCGCCGATGGCGAAGCGACCGAAGCCCTCTGCTTGACCGGCGAGAGCTCGCAAGTTACAGTCGACTTGAGAGTAAGGAAGTGATACTACTGCCATTTTGTTATGCCTAACTGAGGCCGCCGGGATTTGTGGTGCGTTATCTGATGGAGGTCCGTAATAATAGTTAGGGGCTTGGACTGGCGTTTGGCCATTTGTACGGTTTCTTAGGTGGTGGCGCCCGCCGGAGTTATGGTTCCCCATTAATGATTGTAAGTTTTGATTGAAAACCGGTTTTGTCGATTACTGATTCGCCGACACCCCGAGTCGACTCAACTGACCGGTATTCCATTCTTGTGCATCAGGTAAAGCGGTTGACGCAGAATATTTTGGATTTCCGATAAAAAGAATTATGTGATTTATATCAATAGCATGTGATATCTAATAATAAATCGGATAAAATGTTGATCAAAGTTTATTGACAACTTGCATCTAAACGGGAATCTTATGATTATACAATTACATGACATGAATTGATTGAAACATGCACTTTAATTCATGTTAATGTGACTTTAGTTTTTTACTGGATGATTAACTTCGGAAATATACCTCTAATATGTTATACAACTTCATGTTATTTGTCACACTCGGTTATGTTCTGTTCAATGTTGTAAAACTCAGTTAATTCGGACGAATACTTGGACTCGACCTCTTACTGAGGCGAGTTAAGGCAACGCGGCCAAACAACTCGGAAATCGGTAATATTGGTTTGACCGGTACTACTCAAGTCAAACTGGGTAAAAATCGGTCAAACTCTGAGCAACTTGGTCCAACTCGGTCAAACTATTTTTTTGACTTTTTTTATAAAAATAAATAACTGTAATTGTTAAGTAATTTTTAACATACCGACAACCTCTGACGAGCTTCTACTTCTTCACCATAAGCTGCTAAGTCTCGTCTTCCACTTTGGGGTCTTCCACCTTCACCTGACGAACTTCCATACTCTTCGGAGCAACAAGTCTCGAATTCTGACCAACTTCCCTTCACAACCCTGAAGCCCTGACACAGGGCCGGTCCGAGTTTATTTTAGGCTCGGGGCAAAATTAAGAAAAAGGCCCTTAAAGTCTGTGAGTATTTTAAAGTTATATTCAGATAATATTAATTTGAAAACTGGAGCATAATAAACATGAGTTAATACCCAATACCAATATAAGTGCAACAAATTAAAAAGTGTGTGTGTGTATATATATATATATATATATATATATATATATATATATATATATATATATATATATATATATATATATATACACACACACACACATACATACACGTTTGAAAAACACAATCTACCAGATACATATGAAAGTTTGTAAAAGAATAAAAAAATTAATTTTTAAAAAGAATATAATTCTTCAAAAACAAGTATGCATAAAAATATGTAAAATAAGTAATTTTGTAAAAACTTATTCTTAAAAAACTAACTTGTAAAATAAAATGTAAAACGATAAATATATAATAATATTGAAAAAAAAAAGTAACTTTTAACAAATAAATTTATTTAAAATATTCCGATTTGTAATTGTCAAATGGCTTTTAAATGTAATAGTTTTGTTTAGGAGAAAAGATACAATTACATATACCAAAATGCTTGTAACGACTATTACAGGAACATGGGCCTTTAATAAATGGTCATATTAATGATTTTAAACGTAATATTCTTTTGACTGAAATAAAAAAGGAACATGAGCCTTTAATAAATGGACATATTAATGATTTTAAATGTAATATTCTTTTGACTATATTAAAAAAAAATTACAATCAATGGGAATCAAACCACCATCCACTCTTTCAAGTAACTGCATCTCTACCAATTAATCTAAAGCGTCTATATTGAAAATGCTGCAAATACAATTATATATATAATAAGCAGCAGAAATAAATTCGGGGCCCTATTTTTCGCGAGGCCCAGGGCGATCGCCCAACTTGCCCTGCCCATTGGGCCGGGCCTGCGGCCTGACAAGGCCAATTTGATTGCACAGAACACAAATCTTCACATCCGGCTCCCGTCCCGACGGTAAGGGTCCTCCACTGTAACGCCAAGACATGTTTTATTATATAATTATAATAAAAGGGCAAAATGGTCATTTTACCTTAGAAGGGTAAATTGGTCTTTTGGACAGAAAAGTATTTGGTTTGAAATAATATTTTGAGTTTTGGACTTAAAATGTTATAAAACGGATTTTTGGTCGTTTTACCACAAAAGGGTAATTTGGTCATTTGACCATGTAAAGGACCAAATATGAAAAATATTGTTGTTTGTGGCAAATGTATAAAGAATGAAAGTTTTATTGTAATAAAACTTGATTTTGTGGTCAAAGTTCAAGAAAATGAACTTTAGGACTAAAAATGTAAAAATTTGAAGTATAAATAGAAGAGAGTTGACTCTCTCTTTGACTGGCCATTTGTGCAGCAACGGGAGAAGAGTTTTGAGAGCAATTTCTGGAAATTCTTGAAGCTTGAAGCATGGAATTGGAATCATGGCTTGGAATTGGTGATTCCTTTGTTAATCAAGGTTAGTAAACTTGATTTTAACCAAGTTCTTGAAGTGTTCTTGGTTTGGTTTTATAGAAACTGAAATTTGTACATTTCAGTTATGATTATGTGGTTTAAATGGTTTATTACTTCCATTAAGTCATGCTAGAAAGGACTTAACTCAAGAAAATGGAAGTAGGTTGTTATTGTTGATGAATTTGAAGTTTTGGGGTTTTGGAACTAAGAACCCTAATTCTTCATTTTGATTGATTTAGTTGTTTTGAATGGTTGAAAACCTTGTTAAAGTATAAGGTTTTAGCCTAGAAACAAACCCCAAACGATTAAGGACTGGATTAAGGACTTAATGGGCTAAAACTGCGTGCTACAGTGCACAAATCGCGGCTGGACAGGAGACCTGGGCAGGCGCCAGGCGCAGTGCGCCCTGTCCTGGGCACAGTGCGCCCTCCAGGCAGGGGCCAGGCAGGGGATCAAAAATGCTAACTTTTGTTTGGCTTGTCCGTTTTAGCTCAAATTTGGACCATAGGCTCGTTATGGTCTGAAAAGTTTGGGAAAAATTTTATATTGAGTTTTCGACCCCTCGGGGGCACTGTAGATCGACTCGAATGCCTCGGTGAATAGTAAAATTCACAAAAAGTTATTAAACGGAAAGTTTATTAACTAGGCATTGTTTATAATGATATTGTATTGAACTCTATTGTATTAGAGTTAATTGGAATGGCTATTAACCTATTATCATTTGGTATATAAATGATTATATAGGTGTGGGACAAAATGGTTGTGGTGCACGCAAAGGCAAGAAACAACCGGGATTTAAATGCAGCTAGTATCCAGGTGAGTAATCTCACTGATATCATATATGATATATGATGATTGAATTGTTACAGGTTGAAATTGACTTGTGGGACGAAAATGACAAGTTTGAAGATATATGAAGACGACAATACCAGATAAGCCGTGAGTCTATAATAGACAAGAACGGAGCTGTGAGTCAAACCTATATAGACAACAGCGGGCTAACCCGTGAGTCTAGGCAACAGCGGGCTAACCCGTGAGCCATGCTTTATTTTGATAAACCTATATAGACAACAGCGGGCTAACCCGTAAGTCTAGGCAACAGCGGGCTAACCCGTGAGCCATGGTTTATTTTGATGAGCCAAATTTATATAGACAACAGCGGGTTAACCCGTGAGTCTAGGCAACAGCGGGCTAACCCGTGAGCCACGGCAACAGCGGGCTAACCCGTGAGCCACAATTGGATGTTATATACAAACGGTGTAGCCTATACGGCTATGATATTCTGGTGCGGCCTATACGGCTATGATATTCTGGTGCGGCCTTCGGGCTATGATAAACTGGTGCGGCCCTCGGGCTACGATTCATACGCTGGAAATGTTTTGGTACGGCTTGTATAGCCATGACAAATGATACGACTCATATAGTCATGATATATGGTATAGTCAGGTATGACTAAGAAAGAAGGGACAGAAATGATACAGAATTGATACGATCGGTATGCAAATAACATATTAGATGTAATAGAGTGATTTGATAATCACATGATATGACGTTACAGTCGGTGAGACTATATAGTAGGATACGAAATCCTAGAATACATGATCAGCCGGTAAGGCTAGTAGTTTGGATCCGATATCCAGACAGATTTATACTGTTAGTCGGTAGCGACTATAAAATGGAATTTGATTTGAAAAGAATGATTAGGAAGATACTTATCATATATAATGATTTATATATGAATGAATTTCTAATGCTTGTTATTTGCAGATACGATTACTCACTGAGTTTTGTAGCTCATACCGTTTGTTATATGTCCCTGCAGGTTAACATAACCCTGGTAAGGGTAAGGATAAAGTCCGTGACTCAAGAAGTGGACTTGTAGATGCTGTCAGTAGCAGCCCGGCTTCAAAGGAGACTATGGTATTTTATACTCTCCTTGATACACTTGTACCCGTGTTTATTAAAATATACCCCTTTGTTATGGTTTTATGTATTGAAACCTTGGTTTTAAATGAAAAATTTTTCAAGGGTGTTTTGTTTTAAAAGCCGGGTGTTACAAGTTGGTATCAGAGCCGTGGTTTAAGTAAACTAGGTGTCTATAGAGTAGATTCCTGGACTTAAACCCTGAGATAGTAGACATGATGCATAGTTAGACGTATATAGTTGTTATTATACATATATAACCTAACTGTTGCTAACTTCTGACGTATAAGAAGTATGAACTGTAAATCTCCTTGGGAGACATTTAGGGCGCGAAGCTCTAGGAAATTGATCAACCATCTCTCAAGACTCCGTTGTATGAAGAGCAAGAAGGGGGACGAATAGCAGAAAAACCCACATGACAAGCAGTAGTGTAATACCTTAATTTTAAATTATAGTATAATTATGTTAAATATATATTTATACGAGATTAGATGAGTTAAAAACGTGAGTTAAAACGAAAAGATGAAATTGACCCTTAAAGGTCGTGTTGGCTAACCCGGGTCGTGTAAGTGCCTTAGAATATCAACGAAGTGGAAATAAACCAAACCAAACCAAACCCGGGGCGGGTTTTTAAACCCGGGTCGAGTTAGGCTGAAACCCGGATCGAGTTATTAGGGCCGGGTCGGGTTCCGTCAGGAAAAAGAAAAGGGTTTAGCGTAAACCCAGGTCGGGCTGTCAAACCAGGGTCGGGCTGCGGGGTTGAGCCCGGGTCGGGCTGTCGGACACGGGTCGGGTTTCGTACCGACCCCACCCCTTTTATATCGCGATTTCACGCATTTGTTGGGTTATTTCCGAGCCAAAACCTCTCTCTAACCCTAGATACATTCCTCTTTCGTTCTTGGACCAAGTTGGAAGGCTAAATCGAGTTGGATTAAAGTGATTTTCGATATTTAGCTTATTGAAGGTAAGGTATTCACTTTTATCCTTTTTGAAAGATTGATTTTTGTCATTTGAGTTGGGTTTCGAGTTGTGGTAAAGAACCACCTAAGAATGGTTGGAATTTGAACATATACACTTGGTTAGATGTGTTGAATGATTCTAAGTTCTTGATTTCAAGGTTAATGAGTTTGATTTCTAAGGTTTCAAACCCTAGATACTCAAATCCGAGAATATACTTTGAATTAGCTTATATATTGATAGTAGGTTGTTATTATAGGTTATATAGAGTCCTTGATGTGATTGTTATGAAGTTTTAACGGTTGATTTGGTATAAAACCTCTAAATTGGAGGTTTTGAACCTTATAGTGTATGATGTTCATAGATGATGATCTTGTTAGCTATAAATTCTTGGTCTAATGAGTTAGATATGGTTAAATTGTTTTGAGAATGTTGAAGTATGATATGTAATATCGTTTTGAGCAGATACACATAGGAGGGAAGGAGATACACGAGGCACAGGTGGACCCCGGACTGAACAGACATCAGGTGAGTAGTTATAATTCATTATAAATAGTTTGATTATAACTAAATTGACTTATTGTACATCTTAATTGGTTGAGATAACCAATTAACCTGACTTAAACAAGATTGAGAATTTCTTGTTGATGTGATTGCTTAGCTTGGTTGAATACATTCAATGACTGAGATAGTCATTGAAACAGAGATCTGTGATTTAAATTGTGGAAATTTTGATAACTATTAGATTGATTTCTAAACCTTGATATATTTTCTCACTGAGCTTAATTAGCTCATAAAAGTAGTTATATGGTTTGTGTTATAGGTGACAGGGGTAAAAAGATAGCAGAGGGATGATTGCATGGATATGAGACTAGACTTGAACTGTTTGTAAACCTGAATACACTTTTGTATAGTTTTGTAAACAGTCTTTTGTAAACCAGTTTTTGGACCTGTTGTTTAAAAGTACTTGTTCTTTGATTTCTACTTGTACTTTTGTTGCTTAATCTTGATTATACCATGATCACTGTGTTATTTTTGAGTGATTATGATGTAATCCAGAGATAAGAAACTGGTGTTACAAGTAGTAGCTGATGTGGTCAGATAAAGAAATCGGTTGCTCACCTTGGTTGATATTCAAGGTGAAAGAACAGTAGTTGAGACTACAAGAAAAGCAGAAAAATATTAGTGGACGCTTCAGGAAAAGCTACCACGAATTGGGTCCAATCTTAAAGGAAAGGGACCAGAACGATAAGATGATGTTGTATAAGAAGTGCAGGAAAAGCACTCAGAACATTTTAGAGTTGAGACTCTATCGTTGACATGCTGAAATTGCAGAAAATGAGAGCATATTGCTCGTGTTTGTTGTATGGGACGGAAGTGGTTCCAGCGTGGAACTATAGATCACTTCCTTATGAAATACTCACATGCTAAATGTGGAGTAACGGGTGATGAACCCAGGAAAGAAAGAAGAAATGAATGGTTAAAAAGGACCAGTGGTACCTTGAGCATTCCAGCAGATTGTGGAAGAAGCTCGTGAGGAGACTGATACGATCTCCGATATAATTCTTCTGAATATAACTCGTGTATGTTATATTTGATCCATGAAGCTATGCTTGGGATCGATGACTTGATGTCTTGTTGGAATATTTCATCAACGATTTTGGATGAAATTTTGGAAGAAGCTATAGCAGATAGCACGAATGTTCTAGATATTGAACACATTGAAAGTAATCTGCCTAGGATTTACGGGACCATTTTCCCTATGAATCTAAAGCCGATAACTACCAGTGAATCTGAAGCAATTGTGCTTATGAATTGGTTAGCACTGATTTATGCTAACATGAATTGTAGAAACAAGAACATTATTGTTCTTAAAGCAGAAATGAAATGGATGGAAATCCATAGTAAATGACCGTTGTTGAGAATACCGGTTATTTTCTTTGCTTAAACTCAGAAAAGAGTTAGTAAAAGAAAGATGTTATAATTGGCATACGTGGTATTGGCCAAGTTAGATAAAGCAGTGATAGTAGTGTGCTACTTTAAATAAATTCTCGGATGTTTCTTTTGAAAAGAACTTCCAGGATTTCTGCCAGATTGGCGAGAAGAGTTTATGATAAAGCTGATTTTGGGAGCCGTTTTTGATATATGGGCTCTTTATTGATTTGCATCCGTAGAGATGGCAGAGTTGAAAAATTACTAGAAGAAAATTTTGTATTAGGGTCTCTTATGACCGTATGTGTCATCGTATGGAGCCCTATCTTGTTTGAAAAGAAGAAAGACAAGTTAATACATATGTGCATTAACTAATGAGAATCTGATATTCTCGAAACCAGATCGAATATGAGGTACGTTTGTACCAGATATTGGAGTTATTTCACTGAGTTAAGTGATATGTAAAATTCTCCAAGTATGAAATTTGGCAAAAAGAAGTTTTATACTCTTTGGCATGTTAATAAAGCCAGAGATGATAAAGTATATCCAGTGGAAAAGATACTGTGATAGAAAGGGAACCGCCTTGGAATCTGACTGAAATTAGTAGTAGTTTCCTTGGATTGGCGGGTTAATTTAGGAGAGTTGTAGAAAGCTGCTCCTTGAATGTTGTTCAGTTGATTAAAGTTGACTAATAAAAGTGAAAAAAAAATCTGAGTGGTAGAAAGACCACAGGTATCTTGTAAAGGTTTGGAATAAACCTAGTGTGAAACTCTGACGTTAGCTTTGATGCTAAGAGGAGAAGATAAATTGGATTAAATAAATGCATTCAGATCTGACTGTAGATGCATGATGTTGCAGTAGCAACTATAATTTTGGCATTGAAGCTTTGGAAACACTATCGATATAGTGTAAAGCTTACTGTTATAAGGATCATAAGAGTTTGAAATGCTTAATTGATCAAAAAGCAGTTGAATATGAGATAGCAAAGATAGATGGGTTACTTAGAGATTTCAGGTATGAAATCTTGTACCATCTCAAAAAGGACAGATGTGTCTATAGATGCCTTGAATTAGAAAGAGTATCTTTTGAAAGATACAACCACATGCGTGAGTGTGACGAATTGATTACCTGAGTTGATTCGGGTAGCACAGAAAGATGTGTGCACGTTTGAACATGTGAATAATAAATAAATGATTGAATATTAGCAGAAGCTAGTTGGAAAATCACAGCGATTTAAACCCTTGGTGGTTGTGAATGTGGATTCCAAAGCAAAGGGAAACATGAAAATCATCTTGAAAAGATGTATTTTGTACTAGATATGCAGTATACCCGGAGCAATACTAGACTGGATAGGTCGATAAAAACCTATGTGTTGGTGGCCGGGACAGAAGAAAGACATTGAAAGACACAGGAAAAGTATTTGACTTGTACGTGAAGTAAAGTCAAACCGGTAGAAACGTGCGAAGAAATTGACCCATTGTTGGCCCCAGTAAAGAAATGGGACAACATTGTTATAGACTTTGCGATGAAGTCTCTGCAAATACCGTATATTGATGAACAAAGTGACCTGATGATGCAGATTTTAGAAGATGTGCTTGAAATTGCACAGCAAACCCTAGTAGAAGATGAGGGAATTGTCTATCTTAGATAGAAATTTCAAGAAATAGCAGCCTACATGCTGGTAGTTTGGTGATTCACATGAAGAATGGTATGAAATATCGGGATATCCTTCGATTTATTGGATTGAAGATGTAATAAAGCCGTTAGCTAGATCTTGGATTCTTGCATAAACTGAAGAAAAGACTTGATGAGCACGAACGATATTGAAGAATGGTTAAGAATTTGTAAAGGTGGTATGTGGAACACCGAATATAAACCTTTGAAATACTAAGTAAAGGAATGTGGTAATACGAAAAGTAAACCTTTGGAAAGGTTAAAAATTTGTTTGGGACGACAAGAAAGGAATTATGTGTTGGTAATTTTCAACAATTTCCTTATGATGAGATGAAGAAAGCTACGTAGTTAAGGTACCCGGGACAACCGGAGGAATGATATGCAAGTTGTGATGTGATCACTAGATAAGAAGACTAGTATGGTTAAGTGCTTAGGCAATACCATATAGATTCCGACATGACGTGGAAGACCGAAAGCGAAACGAGTAAGACATACCTCAACTCCTTGTATGATTTCGGGGACGAAATCTTTTGAAGGAGGGGAGAATTTGTAACGCCAAGACATGTTTTATTATATAATTATAATAAAAGGGCAAAATGGTCATTTTACCTTAGAAGGGTAAATTGGTCTTTTAGACAGAAAAGTATTTGGTTTGAAATAATATTTTGAGTTTTGGACTTAAAATGTTATAAAAACGGATTTTTGGTCGTTTTACCACAAAAGGGTAATTTGGTCATTTGACCATGTGAAGGACCAAATATGAAAAATATTGTTGTTTGTGGCAAATGTATAAAGAATGAAAGTTTTATTGTAATAAAACTTGATTTTGTGGTCAAAGTTCAAGAAAATGAACTTTAGGACTAAAAATGTAAAAATTTGAAGTATAAATAGAAGAGAGTTGACTCTCTCTTTGACTGGCCATTTGTGCAGCAACGGGAGAAGAGTTTTGAGAGCAATTTCTGGAAATTCTTGAAGCTTGAAGCATGGAATTGGAATCATGGCTTGGAATTGGTGATTCCTTTGTTAATCAAGGTTAGTAAACTTGATTTTAACCAAGTTCTTGAAGTGTTCTTGGTTTGGTTTTATAGAAACTGAAATTTGTATATTTCAGTTATGATTATGTGGTTTAAATGGTTTATTACTTCCATTAAGTCATGCTAGAAAGGACTTAACTCAAGAAAATGGAAGTAGGTTGTTATTGTTGATGAATTTGAAGTTTTGGGGTTTTGGAACTAAGAACCCTAATTCTTCATTTTGATTGATTTAGTTGTTTTGAATGGTTGAAAACCTTGTTAAAGTATAAGGTTTTAGCCTAGAAACAAACCCCAAACGATTAAGGACTGGATTAAGGACTTAATGGGCTAAAACTGCGTGCTACAGTGCACAAATCGCGGCTGGACAGGAGACCTGGGCAGGCGCCAGGCGCGGTGCGCCCAAGCCCCTGGCGGGGTGCGCCCAGGCGCAGTGCGCCCTGTCCTAGGCGCAGTGCGCCCTCCAGGCAGGGGCCAGGCAGGGGATCAAAAATGCTAACTTTTGTTTGGCTTGTCCGTTTTAGCTCAAATTTGGACCATAGGCTCGTTATGGTCTGAAAAGTTTGGGAAAATTTTTATATTGAGTTTTCGACCCCTCGGGGGCACTGTAGATCGACTCGAATGCCTCGATGAATAGTAAAATTCACAAAAAGTTATTAAACGGAAAGTTTATTAACTAGGCATTGTTTATAATGATATTGTATTGAACTCTATTGTATTAGAGTTAATTGGAATGGCTATTAACCTATTATCATTTGGTATATAAATGATTATATAGGTGTGGGACAAAATGGTTGTGGTGCACGCAAAGGCAAGAAACAACCGGGATTTAAATGCAGCTAGTATCCAGGTGAGTAATCTCACTGATATCATATATGATATATGATGATTGAATTGTTACAGGTTGAAATTGACTTGTGGGACGAAAATGACAAGTTTGAAGATATATGAAGACGACAATACCAGATAAGCCGTGAGTCTATAATAGACAAGACTGGAGCTGTGAGTCAAACCTATATAGACAACAGCGGGCTAACCCGTGAGTCTAGGCAACAGCGGGCTAACCCGTGAGCCATGCTTTATTTTGATAAACCTATATAGACAACAGCGGGCTAACCCGTGAGTCTAGGCAACAGCGGGCTAACCCGTGAGCCATGGTTTATTTTGATGAGCCAAATTTATATAGACAACAGCGGGTTAACCCGTGAGTCTAGGCAACAGCAGGCTAACCCGTGAGCCACAATTGGATGTTATATCCAAACGGTGCAGCCTATACGGCTATGATATTCTGGTGCGGCCTATACGGCTATGATATTCTGGTGCGGCCTTCGGGCTATGATAAACTGGTGCGGCCCTCGGGCTACGATTCATACGCTGGAAATGTTTTGGTACGGCTTGTATAGCCATGACAAATGATACGACTCATATAGTCATGATATATGGTATAGTCAGGTATGACTAAGAAAGAAGGGACAGAAATGATACAGAATTGATACGATCGGTATGCAAATAACATATTAGATGTAATAGAGTGATTTGATAATCACATGATATGACGTTACAGTCGGTGAGACTATATAGTAGGATACGAAATCCTAGAATACATGATCAGCCGGTAAGGCTAGTAGTTTGGATCCGATATCCAGACAGATTTATACTGTTAGTCGGTAGCGACTATAAAATGGAATTTGATTTGAAAAGAATGATTAGGAAGATACTTATCATATATAATGATTTATATATGAATGAATTTCTAATGCTTGTTATTTGCAGATATGATTACTCACTGAGCTTTGTAGCTCATACCGTTTGTTATATGTCCCTACAGGTTAACATAACCCTGGTAAGGGTAAGGATAAAGTCTGTGACTCAAGAAGTGGACTTGTAGATGCTGTCAGTAGCAGACCGGCTTCAAAGGAGACTATGGTATTTTATACTCTCCTTGATACACTTGTACCCGTGTTTATTAAAATATACCCCTTTGTTATGGTTTTATGTATTGAAACCTTGGTTTTAAATGAAAAATTTTTCAGGGGTGTTTTGTTTTAAAAGCCGGGTGTTACATCCACTCTACCCGGATCTGCAACCCGAAACTTGGATAGATTTCATGCAATGTACACGCCTATCACCACTCCATACTTTTCACATCTTATCTAAAGATTCATCGAATCCATTTGTAGGAGAAATTAGTGACGTAAACTATCACTACTAACTTTTCAACATCTTTTATGTTTGGGTTCCTGTTTTTCCAATTTCCAATTATCTATTATCACCTTGTATCATGCTCCATATTGGGCAATCAAGATGTTGTTGGTTTTCTAAATGCAATGCCTTGGTAGAAACACAATCTCAAACAACTAGGGTTGTAACAGTTACCCTAAACGCTTACCTGTTCTCCTTGTATGGCATAAAACCGCTGATATGATTATATTGAATATGTTGAGCGTAATTAGCAAATCCCCTCCCTTTAAGAAGATGAAATCATCAATCAAAAGTAAACGGTGGCAATCAGCATGACTAGTGTTTCTCCGCTTGGATTATCGGTTATAGGGTTGTTCTTTGAACAACACATAAGTTTCATATAATTTTTATATGATTTTGAAAGTTCTAGTCTTCTTCGTAATGGTAAAAGTTTTGGATAGGGTTATCAGTGTAAAAACACATCTTAAGACCACTATACTCCGAGCTTAGAGACTTATTAAGCACTTATATACAAAAATAACACTAAAAAGCCTAAAATATAAAACGCCATATAATTTTAAATTTGTTCATATGAGCTTCGGACTTATTGATATTAGTTTCAAACTTGTTCTTAGTTAAGAATTTGTTCATACTGTCAACTTTTTTTCTTTGCACAATGTCCTAGAATATATGTTATATAGTTTTTTATGCCCTAGATAACATTTATACACCTTTAAACTGGATTTTTGAATTTCTTATAATAATGTTTGAAATATTACAACTGTCTGTATTAATGTTTCAGGAACATCATAAAAATGAGAACTGTTTACTTCAATTGTGTCACAGTATCGAACAAAGAGAACTACTAAGAGGCATGATGATGATTTATGATAACATTATAACTTTAAATAAAAAGACACTGCATGATGTAGTTCGAAATTGGCCAAAATTTCAAAGTAGGTGATCATTTGAATGATGGTCAAAGTTTTACATGTAAGAAACAAAAATGATCATTTTGGTGAATGAATATCCCTAAAAGATGTTCATTTCAAGAAGCAGAGTCAAGCTTATAAGACCCTTCGAGCCAATGCTCCTCACGAATCTTATATATGTCCGTTTAAAGCGTGTTCATTTTCTTCCATGTTTTTCGTGTTCTTACTAATTCATAAGCTTCTGCTAGATCTAGTCCATGTCGATATTTCATCGATTGCCTTAAACCATGTAAACTTCATAATTGATATATGTTGTGATTTCCCCGGAAACCAACTCATATAAACAAGAAAACCCAAAAATCAAATCGATAGGGAGTGCCCATAGTTTGAGCCGATTGGTGTTAATAACCCTACCAAAATACACTCTACACCAATTACCATGGTATACGAATTTATTGATAAGGATAAGTTGGTAGTTATTTAAAAGTCTAAGGGCTGAAGATAACTTATCTATGAACCTCGTTGCGAAACATTTAAATAAACGAGGGAGTCTTAACGAATCACAAATGCAAAACTTAATAGTTATGGAAATACGGTAGCACCATTGACCGGAATATTAAACGAAAACCACCGCATTCTTCCCGTCTCCGGCAGCTCTTTCATTCCTATAAACCCTAATCCCACCTACTGTCCTCCACGCCTGTAATGATCTCATATTTTCTTTTCACTCGATAAATATAACCAACGATGAACACCGTCTTCGAAGGTAACCCTGATTTCTCCAATTTCGTTTCATAGACACTCACACACACACACACACCCACGCACTCACCTGAACGTGCTAATTATATGTTCTCTGAGATTTGATTTTGTTCGGCTATGAGGTTTGGTTATGTATCATTGTCAAAGACCATATAGATCTTACAGAATCAATATCGATTGTATATATGGTAGTATTTGAATTGAAATGGTTTTCTATTACTGAAATATATCGTTAATGGTACTTGATTGTTGTGATGAAGGAGATGAAATGGATCCAGAAATGGGTTCAGATTCAGGCACAAATCCATTTCTTCAAAGGTCTCCGTCTCCCTCTCCTTCCCATATGCCAATAGACCCGTTCCCTTCTCCTTCCCCTAGAACTCCTGCATTAGTGGTATCCAATTCCGGTAAGTTATCACTTTCATCAAATACTGGTAAAATGGGTACTCCTATGCACGGATCCGGTTCATGCAAGTCACTATCCCACACTAGTTCCACAAATACATGGGGGTTTTCCAGTTCAGGAAAGTCGCTATCAGGGAAGTCATTAATGGGTCAAAGTGGAAAGAAGAAGTATGTGAAACAGGTGACAGGAAAACACAAAGACACTGAGCTTCACTTAGCTGCAAAACGTGGAGATGTTATGGCAGTTAAGTTGATTCTTGATGACATTAATGAGCAAATGCTGAGCACTATGACAGGTGCTGAGTTTGATGTGGAGGTGGCTGAGATCAGAGCTTCAGTTGTGAGTGAGGTGAATGAGCTTGGAGAAACCGCTTTATTTATAGCTGCAGAAAGAGGGTATGTTGAAGTTGTGAAGGAACTATTGCCATACACAACTAAAGAAGGACTTGGTTTGAAGAACAGATCCGGTTTTGATCCTTTGCACATTGCCGCTAGAGAAGGTCACCAAGGTAATGTAATCTTTATTAAGAGTAAATAGAGTAAATTACAGAAAGAGTCCCTGTGGTTTGGGGGTACTTACAAAAGGAGTCCTACTTTTCAATCTCAACTCTATGGGTCCTTTTGGTTAACGATTACTTTCAAAAAGAGTCCCCTAACACGTTACCGTTTGATATTACCGTGAGAATGGTATCTGTGCCCCTCACGTGAGGGCAAAATAGAAATTTCCCATGGCGACTGGCATGCACAAGATCTTCTTCGCGCCATCACCATTAATGCAGCTATCAGAAAATCTCACAGTGTCATCATCACCACCTGGTAAGAAGGTACTGATCGAGTGAAAGGAAGACGGCGTAACCCTAAATCCGACTAAACGAAGGTTGACGATGTGGAAGATTAGGGAAAAAGATGGCGACGGTGAACATAGCAACTCTTACGGTATGTGATTACGTGGAAATACGAGATGACGAGAGTCGATGTTAACCCTAAAATCGTGCGCATTTGTTGCAGGTGATAATCACAGTCTGTTCAGTTTGGAAATCAACCATGGCGGTGTATTCGTTCAATCCAGTGTCTTAAGGTATGAGAAAGGGAATGTAACATTTGTTGATAATGTCGATATTGATGAGTTTAGTCTCATCGAGCTGTCTGAAATGTTGAAAGAAATTGGTTACCGGTCACCTGAACCTGTGTACTTCCACTTCCGTTTACCACTGATAGACCTAAATAAAGGGCTCGTACCCTTATCTTGTGACGCAGATGTAATGGTCCTTGGTCGGTATGTTAAACTTACCGACGTAATTGGTGTGTATGTGGAGCATGGAAACTCTACACTAAATAATTACGGAAGAAGCCTGTTAAAAGATTTCATGAACCTTGATGAATCACCCGCTTCACCCGAATACAATCGAGAGATGACTAAATTTTGTCCTAATAGTGAAGCGAAGAAAAAATTAACGTTTGATTTGAATGTCCCTTCAAACGGAATTGATGAAAATACTCGAAAGGATTCTTCATCTAAGGAATTGGTTATTTACAAACCAAAGGTACATCAAGTTCAAATGCAGAATAAGGTTGATAAGGGTAACAACTGTGTGTCGTCAGCAGACCAAAACAACATTTTTGATTTACCTCCCGTTCAGGTTATAAATCTGGACATTGATGATGAGATACAACGATATGTTGGGGTAAACCCAAGACAGGGCAGGGTAATTACAGAGATCATAGGTGGGACTAATGTGGATGAAATATACGAAATGGGATTTACAGAGGAGGGGTTGCAATGGAGCTTGACGAACGATTATGCTTTTAATTTGGAAGCCGATTGTGAACGAGAGTGGACTGATGCAGTCCAAAAGAAAGTAACTGATGCAAAGAAGACGAATGAGTCAATAGGAGATTTATCTGAAGATGAAGGAAGTAGAGGAAGTGAGTTTAGATTTGCAAGGCAAGAGACGGATGCATTTGAAGAGATTGATGTAGTAGTTGGACCATATCAAGGTGTGTTGGACCCTCCACTAGAGAATGAAGAAAACGATGTGGTAGTTTTGGATACAGACGCATTTACAAGCCATGAAATTCCAACAAATGCACGAGAAACTCTCCTGAAAAACCTAAAGAAACCGGTGACATGCTCAGCCGGTGAAGTTCATGAAGCTGATTTCAGATTGGGAGAGACTTTTACGAGCAGAGAGGTGGTAAAAGAGGCAATTCATAATTTGTCCCTCCAAACTCGAAGACAATTAAAAATAATGAAGAATGACTTGGATCGAATGCGTGCAAATTGTCGAGGAATTGTCCCAGGTATGAATGATCATCTCATTGGAATAAAGGAAAACAGAAAGGGTAGAAAAGTCACAATGGCAGAAATTTTTTGTCCTTGGGTTTTATATGTGACTTGGTCGGCTGAAGAAGAAGTATGGATGGTTAAAACATATGACCCTACTCACACCTGTATTCAAACACGTGAAGTCAAGAGCTGCACGCAAGGTTATATCGCAACTAAAATTTCAAGCCAAATAGCTGGAAACCCTAATATTCCTGTTTCATCCCTTAAACGTGAATTGCAATCAAAATACAAAATTGACCTGCCATTCATGAAGGTTTATAGAGCCAAACAGCTTGCCCTAAACAAGCTGAGGGGGGATTATGAAAAACAATATGGTATGCTCAGAGACTACGGCCTCGAACTTCAATTACGAAACCCTGGTACCACGGTCAAAATCGCAGTTGAATCGGAGCCAAATTACGACATTCAAACAAGAGTCTTCAAACGAATCTATATTTGTTTGGGTCCCCTGAAAGATGGCTTCAAATACGCTCAGCGAGAGTTGATAGGGTTGGATGGTGCCTTCATGAAAGGTCCATATCCAGGGCAAGTGCTAAGTGCAGTGAGTATCGACGGTAATAACGGTATTTATCCGGTCGCGTATGCCATTGTTGAGACTGAGAATAAGAATTCGTGGACATGGTTTCTTAACTGTTTGGGGGAGGACCTAGACATTGGCTCAAACACTAATTTTACCTTCATCAGTGATCGCCAAAAGGTTAGTGATACTTACTTGAGTAATGTTCTTTAATTATTTTCATAATAATGAATTTTAACATTCCTGTCCTTCTAAACATGACGACAATTAGGGCCTCCTACCTGCACTATCAAATGTTTTCCCTTGTGCCGAACACAGATTTTGTGTAAGGCACATTCACGAAAACATGAAACTGTATTGGAAGGGTACACCTCTCAAGGAACAATTTTGGAAATGTGCGACATCAACAACTGTTCCTCATTTCACTAAGAACATGGAGGAACTGAAAAAGCTTTCCCAGCTGGCATATGAGTGGCTTAAAAGGATCCCTGGTAAACATTGGACGCGAAGTGAGTTTTCAGGTATAAATATTTTGCAGATTAAGGTGTTTGTCAAATAAATTTAAGTTGTTTAATTGTTCATAATACTTCGAATTTGCAGGCCGTGCACACTCAGATTTGTTGTTGAACAATCTCTGTGAAGTTTTCAACTCCAAGATTGTAGATGGCCGGGATCGCCCAATCATATCTGCGTTGGAGTATATCAGGGAATACCTGATGAAGAAAATTGTTACAGTGCAAACAATGATAGGTAAGAGTAAAGGTGTGTTGACCCCAACAGCTCAAAGGTTGTTAGACAAAATTAAGGATGAAGCTGCAAACTGTAAGTGCATTTTCAATGGAAATGGGAAATACCAGGTCACAGGTGATTACTACGAGCAGTTTGTGGTGGATATGATCAAAGGTGAGTGTACATGCAGGAAGTGGGAGGTGTCTGGAATCCCATGTAAGCATGCTGTTGCAGCTTTATGGGATCAAGTTGGAAACGGTGAACTGATAAGACAACCTGAGGATTTAGTGCATCCTTGTTATAAGATGGAGACATGGAAGAGGCAGTACAGTTGTACAATTGAACCAATTAATGGTCCAGAAATGTGGCCAAAATCTGATTGTCCCACTGTAATCTTGCCACCCAAACATCATGTGCAGGTTAATTATAATTACTTAGTGAAATTGAACAATGTAATTCAATTTACGGTGTTAACACATTTACATGAACCCTACAGGTTGGAAGGCCTAAGGTTAAGAGAAGAAGGGCTGCAGATGAGGTTGTTTCTAATGGCAGTCAACCCGGGTCTTCTGGTACCAAGTTAACTCGCAAATATATAAGCATCAAATGTGGGAAGTGTAAACAGTTGGGGCATAATGCTAGATCTTGCAAAGTTCCAGTTGCTGTTGGGAGGGGTCAGACAGCCACTTCAGCTGATGGAATGCAGTAGAGGTTACATGCAGCAGGTTTAAAAAGGAGGGGGTGTTGATTGCATTTGTGTTATGTTGTGTGTCATAGACAATTTACGTTTTGTGTTTGAGAAACAATGTTTTGTGGTCGGATGCATGTTATGTTCCTTTTGTTTTACCTTGTAGGTTGACTGTTATTTTGGTATTTGTGTTTGTCAAACAATGTTATGTTATTTACTCAATTTGTGATACTTTGTATTACAAGTTAACTAAATGTTATATGCAGTTGTGTTTATCAGTATTTGCATTATAATTTACTCATGTTACTATAATGTCTAACATTTATACGCTTTTCGATTTATGGTTAAACATAATACCCTAATCCATGAGTTTACAATTCCTAACTGCACTTTTCATTAATAGTAACATACTATCCAAATCCAATCGATAAAGGTAACATACTATCCAAATCCAATACATAGTACGTAAGATACTTATAAATTCCAAACATATCCATTACATTTAAGGTAACAAAATGCATACATATTCGAAACCCAAATCCGATACTAACACAAATCTTCTGCAAACATATCGGATACTAAGAAACAATACATTGTGACCCAAACTCCACACCCCAACAACCATTACATACATACTTAGATTACCTAAATAATCAAACATCTTACTACACTAGAAGTCGAATATCGTAAACATCGCGTAACAGAAGAAGAAAATCCAAGAAACCACCAATGCGATCTTGTATTTCCTTGCAGATTCCACTTCAGCTGACAACCTTGCTATCTCCTCCGACAGTTTACGTTTTGCTTGCAACAATCCCGGTATGATAATCGTTGACCGTCGACACATCGGTGGATCGCTCCACCCTATGAAGCCACACCGTGAACAACGCCAAAATTTCCGACCGGGGTTCTGATTCGTCCATGATGTACATAAGTATGCCTGCGTTCCACAAATGCAAACAACCATCTTCGATCGCAACTGTTGAACGGAAGGTCGAATAAACGAAATTGAAGCTGTCTTCGAGAGAGTCGTATCCCGCCTTACGAACTTATATCATCCCCAGCTCTTGAATTGTCGAATTTGCCCTCAATTTAAACCCACATGTACCATTCTCACGGTAATATCAAACGGTAATGTGTTAGGGGACTCTTTTTGAAAGTAATCGTTAACCAAAAGGACCCATAAAGTTGAGATTGAAAAGTAGGACTCTTTTTGTAAGTACCCCCAAACCACAGGGACTCTTTCTGTAATTTACTCCTTTATTAATAAACAACTTGGCATCATTAGTTTTGTCAGTGTCCCTATTCAGCTAGACACAGCCTGTTTGACATGCTAGCTGAAAAACTAGCTTTTAGCGTATAAACTAGCTTATCAATAAGCTATTTCAAGCTAGCTTATCAATAAGCTAGCTTATAAGTTACTTTTTAAGCTTTTTTAGTGGCCTTACCAAATGCTAAATTACAATAAGCTAGCTAGCTTATTTTTGCCAAACAAACAGTCTCATCTGTCACTACATAATGTTGGATCTAGTGCAGTTTATTTTCGAATTAGGTTAAGCACCCAATGGAAAACTATACATCGTTGTTTTTTCTTGATTTAATCTAGATAAAATAACAATGGATTAAGCCAAAAAAACCTGACTTAATGTATTAAGACACTAACTCTTTACCTATTCTCCCTTCTTCTTTATTCAATCTCGTTCCTTTCATAATGAATATTGTCAAGGGTTAATGTAATAAATGGGTAAAGACTTTATTTACAAACACCATTTTTTTAAAAAGTACCGAATAAGTAACGACTATTTCTTTTTGTTCACAAAATAACATTATTTTAATGGTATATTATGAACACAAATTTCCAGTTGCTTACCTTATTAAGTTATTATGGTGTTTCCGGGAAAAAAAACAAATAACTGTTTACCCATATACGATGTTAACTCTATTGCTGACATTGATGAAGATTGTAAAACTTGGTTTTGAAATGTAAGGGTAAATTGGTAATTTAATCTCATTCAGACGGTTTATTCGGTCTAAAAAAGAAATCATCGTGATGTATGCAACACTTAATCCAAGACTGACATCATATACACTACTAACAAAGAGAAAAAGAGAGAAAATCTAGGGCTACACATTTTAATTATCAATCTAACATGGTATCAGAGCCTATATGCAGAGATTGTCCAGATCTTTTTGGACCATGACCCCGATCTAAGCAAAACAGTAGCCCAATCAAACTCAACCCCTCTTATAAGCGCGGCTGTGAGAGGGCATTTATCGGTAGTCAATGAATTGCTATCGAGAGATTCTAGTTTGGTGGATGTCACGAGATCAAACGGAAAAAACGCATTACACTTAGCCGCTCGACAAGGGCACGTAGAGATAGTCGGCGCTTTGTTGGCCAAAGATCCACAACTTGCAAGAAGAACCGATAAGAAAGGTCAAACTGCTTTGCATATGGCTGTGAAAGGGGTTTGTTGTGAAGTGGTGAAATTGCTTCTTCATGCTGATCCAGCCATTGTTATGCTTCCGGATAAGTTTAGTAACACGGCTTTGCATGTAGCCACACGAAAGAAACGAGTTGAGGTATATATCGATCTACTTTTATGACAATTGTTGATTATATTTTTAGAATGTAACGTGAATTGGGACTCTTATATTTCGTTTTCACTTAAAGACTGATAGTAAATGAGTTGTTTTATGTGTTAACCAATTTTACCAGTTGATATTTTTGCACTTTTATTAAAGACTGATATATATATAACTTGTTTTATGTGTTTTGATTGACGACAGATAGTAAATGAGTTGTTACTTCTTCGTGACACAAACGTGAACGCTTTGACAAGAGATCACAAAACAGCTCTTGACATAGTCAGCGAACTCCCATTGTCAGAAGAAACCTCAGAAATCATCGAAGCATTATCCCGTTACGGTGCTGTAAAAGCAAACGATTTAAACCAGCCACGAGATGAACTCCGACAAACCGTCACCGAAATCAGAAACAAAGTCCACAACCAGCTCGAACAAGCCCGGAAAACAAATCGAAACATGAGCGGAATCGCCAAAGAGCTCCGGAAACTCCACCGTGCGGGAATCAACAACGCCACCAACTCCGTCACCGTGGTGGCGGTTCTCTTCGCGACGGTGGCATTCGCCGCCATTTTCACTGTACCTGGTGGAGATGCAGATGATGGGACGGCGGTGATGGTTCACAGCTCGTCTTTTAAGGTGTTTTTTATTTTCAATGCGATTGCTCTGTTTACGTCGCTGGCGGTGGTGGTGGTGCAGATCACGGTGGTGAGAGGGGAGATTAAGTCGGAGAGACGAGTTGTTGAGGTGATTAATAAGATGATGTGGTTGGCGTCGGTTTGTACGACGGTGGCGTTTATTTCGTCGTCGTATATTGTGGTGGGGAGACACCATAGATGGGCGGCCGTTTTTGTGACGGTTGTTGGGACAGTGACGATGGTGGTTGTTCTGGGCGGGATGACTTATTACGTGTTGAAATCGAAGAAGCAACGGAGAGTGAGGCGGAAGTCAAAAGCCAGCAGTGGTTTGTGGCGGAATTGGGATTATATATCCGACGCCGAAGTACACCCTATTTATGCTATATGATGTAAAAATTTTTGACTTTTTGTACATCCAAAGGTTTATTTTTTTTGGGTCCTATTTTAGACCCTGTAAATTTTACTGAGCTTATCTTTTTAATAATTACCTTATATATTAAACCCCGTAAGTTTTTAGAAGCTTTCTTTGGGGGTGCCGGGGTGTTTGGGTTTTTAAGGGGGTGCTGTGATTTTGGCCTCTCTTTTTTTTCCACGTGCCATATACGTGTTCATTTTTCCTTAAAAGTTTTTTGTTATCTCCCACGTATCTTTTTCCTTCAACGCAAACAACATACACACACATTGGATTCGTGTGTGTGGATAAATCGAATCAGAGAGAAAAAGAAATCGGGAGAAATCGAGAGGGACATGGGCCATTTCGGTTGTTGAGGTTGCTGATCCTAACAATCAGCGGGCATGATGAAATGGAGGCCATGGCCACCGCTCTCATCCAAGAAAATTGAAGTCAAGATTATCATCCGTCATCTCTAAGGTTTGCCTGAGAATACTGCAACCGCCGATGATGGTTCTCAAGATCTTTCAAGATTGGTCGTTGAAGTTAAGTGGAAAGGATCAAATAAGTCCAACAATCCGCTTAGTTTTAAGCGAAGAAGTGTGCGGAGAAATGTTACGAAAAAAGGATCTTTCAAAGATGATGGGGCTGTCGTATGGAACGAAGAATTCGTTACCGTTTGCAATTTCTTGGACAGATGTCTTATTTCTCTTCCGCCTTTTCATATTTGTAACACCTCGTGCTTCTTCTTCAATAAATCGATTTCTTTTTCACTGCCTTATGGATTCGATGCAATCTGAGAGAGGCGAGACAGACGAGTAGATGGTCACTGTCCATGCCCTAATTTATGCAATAATGAACTGCGAAAATAAGGGTGGTCGATGGGGTTTACAAGGATTCCGCGCTAGGTCACCCTTCCTAACAAATTTGAAGATTCTTTGGGATATTGCCGTCTCCGGTCTTTTTTATCGTCACTCTTGACAAGTATCGGAGGTGTTCTTGGCCATTATCAACAACAAGAAGAAGGTATGACTTCCAATGAATATGTTCTTCCGATTCAACAGCCAAACAGAGGTTTGAACTTTGAAATCTGATGTCTAGGGTTTAATTTTTTAAATTTCAAGGTTTGTTGTGAATATGTTCTAGCTTTGATGATTCAGTTCTGTGATTTGTTTTGCAGGTATATGCTTTATTTTATATATTTGGTTTATGGGGTTCCAAATACTGGTTTGAACATCTTACACGCAGCGTCACTCTATGTTTTGAATCAGAGTATATGGTGAATGAACTTCAAATAGAGGAAAGCAAAGTTCCAGAAATGTGTGCTCAACTCTACAAAGCTTACGGAACAACAATGGCTGGTCTTCGGGTATAATCTCAATTTTAAATCATGATCTTTATAAAATTTTAGAAAGCTTCATGTAATTGAATCTTAATCTTTTTACAGGCTCTTGGCTATGATTTTGACTATGATGAGTATCATAGGTAACAAATTACAAATCATCCTATTTCACTTTTTTTATCTCTAAAGAAACCTCAAAATCTAATTATATAATATTTGTTTTTTTACAATATTGTCCATGGGAGATTACCCTATAAATATCTAAAACCCGACCATGTTCTAAGAACTCTTTTACACAGTTTGCCGTATAGGAAAGTGGTAAGCTTTTTATTTGTTTTAGATTAATTAAACACTATATACTTTTTGTAATTTGTAAAGAACTCATGGTATCATAGTTTAATCATATTTTATTTTACACAGATTTTCTCAAATGCAAATGAGGCACACGTGGCAGAAATTCTTCATAGACTTGGATTAGAAGACTGCTTTGAAGATGTCATATGTTTCGAGTCTTTAAATCCTAAAAACCAAATCACCATTTCTGATATTCCTAAAAGTTCTGTTACCGGATATGATGATGCCAGCGAATGTGCGATTGTAGTACCTGAAAGTCCCATAGTCTGTAAACCCTTTGAAAATGCTGTCCAACAAGCTTTCAAAATGGGAAATATTAACCCTCATAAAACCTTAAGTTTATAAATTATCATAAAATTTTCATTTTTCCTCATCTTTCTCCATTACCCAATTTTGTATCCATCTTTATTAACAAAACACATAAGTTATATTGATGAATCTTGAATATTTTTATTTTCGGGTTTCAGTTGTTCTTTGATGACAGTACACGCAATATACAGACTGCAAAACTCACAGGACTTGGTACTATCTTGGTAAGTTGATTTTTACTTGGGAGTGTAAAAATGTTGTTATTATTCTTTTTATTGTTTAATATTTTATAATTTTTTTGAAAAAAGGTTGGGTGTTCACAGCGTAAGAAAGGTGTAGATTATGCCTTGGAGAGTATTCATAACATTAGAGAAGCATTGCCAGAAATATGGGAGTCGATTGAGAAGATATGCCAACAGTTTGGTTTTCTTTGAAGAAATCTCTTCACTGTAAATCGGAGCCGTCTGATGTCCACGACCCAAAATCCAAGAAACAGCTGGCTACAATCTTGACCCGAAAACCAGGTAGGTCGGGTCGTTCAAGGTCCATCGCAAACCTCAAAGATGTCATCCATGGCGGCAGCAAAAGACATTCGGAAAAGCCAGTGAGTTGCAACCCTAGATCTATCGGAAGCAGCGAGTTTCTAAACCCAATTACCCAAGTTATTCTCAATGATTCACGGTGTGAGCTTAAAATCACCGGCTTCGGTGGCGGGTTTCATGACGTTACCGGTGGCGTACCGCCGCCGCCGATGGGTCTACTTTCGTGGGTAAATTGATGCCTGGTACACCTGGTCCCGGTGGTCATCCGACAATGCATACCTTCAAGAATCATCAAACAACTACAAGAAGAACGGTTTCATCATTAGACGGGAATGGAATCGCGAATTCCGGTAATTTCACGGGCAAGAATGGAATCCAACAAAAACCTAGACCTTCTTTGGAAACAGAATCTCATGGGTCTTCTGGTGCAGTCACGTCCCATAAGTGTGGCAAACAGTTTGGAAAGTGGGAAAATCTTGAAGCCCATCATCTCTCAAAACACGCCGGTACTTTTCTGAATTCTAATTCAATTAATCTAATAAAGATTCGATCTTTATGTTCTTGAATCGGCATTTCTATATGAATCTTAAAAAAAGTACAAAACTTTAATGTAAAATTTTCATTTTTTTTTTCTTAATGTTGTATAAAGGAGAAATGAAAGTAGGCTACTATAAAAATAAACCAATATAAGTACATTGCTATTGATTTTGGGCAGTTTGCCGGATTAGAGGAATGCCAATTTGTTTAAGATAAATGAAGGATGTATGAAGCAGTACGCGTGTAGCATGTGGATTGATATGTATGGGAAAAACTGATTTATATAAAGCATCTTACTTTCACTTTTACTTTTTTTAATAGCATCATACTTCATTATCAGGGATATAATGCAAGATCAATCACCGGAAGTTCTCTTATGATATCCATGTTCTTTTAATTGCTGCTTTCTTTTGTGCTTGATAATGCTTGAGTAAATGAAAATTTGGGGATAATCAAAGCATTCTATTACGAGTTTCGAAATTTTAATCTACTAATTTCTGTTGCTATCTTCCATTTATGCAGGTTGGAATCACACTAGATATATCTTCAAACTATTTGTAACAATCCGTCCAACCCACTTATCAAGATCTAACCACACCCGTGCGAAGCACGGGTCTAAACTAGTTATTATTATTTGGATAAAAATAATTGTTATTATCGAATTTATTATCTAATGGTTACGTTATATAACATAATTATTATTTAGTTCTTTTTTTTTTGGAAAAGGCAAATGAATAAGCGGGAGCCTCGTCTGAATATTTTACAGGTGATCTCGGGTTCGAGCTCCGCAAAGCGGGCAACCCCAGCCCCCAAGGGGATTTCCAGGAAAAACTTCCCCACATGGGGCATAATTGAAATAGACGTTGTCTTTAGAACTCCTGACCTCAAACACATATGGGTATCAAACCCGGTGCATCAACCAGCTAAGCTAGGCATCACTTGCAATTATTATTTAGTTATTTCCAATTAATATAATTTACTACAATTATAATTATTTTAATGTTTTATTTTAGATTTATTATTTTTTCATTCATAAGATAAATGGAACAAAAGAAAAAATAAAATTTACAACGGTCTTAAATAAACCTCCTAAAATATTGAATAAACGTTATTGTCGTTTTTATCATCATCGTTTATTTAAATATAATATATATTTTTTATTTCTTAATTGTTTTATCATTATTATTATTACTAATATTTTTTATTAATTAGTTATTGTATCTTTAAATGTTTTTCTATTTTTTTCTTTTTGTTACATTTTCGTATTTTGTTCATGTTAAATTTTCTTTTGTACAACCCGACAGTGAGAAAATAGTGTGCCAACGGTGAGATAGATCGGGGGTTAGACAACACTAGCTAGCGGAGAGGAGTAGTCAGAAGTTGAGACAACTAATATTTTCTAGACAAGCATTAACGATCATAACCATAAAAAATAACATTACTCGATATTAATATTTTAATAAATAAAAAAACACTTCAATAACATGTTTCGATAATATTTTTTTAAGTATTAGTATTTGTCTTATTTGAAGTTTTGACAATTATTTTTTATAATATATTTTTTATAAAATGTATTCAAATGTATTTTGTATATTTGATCAAAAAACTGTGTAATAAAAAATAAAAACATAGTTATCTAAATATAATTAGGATATAAATATATTTTTATAAAGTATAAGAGCAAAAATGGACAAAACTAATAAAAACTTTAAGATGTTGGAGATTTCTAAGTTCTTTTAAAAAAGATTTCAAAAAAAGCTCTTATATACAATGGTAACGAAAAAACTTCTGAAAAGCTGTATAATTAATGCTCTTTTGTCATCCTTAGATATTTGAGAAGGTTCTTAACAATAGTCTAATGATTTTCATCAAGATTAGCATGATAACTACTTGTTATGCTCAAGGCTCACTAGACATTGGGCCTCACACATATCATGACATATATGATCAATCACACACCCTAAACATATGGAACTAGATTCATTCTTTTTAGCTCGTCACTAGAACTAGGACACTGATCTCTACTTAATATGATACCATGTTGCATAGGCACGAACCCTTTCTTCAAGTCCTACATCTTGAATCTCTTTAAGACTTTATATATGTATATATTCTGGCTCAATCCAATGAGTCGCCTAGTTCTATCCTTATAGATCTTTATACCTGGTATGTATGTTGTTTCTCAAGTCTTTCATCGAGAAACAATCCCCAATACAAGTTTTTACACTCTACAAAGTTGGGACATCATTTCCTATGGGTAATATGGCATCGATATACAACACAAGGAAGACAACAACACTCCCACTAGCTATAACATATACACATATTTTCGCTCCTCGAAAAAGCCAAATTCTTTGAAATTCTCATTGAAGCAAATATTCCAGCTGCAAGACGCTTGTTTCAGTCCATAAATTAACTTCTCAAGCTTACACACTTTATTCAGATACTTGGACTGTACAAAACCCTTTGGTTGTGTCATATACACATTCTTTAGAAGTTTTCCATTAAAAAAGCGGTATTTAAATCCATTTGTCATTATTCATTATCATGAAACGTAACAATATCCCAATAGATTTTATTATTGTCACTGGTGAAAAGGTTTCCTCATAATCAAGATATTGGGTTTGAGTATAATCATTGCCACCAGTCTAGCATTATGCGTATGTACCTTTCCATCCATATATATCTTCTTCTTAAATACTCATTTGTTGGATTAGGTGTCTAAGCAATGACTAATAATTTGTATTTATCTAATTAATAGTAGCAAAGTCCATTTGGGTTGCTCTCATAGCTAGAGGTTTGGCAGAAATACCAGGAGAGAGAAAGATTGATTTATTATACGATTAATAAATCAATAGAAATTAAATAAATAGTTTATTAATATATTATGTTGATAATATATTAATTAAAAACATTATTAATTAATTAGAAATTAATCTGGAATTAATTGGAATTAATTTGGTGATTAATTGAATTAAATAAAGGTGCAGGGGCTGATTTGTAATTATTCAATAGTTGAGTAGTGACTGTCCAGGACAACCAGAAACTGGCGAAATTAAGGAGTATATATTCCTTAATTTCGAAAATAATATATTAAGATAAATAAGTTTGAATTAAATGATAAATGTTTATCTTGATTTGAATTCAAAAATGTTTATCTGTAAGGCTTATCTGGTTATCAGTTGGAAGCTTTAAATAGGGACCCCTAGTCCTCATTCTCTGCGCCATATACTCCCTAACTCTCTCTGGAATTTTCGAAACCATAGCATTGGGTGTGACTACATTTGAGGCAAGACAATTTTGTTGCTTGACTTCCAAGATTTGAACTAAATGTTAGTTTTCTTCTTTATTTCTTTTAGTAATTTTTTGTTTGGCCTTTAGGATTTTGTTACATGTTCAAAGATAGAAAACATAGATCTAATCTAGGTTGCATGTGAACTTAGGGTTTGAGTTTATTGATTTGCATAAAACCTTTCACCATTTACACTTGATGGTTTCAAGGTCAGGTGTTGATGGGTTTTATGCAAACAATTAATGAGCTTAAAATCTTAAGTTCACATGCACCCTAATAAAGGATCTATGTTTTCTCAATTGAATCTATAACTAAGAACATAAGGTATATAATTAAAATTATATTCTAAAACAATTTAGAATTTCATACCTTAAAAACTTTGGAAGAAAGCACCACAAGTGTCATGCTTCTAATGGCTCACACCTAGAACCAAGCAAGCAAGAAACAAGAGAGAAGAATGACAGAATTCCTTAGAATTTCATGGCTTTTAGGGGTGGAGGGGGTCTCTATTTATAGTTTCCAGGTGATAAGTGATAAGGTATATAACTGCCTCATTTGGATTCCTGATATGATAAGGCTTTTATCATATACCTGAATCTACTTATCATACCATAAATAGTCCCTTATACCATATATGGTAATTTACGAATTCTTAAAGCTTAAGAAAGCCTTAAATTCGTTCACCATATGTAAACCATAATTGTCTATTGCTCAACTATTGAACAATTACAATTCAGCCCCTGCACTTTTAATTAATCCAATTAATCCCAAAATTAATTCTAAATTAATTTCTGATTAATCATTAATTAAATATTATGATTTCTAGTTAATATATTATTCTCATACTATATTAATAAATTATATTTCTCCCTTTCTTTAAGTTATCTTGTCATCTGCTAGGTTTTGAGGGCAACCCAAAAGGACTGTGCTGCTATCAATTCAAGTATATTCCTAAATTATAGTCAATGCTTAGACACCTAATCTAACAGTCTCCTACTTGGATAAGTCTATGACTATAATTCAATATAGCTTCTAAAAGCAAACTGTAGCTTCCAAAAGCACGCTGCCGAACTCTGACCCAGTCAGTTCTATGTCCTAAGATAAGTGATCATATGATCCTCCGTTTTACAAGATATCATTCGGACTTGAGACATGGATTAGAATCAATCTCAGTCCAATACTATGTTTCCCGGTTCTATGATTTGTGATGATATATGACTTCTAATTGAACATATCAATTCAGTCCTGGCTAGGCCTAGCACTATAAGTCAATCACCAAATCACCGAGGGGCCCATAGATATCGCTTTTCCCGTTAAGGCAAAAGGAACGAATAAACTTCGACTCATATGCTTGTGTCTTTTACTCATCAAATCGCACACAACAATACGTTTTATAACATCGAGTTATCGATACGTTTACGCATTATCAATGCACAACCGACTTGTAAATTTCAACTCATATGTCTCCGTTTCAAGACCATAAGATATTATCGTCTCAGAATTACTTGTGATATAATCCATGAAGTAATTCTTTGAGTGCGGGTTTTTCCAATACTCAAATCTCCATTTCTAAGTACTCATAAACATTGCAGCAATTCTATTGCTATGTCTAACTCTTTAGACAATCTACCATTCAATTCATGACAGTCTTAATTCACTACTTACTTCCAAAAGTATGAGCGATCGTGGACTTTTGAATAATCAAATTATTCGGGAAGTAAAACATGTAAAAGCGAAACATAAAGATTTGACTGGCAGCTACTCCTGCTTATTACCAAGTCTCCACGAGGTAATCACCGAGTCAGATTTATCATAATACTATTATGTGTTTCTTGGTTTCTATTAAACTTTCAATTAAGATTTATATGTTCATTTACTCAAAATGACCTTCACTCTTTCTATATATCTACATTGACACACATCATTGCAGATGATCTGATCGGACACCATTCCGATGATATCTCAATGTGTCATATTGTCTTTCTCTCTCCTGATTCCATTCCGGAAATTGTGGTGTGCACTGTGACTTCTCATGGTTCCAAGACAATTTCAAGGTGTTATGATGTGCCGGTGAACCACACGCGCTCCATCAATGTACCAATGAAACTCTTTAAACATGAAGTCCTTTAGCACCATATACTAATGTAAATAATTACAGATTTGAAACTCCTTTCAAATTATTATTACATTCACCCCAATCATTTCTCAATGATTTCTCATGTGTGTTCAAATAATCCGTCCATTATTCTCAGCCAGGTTGTATCCTGAATCCAACTTACTATGCTCTAAGCATCAAGTCATCAGGACAAGTTCATGACACTTGTGATCGATCCCAGAAGCTCGTTGGATCAGATCTATCCAAACCTTTTCAGAATCTGAGAATTACTTATAATCCATGTGTCATGACTTCCGGAGACTCTTTCCCATGCATCTTGAATCTTATCAAGATCATACTTATAATGGCTAGGTCTATACTAACGATTTCATCTATATGATAGATGTTTGTAACTACGTGAATATCTTGTATCTCTTTTAGATTATGCCAAGTCATTACACTTTCTAATGATGGAAAATTCCTTTCCTGAAGTTATGCATCTTGAATCTTATCAAGATCACACTTACATTGGCAGGGTCTATACTGATGATGTCATTTATCTGATAGATGCTTGCGACCACCTAAGTATGTTGTATCTGTTCTAGACTTTTCATAGCGAATCATCTCTTAATGCCAAATCACTACACTTTGTAATGATAAGAGACATTTCCTAGAAATGGTATGTAACTGACATACATTGATAGACAGATCACAACGATACTCACACTGGATTTGACACGGTTATAAAACGCTTTTAGACTATCATAAAATCCAAACCTTTCTGACACGATTAGAGGACTCCTTTAGGCTATTCACAAAATCCAAACATCTGGCAAATTTTGAGAATCCAAATGTCCTTTCTTGAGAGGTGCCCGTGAGATGAATCTCGAAGCTATGTACCTTTTGTATTGGCATGCTTTTTATGAGTCCCTATTAGTGTGCCGGTAAACCACACACGCTCCACTAACGACTCATAAAGTGCAGTTATAGCAAACAATACCTATTCAGATTTGCTCTAAGTACATTTCTATATATGTTGCTTTTTTGATGATTCAATTACTCCCACTGGTTCTTGGGCCAGGTGTAAAATCAGTCAAATTATCACATAGACGGAGTCTCGCCCTTGTGCTCCCTTATTTGGCAGCGACCGGGCTCACCAATGCTTCCAAGTAGTAGGATTGCTTATCCGTACCAACTAAGTGTTTTACGACTAATCGGTATGTCACCCAGATCATAACACTTTATGACGGTGACTAATAATACTGGTCTGCGAAGAGAAGAGTATGTCAGGTTCAACAGGAATCCGATTCCAATTGGGAACTTGAAGGATTACTTCTGCATCTCTCGCCTCATGCTTGAAATGGTCAAGCCCTAGTGATGAAAATAGCTTCTTTCACTTGACTGATCCTTGAACTCCTTCAGGATCACTCTTGCTCCCATTGTTTCCTTAGAATGTGAGTCTTTTCTAAAAGGACTCTTCTTTCACAAGTACTTATGGGAAAATAAATGAAGTGACATTGCTGATTAGGTTCAGGCCAGTCATGAGGTTCGGATGAACGCTACATGACCCTGGACCCTCTATGTACGAGTGGGGCAGTCCCAGCTTTACACTTCAGACGGTGTCTGCACAACCTACTTAGTCTAAGATGTGGTCGTAATATGCTTTTATGGTATGACTGGTTGAATATTTAGTTTATCGAAACTTATTGGAAGTGTATCTAATACATTAAGGATCGAAGTGTTTCGACCAATGCTCAATCTTCTTCCCTAAGACACATCATAACCATTAATGTTCTTGGAAGAGGATGAACTGTGAAACATTTTCTCAGTTTATGTTTTCACTCAGACTATGTTGATCTTTATACTTCCTTTGAAGTCCTTGAACAGTTCAAGGTTTCAATCAATCACTTATTCTGATAAGTGAAGTCATATTTTTCATACTGATGGGCAAATATTATGAAGTATAATTAATTGTGGTAGATTTGAGCAATTCTGTAACGCCCCAAAATTTGTCCATTTTTTTAAAACATAATAACATTAAAAGCACAATGGCGTTATCGCTTAAACATGGTTGTTATATTTCATGTCTGTAAGACATGAATGTCAAAAATAAAGTTCAACCAAACAATTGTTTTACAAGTTTACAACCACGGGCGTTACGAATTTATATCAAAACAAACCATAGCAAGCAGAGAAGGATTAAACCATAACATCAAAAGATGAGAGCTATGCTTAGCTCCACTCCATCTAGTCTTCCCAAAACGTATCTAGCACTTCATATAGTCATCCTACTATTGCGAACCTGAACCTAGGACACATGGCATGAAACATAAAATATGTAAGACAAAAATGTCTTGTGAGCTACATGGGTTTTAGACTCAAAACATTTAAAAGCATAACTTGTGAATTTTCCAAAACCTTTGTGAACAATTTCCATATAAAGACACTAGTTGCCAAAACCTTTCGTATGTCATGTCATGTAAAAATACTTGCTTTCAAAGTCTTTCAAACAATCAAATGATAAAGCTTGTAATGTAATGCTTTTCTATTTCTTTCCTTTAGTTTGACTGGCATTTGAACATGATAGTATTTTTATACTTAGGGCCTTAATCACTCTTAATGATACCCCAAGTCTGGACTTAGATGGTGAGCACAAAATCAAACCATCTCAGCGTCATATCACATGCTTTGACCAGTATCTCAACATGCGTGCTTTTTATACTTAGGGTATTAACCCCAAGTCTGGACTAGGATGGAAAGAACATAATCAGTCCACCCTAGCGTCATGTGGTTTTAGGAAATATACTTCGCGAAGGGGTTGGTACCACCCCAGTAGACTCCTCTGGATTCCCTTGCGGGAACGTCATCCCCCGGGTACAAGAACATTTCCATTACTTCATATTGCTGTGCATTTCATATCATAATACCAGTCCATTAAAACGCATTGAGGCTAGATGCCAAATCATACTTTCAAAAGAAAGTGGCATAATGCCAAATCATACTTTCAAAACATAGTGGCTTAATGCCAAATCATACTTTCAAAACATAGTAGAAGACTTTCATAATCATGTCATAGATATAAAAACTTGTATATCATTTCATATTTGAAAGTCACATAAAAACTATATAAACATTTTGCCATGTACCCCATAGTGGGAAAAAGCCACATGTACTCACCTCGGTCTGCTAGTCTTTGCCTCTATTACCACGTATGTTACACAAGTCTAATTCATATAACTCTCTTCAAACTAGTTCATACTAGCATCATTATAAAAATATTCAATTTTAGCCCATTATTAAGTTAAACGTTCTTTTGGCAAGTAATAATCTAACATTTTCCAATAATAATTTGCTCACGACAATTTCTCCTTTTTATGGTCAAGTTTGACCAAATTCGTCAAACCAACAACTTGGTTCCTCATTTTACCCGAAAGCTTCAAGTTTATAAATTAAACGTCAAACAATTATTTTTTTATTGAATCTTTGTATACTTGTAGCATACTTGTGTTATTAAGTCCACAAGGCATGAATTTTATGAACCAATTGTTCCAACTATTCAAACTTATCGAGCTCAATATATGTGTAATTAAAATTTTCAACTTTGAACATGGTGTGTTCTTTACACACTCTTGATCTAGGAGATTGCAATTCCATCGTGCCAATTCCATTCCATCATTAATCAATTCCAATGTTTAACATCCATGTGTATTGAAACTTTATTTAATCTATTTTAGCAATTACCAGCTCAAAACAGAAAAATATTGACAAAACCCCATAATAAGTGATAGATATTCCATGATTCTTCATCTAGTTAACCTTTTTGCTAACATGCATGTAAAAATCCAACCAAAATGTTCAAATCTCAAGTCTCATAAGTGTTTTTGAGCTCATAACAACAAAAGAAACCAAACCCATGCTTAATTTCAACATGCATGTGAAATTTTCGGATTTTAGGAGTTAGGGTTTATCAAGAATCAAGTATACCTTTCTGATTTCTGTCCAAGACTTGATTTTTGCTGAAATTGATCAAGGGATTAAGCAAGAAATCAACTCAGAAGGTCTCCTGACCTTCCCTAGCCGCCGTCGACCACTGTGGGTGCCGGAATCAGCGCCGCCGGCGCTACACTTCGTCTTCCTCGCGAGCTCCGGTGACCTGCTGCTATGCAGACTCGAGCTCTACACTCTCTTGCTCAGCTGCTACTCGACCTCGCCTCTCCTTTCTTCCCGATTTGAGGTTCACGCACACACACAGTTGGTGTATGTGTGTGTGTGTTTGCTTCTCGATGTCTCTTTTCTTGGGGTCTGATTTGAGTTAGCGTAAATGGGGAAGTGATCGCAGCCCACAGAGACAAGAGAGGGACTAAAGGCTGATTTAAAACCAAAAAGACAAAAATGCCCTCCCCTTTCCAGACTTAAGACTAAGACGAGTCTTCTTAGTCTAAGTTTTACTTGATTTTATAAGACTAAGACGAGTCCTCTTAGTCTAGAGAAATTTCCAGCTTTTCTCTTTATTTTTCTTTTGACTTTGCAGGGGCATAACTTCTTCGTACGAAATCCAAAACTTGCAAACTTTCTACCTCTAGAAAGGTGGGAACGAGCTCTACAACCTTCCCCTACTGAGTTTCGTCTGGATTGTAACACCCCTTTTCTCAAACCATATTTAAAATACAAATACAGTTTTCAAACATAATTTACAACTCGTGACTATAAAATAGCCACTTAAATTTTTTTATTTTACAAAGTTAAAACTTGAGGGGTATTACAGACTCAATACAGATAACCATAATTTAAACTTACAGTGTACAATAACGGTCCCAACTGCAACTCTCGCTCCCTTCACCTAAGTACATAGCATTTCAAAAACATAGTATACATGAGACATAAAGTCTTGTGAGTAATATGGGTTTAGACCCAAAACTTTTCTATTCAAAACTTGAAATATCAAAAGTACATTGCTAAAAACTGATTTATTTCATAAATGTCAAAATAACTTTTCCTTCTTTACTTTCAAACTTTAAAAAGACTTTCTTTTATAAAACTGCTTTCTTTCTCATTTCTCGTGACCAACTGAAACTTATGAATTAAGTTAATTAATTCATTCAACTAGCTCCCCTCGCGGGACAGAACAGATCTGCCCACTCGGTTTGCTCATTCTGTCTCCCCTTTGTGACTTGGAACGAATTCAAGCACAAGGGTATACTAAGCGAGACAACTACTTCGCGACGGGAGGTACCATCCCAGTAGTGTCTTCTGATCTCCCGATTATGTGGGTGATCCTAGTCCGGACAACTGGCTCATACTTCTTTAATTCTTACTTCATTTCATCTCAAATTGGTCAAAGTGGGACACAATTTGTAAACTATTCTTACTCAAACATTTTATGACCCTTTACTAAATATACTTTCAAAAACTGCTTTCAACATCTTAGTTCCCATACGGAACTTCTTACAAAAATACTTGCAAAACATACTTTAAAAATCTGTTTAAAATACTAAGCCCTTGTATAGAGCTTCATTCAAAACTATTTTCCAAACTTTAGTATTTATAAACATTGGAAATCATACTTTTCTGAAAATAACATTTTGCTATGTACTATAGAAATCCTCATAAAACTCACCTTGATTCTATTTCGGTTTACTAAGCTTCTCGTACGGCTTTTCCCTTCCCGTGCTCAACAACGTTTGAAGCACCAACTATACAAATCGTATATATAAATACTCAATATAATTAACTTTATAATGCTAAAGTCTCATATAACATATCTCTAGGTTATAACAAATGTATAACCATTAATAAACTCGTTTTACGGTTTTCTCCGAAATACGTGTATATTGCTACAGTACCCCCGAGGGGTCGTATTTCAGTTTCGACTATTTTCCATGAAATCTTATCCCATATTAGACTTGTGTTTCAAATTTGGAGTTCATTGGACAAGTCTAGCTCAAATTCTAAAAATCATGGGCATGAATAGTAATTTTAGCCTCTGCCGCTACAGTGACTTTTCTGCAAGGTCGAATTACGGATTTGACCATTCCCGACATGTTCTTATACCATGTTAGGGTTATGGCTAAAATTTCAGGTCAATCGGACATGTCTAGCTATGGTTTCTAGCGTTTGGAATAATTGAAATTTTTAACATTTTTGGTCCCTGTCAGGAGGCGCACTGCGCCTGGCTAGGGGCGCACTGCGCCTGGGCGCACCCCGCCCTGTTCCTGGGCGCACTGCGCCTGGCGCCTGGGCAGTGGCCTGTTCAGTCGCGATTTGTGCACTGTAGCGCGCAGTTTTCACCCATTAAGCCCTTCTTTCAGTCCTTAATCGTATGGGGTTTGTTCTAGGACTAAAACCCTTGACTAATAACAGGTTTTAAGCTATTAAAATCGATTGAATCCATCATATACAAGAATTGAAGTTCTTGACCAAACTTGAAAATTCTCAATTATAACAACCTACTTCCATGTTTTTGAGTTAAGTTCTTAACTAATGGCTTATTGGAAGCATTAGTTACTTAACCCACATGATTTATAACTGCAATTGCAGTTCCAATTCCATCCAAAGACCAAATGAAGAACATACCCAAAAACTAGGTTAAAACAAAGGAATTTCTTACCTCTTCAACTATGGAATCACCAATTCCAATTCCTCTCTTGATTTTCCTTGACAATTCCTTTGATCTCTTCTTCTTCCTTGCTCTCTCTTGCTGCCTCTCGTGCCCTCTAGAACTCTCTGGAGAATTTCTTTTGTTTTCCTTGCATAATGAAGGAAATAACTAACATTTACTATATATATTTAGTTAATAAACTAGTTACATTTTAGTCCCCAAATCTTCATATTTCTTTCCAAAATGATCCTAAAACCATAAATCTTGCAAGGAATGTTCTAATAACTACTAACTTGACATTTTCTTGACATTTTGGTCATTTTTCATGTCAAATGACCAATTTGCCCTTTTTGGTCAAATTTCACTATTCACGCGTCAAAACTCCAAATTTCATATAACCTTTTATTTCTCATTATATTAATACATATTATTACACGTAATAATCGTACAACGTGACAAATGACGATTTTACCCTTTTTGACTTTTTCGCGGGTTCTTACAGTCACCCCTCCTTAAGCGGATTCCGTCTTCGGAATCTTTTCGTAATCCGTGAAATTCGGATATCTTCTCTTCATTTCTTCTAGTGTCTCCCAAGTTAGGTTCGACCCTAACGGATGCTTCCACTTGACTAGTACAAGGTCAATCTCTTTGTTCCTTAGCTTCTTGGTTTGCATCTCTAGAATAGCTTCGGGTTCTTCAATCATTTTGCTAGGCGTTTCTACTCTCAAATCCGTGTACGGTATTACTAGCTCTTCTTTACCAAAGTACTTCTTTAAGTAGCATACATGGAAGGTATCATGTATTCCACTAAGTTCGGGCGGTAACTCTAGCTTGAATGCTTGTAATCCAATTCTTTTCAGAATTCTAAAAGGTCCAATGTACCTTGGACTCAGCTTTCCTCTCTTGCCAAATCTGACCACTCCTTTCCATGGCGACACTTTAATCATCACCAAATCTCCTTCTTGTAAGTCATACGGTCTCTTCTTTAGATTCGAGTAACTCCTTTGCCGATCTTGTGCTGCTTTCATGTTGGCTTGAATTACTCCAATCTTCTCATTAGTTACTCTAACAATCTCTGGTCCCGTAAGCTTCGTCTCACCCGCCTCTGACCAACATAAAGGAGTTCTACACTTTCTACCATACAATGCCTCAAAAGGTGGCATTTTAATGCTAGAATGGTAGCTGTTGTTGTATGCAAACTCCACTAATGGCAGGTGTTCATCCCAACTACCTCCAAAATCCATCACGCATGACCGTAGCATGTCTTCCAATGTCTGGATCGTTCGTTCACTTTGACCATCTGTTTGTGGATGATACGCTATACTTAACTGAATTCTTGTCTCCATTTTATCTTGTAAAGCTCTCCAAAAATTAGAGGTAAATATGGGGTCTCTGTCTGACACAATAGACAACGGTGCACCGTATCTTCTAAATACCTCATCTACATATAACTGGGCTAACTGCTCCAATGGAGTAGTTTCTTTATGGCTAGAAACAGTGCACTCTTGGTCAACCGGTCTACTATGACCCATATACTATCATGACCTCTTCTTGTTCTCGGTAATCCGACAATCAAGTCCATGGTTACATCTTCCCACTTTCCGGCTGGAATGTGCAATGACTGAGCATCTCCATGCGGGACCTGATGTTCCGCCTTCACTTGTGCACAAATGACACACTTGGAGATGTACTTAGCTATTCTTTTCTTCATTCCAGGCCACCAATAATGTCTTTTCAAATCTTGATAAGTCTTGGTACTCCCTGGATGTATGGAATACTTTGACTTATGCGACTCTTCTAAAATCAACTTTCTCAATCCTCCTGTCTTTGGTACCCATATGCGGTTTCTGAAGGTCTTCAAGCCTTGACTATTGGTTTCATATTGAGTGTCTTTTCCTAGCTTTTCATCTTTCAAATCCCCACTTTCTTCAACTTTTTGCTGAGCTGCTTTGATCTGTTCTATAATACTGGACACCAGTTCTATCCGCATTGATCTTGCCTTGATTCTTTTCTCAGGAACTTTTCTACTCAGTGCATCCGCTACTACATTTGCTTTACCCGGATGGTACACAATTTCGCAATCATAGTCACTGATCAGCTCTAGCCATCTGCTCTGTCTCATGTTCAACTCTTTTTGAGTGAACACATACTGTAAACTCTTGTGATCAGTGAACAGCTTGCACTTTGTACCATACAAGTAATGTCTCCAAATCTTCAAGGCAAACACGATCGCTGCAAGCTCTAAATCATGAGTTGTGTACTTTTTCTCTGGGTCTTTCAACTGTCTGGAAGCGTATGCTATAACCTTCCCTCTTTGCATCAACACACAGCCAAGTCCCCGATGCGAGGCATCGCTGTACACTTCAAAATCTTCCGTCCCATCTGGCAATGTAAGGACAGGCGCGTTACACAACTTCTCTTTCAAGGTAGCGAAAGCTCTTTCTTGTTCTTCTTGCCAACTAAATTTTTCTTCCTTCCGAGTTAGTCGTGTAAGTGGCACTGCTATACGGGAGAAATCTTGAATAAATCTCCTGTAGTACCCGGCAAGACCGAGAAAACTTCTAACTTCTGTTGGCGTCTTAGGTGGCTCCCATTTCATCACTGCTTCAACTTTCGCTGGATCAACTTTTATACCTTGGATAGAAACAACGTGTCCAAGGAACTGCACCTCTCTCATCCAAAACTCGCACTTAGAGAACTTTGCATATAGCTGTTCTCGCTTCAACGTCTCGAGTACTAACCGCAGATGACTCGCATGCTCTTCTTTATTCTTTGAGTAGATCAGAATGTCATCTATGAACACTATCACAAACCGGTCTAGAAATGGTTTACAGACCCGATTCATCAAGTCCATAAAGATCGCTGGTGCATTCGTAAGACCAAATGGCATTACTAGGAACTCGTAATGCCCGTATCGTGTACGAAACGCCGTCTTCTCTACATCACTTTCCTTTACCCTGACTTGATGATACCCAGATCTCAAATCAATTTTTGAGAAATAATCTGCCCCTTGCAACTGATCGAACAAATCGTCTATTCTGGGCAACGGGTAACGGTTCTTTATGGTAATCTTGTTCAATTCTCTATAATCAATGCACATCCGCATTGATCCATCCTTCTTCTTCACAAACAGAACTGGAGCACCCCACGGAGAAGAACTAGGCCTGATAAAGCCTTTATCTAATAACTCCTGCAACTGGGACATTAATTCCCTCATCTCTGTTGGTGCTAGTCGGTACGGTGCTCGTGCTATTGGGGAAGCTCCTGGAATAAGATCTATTCTGAATTCAACCTGCCTTTCTGGTGGCAAGCCTGGTAATTCATCTGGAAAAACTTCTGGGAACTCTTTTACCACTTCTATGTCTTTGTATGTCTGTTTTACTTTATCTTCAGTCATCACATAGGCCAGGAAAGATACACATCCTTTCCTAATACATCTTCGAGCTTTAGCTACACTGATGATACTTGGCACGTGCGTTCTTCTTTCCCCATATACGTACACCTTTGCTCCTAGGGTTTTAACAGTCACCCTCTTCTGTCCACAAGCTATCTTCGCATCATTTACACCCAGCCAATCCATTCCAATTATTACATCAAAGGACTTAATTCCAATAGGAAGGAGATTAAGTCGAAACTTCTTGCCGTTGATGTCAAGTTCGCAGTCTCGATACATATGCTGAACTTCCACAAATTTCCCGTCCGCCACCTCTACCTCAAAAACTAAATCTAACAATTCTAATGGCACTTTTAATCTAGCTCCAAACCCATGGGACACAAATGAATATGTAGACCCGGAATCAAACAAGACATATGCAGGTGTCGAGTTGATTAGTAGAATACCTGAGACCACATCGTGAGTCTCCTTCGCTTCTTCCCTGGTAATCTGAAAAGCTTTGGTCTTCACTTTCTGAGGTTCGGTCTTCTTCTGGGCTGTTGACACCATAGTTTCTCCTCCCTTATTTGGGCAGTTGAAATTGTAGTGTCCCATCTGATGGCATGAGAAGCACTCCACTTCGCTGGCTTTCTTGGCTTTACAATCTTTCGCTTTGTGACCGAATCCGCCACAATTAAAGCAGGCATTTGATCCCGCTCGACACTCGCCAATGTGTTCTTTTCCGCATTTCTCACACTTCTTCACACTTCCCTGTCGGCTCTGACTTGAACTCATCTTCCCTTTCTTCTTTATGTTCCCACTGATACTACTAACTGTCTTCCTTTTGTCACCAAAACCAGGTCCCTCCTCTTTCCTTCTTTTTCCAACATCTTCCACAGTTCGGGCAGCATTGATCGCCCCATCTAGTGTTTCGTCTTTCTTCACTTCTAACTCGTAGTTCCATGGCAAACCCCGGACATAGCGGTTGATCCGGGACCGCTCACTGGGGTAAGACTCCCCCACAAAAGGTAACATGTCGCAAAACTTCTTCGTATACTCATCCACTGTCAAATCTCCTTTCTTTATTGTTAAGAAATCTTCATTCAATTTTTCCAAATCTCGTGTGGGACAGAATTTATCTTTGAGACACGTGACAAACTCTGCCCATGAACAACCATATACCACATCCTTTCCCAAACTTTCATATTTGGTGTTCCACCACACCAAAGCATCATCCTTTAGTTGCCGAGAAGCAAAAGTGACTTGATCTTTTTCTGCACATTTGCTCGCTTATATCACTTGTTCAATCTCTCGGACCCATCGCATTGTCACTTTTGGCTCAAAACTGCCATGGTATTTGGGCGGTTTGCAAGCCATAAAGGACTTAAAAGAGCAGCCCTTTTCTTCCTTCTTGTTACCTCCACTAGTTGCTTCCTCAGTCGTCTTTTTGGAGACCTCTTGTGAAGATTGGGCACTAGGTTCACCCATTCTGCTGTCGATTATGTTGTTCACATCTTGTCTCAACTCAGTTCGTAAGTTATCGATTAGAAACTGAATTGCCTCCATAGTGACAGGTTGTGGTGGTGGTGGGTTTGGCTCAGCCTCATCGTTTCGCAGAATATGTGGTTCACTTCCTCTTGAGGAAGTGTGACTGCCCTCACCCCTGTCAGCTTGTCGTCTGCCTTCCATTATTATATAGATGAACCAATTATCTGTTTAATACGCAATTCTATATAGTATTTCGTAAGCGGTAGCATGTTATCTCCTTATCTTGATTGCACTTTATAACAGTCATACTCAATCTATGCCTTCTATATTACTAAGGCAACCTACTACTACTCGTGCTAGTTTAAGCCTAGGATGGTATTCCAACCTAATTCTCTTAAACTATGGCTCTGATATCAAAACTGTAACACCCCTTTTCTCAAACCATATTTAAAATACAAATACAGTTTTCAAACATAATTTACAACTCGTGACTATAAAATAGCCACTTAAATTTTTTTATTTTACAAACTTAAAACTTGAGGGGTATTACAGACTCAATACAGATAACCATAATTTAAACTTACAGTGTACAATAACGGTCCCAACTGCAACTCTCGCTCCCTTCACCTAAGTACATAGCATTTCAAAAACATAGTATACGTGAGACATAAAGTCTCGTGAGTAATATGGGTTTAGACCCAAAACTTTTCTATTCAAAACTTGAAATATCAAAAGTACATTGCTAAAAACTGATTTATTTCATAAATGTCAAAATAACTTTTCCTTCTTTACTTTCAAACTTTAAAAAGACTTTCTTTTATAAAACTGCTTTCTTTCTCATTTCTCGTGACCAACTGAAACTTATGAATTAAGTTAATTAATTCATTCAACTAGCTCCCCTCGCGGGACAGAACAGATCTGCCCACTCGGTTTGCTCATTCTGTCTCCCCTTTGTGACTTGGAACGAATTCAAGCACAAGGGTATACTAAGCTAGACAACTACTTCGCGACGGGAGGTACCATCCCAGTAGTGTCTTCTGATCTCCCGATTATGTGGGTGATCCTAGTCCGGACAACTGGCTCATACTTCTTTAATTCTTACTTCATTTCATCTCAAATTGGTCAAAGTGGGACACAATTTGTAAACTATTCTTACTCAAACATTTTATGACCCTTTACTAAAAATACTTTCAAAAACTGCTTTCAACATCTTAGTTCCCATACGGAACTTCTTACAAAAATACTTGCAAAACATACTTTAAAAATCTGTTTAAAATACTAAGCCCTTGTATAGAGCTTCATTCAAAACTATTTTCCAAACTTTAGTATTAATAAACATTGGAAATCATACTTTTCTGAAAATAACATTTTGCTATGTACTATAGAAATCCTCATAAAACTCACCTTGATTCTATTTCGGTTTACTAAGCTTCTCGTACGGCTTTTCCCTTCCCGTGCTCAACAACGTTTGAAGCACCACCTATACAAATCGTATATATAAATACTCAATATAATTAACTTTATAATGCTAAAGTCTCATATAACATATCTCTAGGTTATAACAAATGTATAACCATTAATAAACTCGTTTTACGGTTTTCTCCGAAATACGCGTATATTGCTACAGTACCCCCGAGGGGTCGTATTTCAGTTCCGACTCTTTTCCATGAAATCTTATCCCATATTAGACTTGTGTTTCAAATTTGGAGTTCATTGGACAAGTCTAGCTCAAATTCTAAAAATCATGGGCATGAATAGTAATTTTAGCCTCTGCCGCTACAGTGACTTTTCTGCAAGGTCGAATTACGGATTTGACCATTCCCGACATGTTCTTATACCATGTTAGGGTTATGGCTAAAATTTCAGGTCAATCGGACATGTCTAGCTATGGTTTCTAGCGTTTGGAATAATTGAAATTTTTAACATTTTTGGTCCCTGTCAGGAGGCGCACTGCGCCTGGACGCACCCCGCCTGGGCGCACTGCGCCTGGCGCCTGGGCAGTGGCATGTTCAGTCACGATTTGTGCACTGTAGCACGCAGTTTTCACCCATTAAGCCCTTCTTTCAGTCCTTAATCGTATGGGGTTTGTTCTAGGACTAAAACCCTTGACTAATAACATGTTTTAAGCTATTAAAATCGATTGAATCCATCATATACAAGAATTGAAGTTCTTGACCAAACTTGAAAATTCTCAATTATAACAACCTACTTCCATGTTTTTGAGTTAAGTTCTTAACTAATGGCTTATTGGAAGCATTAGTTACTTAACCCACATGATTTATAACTGCAATTGCAGTTCCAATTCCATCCAAAGACCAAATGAAGAACATACCCAAAAACTAGGTTAAAACAAAGGAATTTCTTACCTCTTCAACTATGGAATCACCAATTCCAATTCCTCTCTTGATTTTCCTTGACAATTCCTTTGATCTCTTCTTCTTCCTTGCTCTCTCTTGCTGCCTCTCGTGCCCTCTAGAACTCTCTGGAGAATTTCTTTTGTTTTCCTTGCATAATGAAGGAAATAACTAACATTTACTATATATATTTAGTTAATAAACTAGTTACATTTTTAGTCCCCAAATCTTCATATTTCTTTCCAAAATGATCCTAAAACCATAAATCTTGCAAGGAATGTTCTAATAACTACTAACTTGACATTTTCTTGACATTTTGGTCATTTTTCATGTCAAATGACCAATTTGCCCTTTTTGGTCAAATTTCACTATTCACGCGTCAAAACTCCAAATTTCATATAACCTTTTATTTCTCATTATATTAATACATATTATTACACGTAATAATCGTACAACGTGACAAATGACGATTTTACCCTTTTTGACTTTTTCGCGGGTTCTTACATGGATCTTACTGGATTTTCAGTTATTAACCCTTGAAAATGACTCCTTGGTCATTTTTATCACTTTTGGGCCATTTTAAAACCTCCATAACTCCTTCGTTACAACTCCAAATGGCTTGATTCTTTTTCCTATATTCTTGTTACATCAAAATCTATCAATGTCTCGTTGATGACTTTTTCCCAATTTCTTATAGATTTTTAGATATCAATTTTCAAAGAATTACAATTATTCTTTTCACTTTTAGTCCCGACTTTCCATTTTAGCTCTCGGATCTTTAAATCAAGTTTCCAAGTGAAATAATACTTTATTATGACTTAATAAACGATATTAAAACTTCAGTTTCCATATTTTTACCTTTTTGGACCATTTTCCCTTCAATTGTACATTCGATAATTGTGATTATCAATCCTTCATAGCATCAAATGTACTTAAACTAACTTTCCATTTATAAAAAAATTTTAGTTGTCACAAATTCACTAATGTATCAATTGCTCATAATCTTAATGTCTTTTACATCTCTATGTAAATTTATGACTTTGTTAATTTGTTCAAGATATGAATTCTTCGTTTGACTCTAAGTCAACCAATTCCAAAATCCTATCCATTGGATCTTTGGTGATACATTTCTTAAAACAACCAATTTTAGCAAGAAGCCACTGATCATGTGACTCTAAGTCAAATGATACCAAAGTCCTGTCCATCTAGACCTTTGGTTGAATTGATTCTCATAAGAGTTTACTTTAACAATCATAGAAAACACAATTTATAAATCCAATACACTTTGGATAGATCAATATTCAAGTTATTACCATTCATGCAATTAACACCTTCATACAACATTTCAAGGATAATTTAAAGAAAATCGACATTTTATTAAATCAAAATATCCTCGAACAATGTACTTTTTGATAACAATGTCATATGCATCTACAAGCTAATAACAAAAACAAATATCTAACTAAACTTCAAAACTGCACGAGCTCGAGATCCAATCTGAATATGCTCCTATGTGTCAATGTCCCGCACCCTACTGAATCCCTGCACACAAGGCAAATATGACTATCACATTCTGTATCAAGGAATTAAGGATGAGGAGTTTTGAGTTTTTCGATATATCTGAGTTGCCAAATAATTCAGCTTTGGAGCATCTTCCAATCTTTCTGTGACTGTATCCTACCCTGTGGATTCCCAGTTAGAGACATCTCAGAACTAGTCCAGACAATCTGGATCGTTTCTTGATGTGTCTCATCTCTTGACTCGATCTCGAAGTAGCTGGCTCAGTGGAACTATGCATCTCTATGAATGACCCGTACATAGTCAACATCAAATGCATTTCCATGACAGTCTTGTCCTGGTTCCCTTTTTTGTACATCTGGATGAACATATCGTACTGGCTAGTCAGCAAGTCGAGTTAATGCTCAACTCCCGATTAATAGGGTGACCAAGTTTATATAGTCGCCTATGTGTCCCTCAATCATGAGAACATGCAGACCGACGCTACTTGCACACTTCAAGCTCTTTGAAGATCCCAGTTCGTTCCTTTTTCAACAGGCTTTCGGAACCTTTCCTTAACCAGTCGTGCTAACTCATATGGCCCCAAGAATTCAAAATCTCTATGGAACTCGAGGTCAACAGCATAAGGCAATGAACTTCCTTGGATTCATTGATCAAGAAGTCATGCTCATTACAAAGCTGATGTGTGATGCCATGCTTCGGTGAAACGGGGAGCGAATACTCAATCAAATATGGCTTGCCAGCAAAACTGAGAACCATTCTCCATTTGCGAAGCCATTCTACATAGTTCAGGCCAGTCAGCCTTTCCATATTTAATAGATACTTTTTGAAACTCTCAGAAATGAATGTTGGAGGAGGAGTAGGAGAGTTGACACTAGCTTCAGACATCTATACAATCATAATTTATAAGTTTAATTAATCCTTTTAAATAATTACCCAGTTTATTATTTAATAAGGCTAGGACCCAAAATGCCCCAACTACGGTATGAAGAGGGATGTCGTAATCACAACATAATGGTCGCTAAGGTAGATATATTTTTATCAATTTCAATCTCCATGAAACTCCTAAATCTATGAGTTTCATCGAACGAGGTCAATGGTATGTTTAATCTTAAATTATGTTTTTTTATTTGTGACTGGGATGCCGAGGATCACAAACAAGATGTGAATAACCATGCAAATCGCTTGGTGACGTCAATGTCATTTATCATCTCACATTGATGTGTCGGTTAACCACACACGCTCCATCAACAACGATAAATTATGAGATGCCCATTACCACTCTTTATGAGCCCCTATTAGTGTAACGGTAAACCACACACGCTCCACTAATGTCTCATAAAGTGTAATGTGCAATTTCATGGGTTAGCATACTTTTCACATTTTTCTAAAGTAACTAGATTGTGATTAGGGTTCTAGTACTTTTGTCTAATAGCATTATATATACTTTTAATGAGATTAGGTTCGTCCTATCAAATCCGTTCTGCTAATGATACTCAACTGATCAAGGAAGCGGTGGGTGAGAGTGGACACCCATTCAACTGTCATTTTATAGGCAGTTTCCTTATACCCCCTTTATAAACCAGTTTCGTGAATGAGGCATACTAGCGGTTTGACTGACTTAATCTTATATATATGAATATTAACTTTTAATTTTATATATATATATATATATATATATATAAGATGTATTTTAAACATTTTAAAATATTTTGGTTTATCTTTTTGAATTTCGAAATTAAACAATTTAATTAAATTCAAAATTAAACCCAAATTGATTTAATTTATGTCTTTCAATTAACTATTACTTAAATTAATTAAATCATATAGGATTAACAAATTAAATCAATTAATTTAATCATATTTCTTGCGCACTAAGTTTTCAAAAATAAGGCCAAGGGTTTCCATTAATTAAATAATCATATTTACCAAAAATAGAAAAACCCTACAGGAGCCTTCAGATTTTCGAAAACTACAGGGTGGAGGCTAGGGTTTCTAAAAACCTAGATAGAGGTCGACACCCTTGAGGTCAAGGGTTTAAATCCAATAAACCCTAATAACAGTTCTTCTATTACAGCCATTCAACAGAAAACATATCTACACTCTGATACCACTGATGGGTTTTATGCAAACAATGAGCTTAAAATCTTAAGTTCACATGCACCCTAATAAAGGATCTATGTTTTATCAATTGAATCTATAACTAAGAACATAAGGTATATAATTAAAATTATATTCTAAAAGACTAAAACAATTTAGAATTTCATACCTTAAAAGCTTTAGAAGCAAGCACCATAAGTGTCGTGCCTCTAATGGCTCACACCCAGAACCAAGCAATCAAGAAACTAGAGAGAAGAAGGAGACAACTCCTTAGAATTTCGTGGCTTTTAGGGGTGGAGGGGGCCTCTATTCATAGTTTCCAGGTGATAAGTGATAAGGCATATAACTGCCTTATTTGGATTCCTGATATGATAAAGTTTTTATCATATAACTGAATCTACTTATCATACCATAAATAGTCCCTTATACCATATATGGTAATTTAAGAAGTCTTAAGGCTTAAGAAAGCCTTAAATTCGTTCACCGTATGTAAACCCTAATTGTCCACTGCTCAACTATTGAACAATTACAATTCAGCCTCTGCACTTTTAATTAATCAAATTAATCCCAAAATTAATTCTAAATTAATTTCTGATTAATCATTAATTAAATATTATGATTTCTAATTAATATATTATTCTCATAATATATTAATAAATCATATGTCTCTCTTTTTTTAAGTTATCTTGTCGTCTGTTAGGTTTTGAGGGCAACCCAAAAGGGTCGTGCTGCTATCAATTCAAGTATATTCTTAAATTATAGTCATGACCTAGACACCTAATCCAACATGTGTATGATCAACCAAGTTCCAAACTTCATTATCATACATGGATTTCATCTCGCTCTCCATTTCGTCTTTCCATTTGGTGGCCTTAAAACCTGACATGGTTTCTTGATAACTGGTAGACGCATCACCATCCACCAATGACTCACCATCAATAATATGTAACCCATAAAACTCAGGTGCATGATGTACTCTTCATATCTCCAGACAGAAGGTGGAGGTATGTCAGATTCCTCAGCAATAGTTCGTTGAGGCTTAATAGGTTTTTCAACCTCTAGTTGAGTGTCAATGCCAACTTTATGACCTTCATTGGTTGATTCTTGAATCTCATCAAGATCAATATGGCTCCTACTGGCCTCTTTAGATATCAGCCCCTTTCTCGAAAGATTGTTGTTCGAACAACAAACACTTTATTCTCAAAAGGTTCGTAGAACAAATACCCAAAAGAATTAGCAGGATATCTAACAATTTAACATCTCTCTGATCTGGATTCTATTTTTCCGAGAGCTTCACGGCGGACATAAGCCTTACAACCCCAGACTTTTAAATATGCTAATGAGATAGTAGTCACATTCCATATTTTAAAGGGTGTCTTGATAACATTCTTAGTTGGTACAAGGTTCAAGACTTTGGTAGCAATCTCTAAGGTATAGCCCTAGAGAACTGATCTGAAGCGTAGTGTGATTCATTGTGGATTAGCCATATCAAGCAATCACAAAACTCTTTACTAAGATATTATCAACCCATGTCGGATCGTAGAATCATAAAATCTTAATCCTTTTAACCCATTGATACTCTACTTTGTTCTGAAATGTTTTGAACGCTTCAATTGTTTCAGATTATGTTTAATTAGAGAAACATAACCATATATACTGAAGTCATCAGTAAATGTGATGAAGTATCTCTCTATGTCTTGTAACTTGTATGAATGTCCTACATACATCAATATGTATGAGGTCCAATGTGAATGATGCTTTTGTCATCTTCCTTAACAAACAAGACTTGCATACATCATCAGCCTTTAGGTTAAATGACTCAAAGATCCCATTCGATTGGAGCTTAGTGATGCTTTTTGCGTTTATATGGGCAAGATGGCAATGCCATGGATGAAATTTATCCAAACACTCTTTGGATGTATTTGAATCAATATTCAAGATTAAGCTATTATTTCTTCTAATGCTTACGATGGTTTAAAAAGTTTCATTTGTAGGATTCACCTTAAAACAAGATTATTAGTTTGACACACCAAAATAAAACCATGATCGAATTGAAAATCAAAACCATCCAAATACAAAGAACGAAAAGAAATTATGTTTCTTACTATTTCTAATGAATAGTAACAATCGAGTAATATGATAGAACATATTGTAGAAAGAATGAGCTTGTAGTCCTCAATCATCTTGACAATAGTCGTATGTTTATTGCCCATGATTAAGTCAAGCTCTTCATGCCTTGGCTTCCTACTTCTCCTTAGTCCCTATACACCGGTGCAAATAAAAGTACCACATCTTGTGTCTAATACCCAAGAGTTAGAAGCAAAAGTATCATGAAGTTTAATAATATATATACCTAACTTGCCAAACCCCTTAACTTTGATCTTCTTGATCTCTTCTAATTATTTAGGATAGCTTCGCTTCCGGTGTCCCTTTTCTCCATAGTGGAAACAAATGGCCTCATTAGGATTTAATGTAGGCGATATCAAAGATCCAGCCTTTCCTTTGCCCTTGACATTAGGGTTGGAGTTTGGAGTCGTAAGATGACCCTTCCCTTTGCCCTTATGTGGATTAGCTTTCTTTTTCTTTGACAGCCGCTTCCTTGATTGCCAAAACAGGAGTCGTAAGTAGAGCTAGAGGTCTTAGGCTTCCATGTTTGTTTCAACTATTTTTAACATGCCAAGAAACTCCATGATGGTATTTTCCAAGTTGTTCATATTAAAACTCAGTATAAACTGATTATATGAGTTACTCATCAAGTTGAGGATCATATCCTTACAAAAATCCCGAGGGATTGGAAATCCAAGCGCTCTAATCAGTCAACGTGCGTTCACCTTAAGTACATCTATACTGATACCGACCCCTTCCTATTGCTTGCAACAAAGAGAGATCTGACTGTATCGTATCATTCCCATCTGGCTAGCTCTTGAAACATTGCTTTGAGTTGATTAGCCATGTCGAACTCCCCAATGGTCTTGAAGTTTTTTTGGAGCTCCGGGACCATGGTCGCCAACATTAGACATGCCACCTCATTCGATTCATTCACGCTTTTTCATATTTATTCAAAACAGTCCTAGATGCATTAGCTTTAAGAGCCTCAGGGAGAGCTTCATCCAGGGCCCACTCTTTCTTGTCGTACCTAAGGGTAATCATCAAGGAACGAATCTAGTCCATGTAGTTAGGCCCTATCAGCTTATCCATCAAGAGGATTTGTAGCAGTGAGAAGTTTGTAGTCAGGTTCGAGTTTGAGTTTGAGTTTGAAGCCATCTATAAGTTAGTTTGATTAATCCTAAAAAATACCCTGAAATTTTAATTAAAGATAGAATCTATATTTCGCTTCTAGTTGTGAAGAGGTATCTCGTAATCACATCTAGAAGTTATTTAGTTAGGCAATACTCCTTACCAAATTTTCTCTCCATAAAACTTCTAGATCTTTCGGGATTCATTAATTTAACTCAATGACATGTTTAATCCCTTTAAGCTCATCCTTGCTCATGATAGGTATGTGGTAGCTCACAAGCTTAGATGGTAAATCAACCTTGAAAAACCACGTGTTACCCGGACTGAGATTCTTAAGTTATCACGAGTATCACACCATTTTGGCTAAATTATATTTGACACATTGACTATGTCACTTCTCACGAGGAACGAAATTCGTTAAATGTGTGGTTTTACGTGGGCAACATAAGATTTACATTTTTCATAAAATTAGTTTTTCTTTCGTTCAGCTAAAACATTTTACCTTTTCTTTTTGGCTAACGACCATTTTATACTTTTAAAATTCGATTTATAAAACATTTTATAAATGCCAAAGTTGTTTGCAAAATTATTTGGTAACTTTTAACATTTGTGTTTCTATTTTTATTTTCTAGAAACCATGCATATGACAAAATAACACAAACACACATGAAACAATTTGCCTCAATTCTATGCGTTTTTCCATGAGCCAACATGTTGGAAAAACATTGTGATTTCTAGGTACAAAACAATCACATGGATGCTCGACTCCCACTTTCTTTGTCATCAACTTGTGATGCCTCGCTGGAACTTCGTGATTCTCCAATCTTCTTTGGTGGTCTTCGGTCTTCATTATTACAATTTTCATTTTCCTAATCTATACTATTAAGTTAAAAGGAAATTATATTTCAAAATAATACTCCCTCCGTCCCAAAATGATAGTCCATGTTTCCTTTTTAGTTTGCCCCAAAATGTTAGTCCACTTCTAAATATAAATGACATCTTTACCAAAATACCCCTAACTTTAATTGTAACAGCCAACACATCTAGTGCCGGCATTAAATGCAAAGAAAGGGTAAAATAGTCATTTTGTGGGAAAAAGTAAGATACATTTAATGTTTTCTTAATTTGTGTGTTTTTTGTTTGTGGACTATCATTTTGGGACGGAGGGAGTAATAATCAAAACGACATGTAGGTCACAAAATTACAACTTTAAAAACCAAAAAAGCATCAATTAGTCATTGCAAACGTAGGTTTGTTCGAGGAAAAATGTTACCCGATCCATACAATATAAAATAACACTTTAATTTAATAAATAGTATTATTTCAGCAACATGCCACCTTTTTCCAAAAATGTTGCATTAGGCTATTAAAAGTGTCATCTTATCAGAACCTGATGTAACACTTTTTGATACATCAAAAACCATAGCTAGCAAATTAGAATGTACAACCATTACAAGCTAAATCACACTCCATCTATGATCTTCAAAACACTTCATTATCCTCTTCAAGGGCATCTAAGCTTTAGAACTAGATCATTTGCAACCATATGCTTCAAAGTTCCATCACGATGACACAAATCCAGAGCAGCCCGAACATCTCGGTACATTTTGAAATAGCTACAAAAACACAAGGGTATTTTGGTCTTTTAACACAAAATCGAGTTCCATCTACCCACCGATGTGGTGAAATCCATCTAACATGGAATATGAAGGAACTGAATTGAATCCTTGCCGTCTTTTAACCAAACAAACACACCCTATAATGGAATCACAAAAATGAACTTACTTTTTTTCTTCATCTTTCCTGGATTGTTATCCTTAAAGTCAACGGAGATTCTTCAGCATAAACCGTTGCTAATTGATCAAAATGATATTGTGTTGGTGGCGTTTAGAAAAAGCAGCAATGGAGGTGAGGAAGATGTATGAGCATATCGACGATTGCTAGCTCCTATGATTCGAATACACATCAATTCTCGAGCCCCGCTGTTGACAACCGATCATTCTCTTAACCCATTGCACAAGGGGCTAGGAATTTTGATTTCTTTTTCCAATCGAACAAATCATAACCAGACTTCGTAATCGTCTTTAAGCACGTACAAATGTTTCTTGAGTTCCAGGATTGGAGAGAAATAACGATTGGAAAAAACGAATATGGTTTCGACGATTGGGAAATAGAAGCGGATGAAATTGGAAATTGCCTAACAGAATTTATACATGTCTTATCATTCAAAAGTCACTTATTAATAATTTGTCAGACTGGTGCAAAGTTCCTCTCAACAACATTGGCTCCTTGGCGGAGGTGTCGAATGCTGCTACTTTGTGGGGGAGATGTCCGAAGAAAAGGAGGCTGCTTTTAATCATAGTATACGGCGCTTTGTGGTGTATTTGGAAAGCTAGGAATGAACGTATCTTCAAGAATGTTCATAGAACCCCCCACGATGTAGCTGTTCAGATCCAGGTTATGGTTTTCCAATAGATTAGGCACAGGAGGGGTGTTTGTGATGTAAGTTGGGTCCGGTGGAATTTTATACCTCTAGATATTTTGTTGTAATCTTATATCTTGTACTTTGTCGTTGCTGGGCGTCCTTGCTTCTCGCTAAGTTCGCTTTTTCAGCTTTTTAATATATTGTTTGCCGGTTCAAAAAAATAAAGTTTAGCAAATACATCGTGGATATCTATCTACACATCACATACAATTGTTTTTATAATGATTATTTTCATCTCACTTTGCCTCAATAAGTAAACCTACCTCGTAATAATCACTAAGTAAGTTATATTTTAACTTTCTAAAACTCTTGTTAATTATTATTCTACTTTTATCAATAAAGAAAAGTATAAAACAGGACATTTTTTTTTGACGTGGTGATTGCCTACGCGTAAATAACTTTATGCTTCAAAAAGTTGCCTTTCAACTTTCATCATGTGTCTCAAAAGTAGTGGACGAGAAACACATTATTCTATTAATTAAATCGCGTCGTTTTGGACCGTGTTACACAGCGTTTTTACCTTACATTTTCTTTATTGTCATTTTTGTGAGCGTGACATGTTTCCTGGTTCTCACGCGGTTTGTGGTTTTTTTTTTCCGGATTCCTTTTTCTGGATATAATGTCTTCTCCACCGCTTAAGTCGATGTTTCTCGATTCCGTATATGCTGTGGTGAAATCCCGTCACCAATTCCACCCACCGCTTCCCTCTTTACTCGCCTTTCCATCTTCTTAATCCAACGTTCTCTCTTCTCCATCTTCTTAATCGTTTCAAGAGTCCACCGCCATTATCAAAAGCATCGCGCTCTTCTCCAGTGAAGTTAGTGATCAAAAACCAAAGTCAAACTCAGAGCTTAGAAAAGAAGAAGCGACGGCCGGAGAACGTTGATGGAGAGTTCTTCGTTGGTTTGTACTTTCCTCCACTCTCTAAATCGGAAACCTGCAAATCTATTTGATGTCAAACCTGGTTATTCGGAACTACAAAACAGTATTCTCCGCTCCTGCTGCGATCTCTTTCAGCTGCACCTCCACGCCTCCTCCACCTCCCTCATTGCCTGTTTCAGTCATTGTATATATACAATTACCGTGATTTTCAACACTTGGTGTAACGTTTTTTTTTGTCACACTTTTTTTTCCTCCCACCGCTTCATTCCACCGCTTCACTTCCTTCCCCTTCTTACCTCCATTGGTTATTCCTGCTTCAAAGAGTTGCCCTCACGTATTCATCGTAGCAATCGGCGCCAAGACCATAGCCCTCTTCCATCGACGGGGCTTCCCCACCACCGGCGCCTCCACCGACGCCTTCTTTCTGACCAACGCATGAGGCGTATTGAATTTCGTTGTGCGTGATCTTACCCACATCGACAATTATTATAAAGGTAAGATTCAATTCCCCAGTGCTCTTGATTTTGATCCAAATTCTCACGTTCTCTCTATTTCTATGTGTCAGGGTTGCTTCGATTGGATGAAGACGAATACGAGTATGACCTACCACCACCCTTTATCAGTCTTTCTACCTCCCTCTCTGTTTTATATAGGCAAAACCCTAACTATGTGTGTACGTGTGTGTTTGCAGGTTCTAAAATGGGAGGAAATTGATATAGGGGATCCAAAATATGAAGTTTGAAGAAAATAAATGGTTAGAGGTTAAGTTTTTTTACTGATCGTTTCTTTTGTCTATTATTATTTACATGCATAAGGGTATTTTGTTGTAATATGTTTTTGTATATTAACATTTGCGACTTCTATGGCATTATGTACTAATATTTTTTTTCTTTAAGAACCTTGAAAGATGGTATAGTGGAAGATTGTGCTCGGGTTTTGACCTAATTCATGCAGGGGAATTTCAGAAAATGGTAATGATATTGGCACTCTAAAAAGCTATAAGGTTTCGTTTATGCTAGAAACCCAATGTATATGCATGTAAAAAATACGATGTAGGTTTGTGAGTATGGCACGCCAAGTTTTCGACTTTGGAAACGATGCCCACCATGTTTCCAGGTTCTTGATTTTAAACCCTTAGACTAATGGGTCGACATGTAAATATGTTTTAAGTGCTTATAATGATTTGGAATAAATTTCCGATTTTGAACGATTTTTACACTTCAAACATCCATGGTTGGGTCTTTAAGTCTAATCTCCCACAATTGCTTTTTGAGTCTGTTATCCCATAATTTTTGATGGGTAAGGCATTATAACAATTTCCCGCATTCAACGCAGGGGCAGTTATGGTTCAAGGCATCACGTGTATTCTGATTGGATATAATTTATGTGAAAATTGCTGACAAATACACAATCTATATATTAAGCTTTTTAAATTGCATGTCAGTTTTCATCATATACTTCATTCAAATTTACTTTAAATTATGATACTTAGCTTCTGTACCGTATTTTTCAGCTTCCTCATGGCCAGGCTCACCACTTGTAGCTTTCTTACATGTATTCGCCTAAAATGTTGACAAAATGACCAAGTCCCAAAGGGCAAAGACACCAGCCAACTATTGATTACGACCTTATTTTGAAGCTATCTCTCAAGATTAAAAGCCATCCATTTTTAAATTTGCCAAAATACGCCCACTTTGGCAAAATTTCTGAAATACTTTCTTTCTATTGGGTTGTGAATCCTACATTTTTATGAATATTCGGTTCTTTATTTTGTCGCCTTTCATGGTTCGTTTGGTGGTTTGGAAAATTTCGTGATGGGTTTTTCCATGACTAATGATTTTGTTTTCTTTACAGGAAGCCAGATCCAAATGTGGAGTTGTTATATGATCTAATGATCCAATTTTAGAGCTGTAATATGATTAGCCTCTTTGATGTCTACCAATTGTGGAGTTGTTATATGATTCCAGGTTGAAATACGGACTGCACACATGCTCTTCAAGGTAGTTTTATAAACTGGAATGCCCCTGTTTGATTTCCATCTTTAATCCATCCAACCAATAAAATGATCAAATTATAAGTATTTATTCATTTAGTTTAATTTTCATCTTCAATCCATTTAAAATACTGAAAATTGGTAATCTTACAATTAATCATATATTGCTTTTGGATCTATGTGAGATGTATTTTCGGCTTTAATTGGTATAATGCTCTTCGATCTATGTGGAAAAGGATTTTTGATTTGGATGAAAAATAATTTTTAGATATGAAATGCTTCCCTGAACATGCTTTGAGGCGATAATCTTAATTGTATCCGGAGGTGCTTTTAGGTGGTCCTGCAATAGTTTATTATGTAAATTATGAACATCATGTCAAGTCAATGAAGAACTTCATTGATTCTTTTTACTAAATTTATCTGCAGATCAGAGATATAGTGTTCTTCTCCCAGAAAAATTGAAGTGAGGAAAGTCGAATGTGTACAGGTAATTAAAGATATTCTATTTCAGTCAATAATCTTACAATTTATAAGTTGTATTATTCTTTCTATGTTGGTATGACTAACATCTTGCAAAAACTGATTCCTGGTAGATCTGCACGTTCTCCATTGAAGCTTCTCTCCAAATTTCCTGATCATCCAGAGATTGAAACATTGCATGACAACTTTGTGTGAGCATCTTAATCATCTTCACTATGCGAGAAGTAGCAACATACTTTCGTTTTTTTTTTGTGTATAATAGCATCCTACTTATATTTCTTTCTTTATCAACATTTTAGTTTCAGTATATCTCCTATTAAGATAGTGTACTTTGAAAAATCTACCCAATTATATCATTGTATTTTCAGTTTTTATTTTTATTTTTACTTATCAATACACTATACTTTGAAAAATCTAAGCAGTGAAACTTTATTTTTATTTAAATGGTGCTGCTATAATTGTGTACATTTATTATATTACACTACTGTAACAGGAAGAACTGAAAGTATGATGCTCTAATAAACAAATCAATGGAAGTACGGTGCTATTTCTTGCTTTTAACCCTAACATAACTAATTCTTGACCTTCCTACTAATCTTAAAAGTTTCCTACTAATCTTAAAAGTAAATTCACATTAAGTACTATTATCTTTCAGACATGCAGTTGATACATTCCCAGATTACAAGTACTTGGGTTCACGTGTAAGAGTAGATGGAACCATTGGCAAGTAAGTCTTCTTTTTGTTCACATAGTTCCATTCAATGTTGACTAGATTAGAGTTGCTTATTAACATGTTTGACTTGTACCTTAAGGTACAAGTGAATGACATTTGGAGAAACTGCCACTGGTCGATTTACAATACGGTCTGGCCTGCAGCATTATGGGTTATCAAAAGTGAGTACAGTTTTCTGGTAGTTTTCATTTCCTCTTGCATGCTTTGCTTAAGTATGTTACTTAAATGCAACAAATAGCAACAGACTTTTATTTAGGTAAATTAAGTAAAGGTTTTACTATATAAGTCTTTGCGAAATCAGGAAAATAAATCAATGCATATCACCAAAGCCATGGCTTCCTTCATCCATTGGCTTCCATTCCTGCTGATTCTCGCCGTTGCCCACAGACCTCACGTTCCGAAAAACTTCCCTCACCCATCGTTCTTCACTTTACCCTTTCTCCCTCCTTACATCCACCTTCGCCACTGAAATGTTGTGTGTAAACCCTAGCCAAAGCATCGGACAACCGACTTAGGGCTCTTCTATTTCATACAACTTTAACTATGGCAATGTACTTCTAATACTTTTCATAGCTAATCTAAAATGTTCGACTTTTCTGATGTTTCAAGGTTCGAAGTTGGATCGTCAATTTTTTGCCTTACATGATTTCGTTGTTCGTGGATACTAAAGCACTACCAGGAAAGCATTCAATCTTACACCTATTTACATTCGATGTGATGTTGAGTTCAAAGGGGCAGTTATTGCACTGTAACATAAAAGATCTACTTTAAATAAGTCAAAAGTATATTTTCCTTATTAAAATAACTGATAAACGTTTTCAGTTTTATGCAGAGGTAAAAGTAGAAAAGACAAACCAGAAGTGCTAAGAAGCAAAGAATGAATGAGTGGTGATGTAGTAACGAAGAATGTGCCAACAAAAATGTCACAACGTTCCAGCTCAAATGGTGGTTCTTTATTTACATCTTTTTCAATGATGAATAGGTATGGTCAACACTTTACATCCATGAACACTAGATACATGTTATTGAATTTAAAATTTTGTTTTCGTATAAAAGTATTAAGGTGTTATTCATCATTATTTAGAGAACTCGTCAAGTAGCAACATAGGTTGAACCAGCCAATTGGGTTTAAATGTACATTGCCTATTTAAAATAAAATATGGATTAGATGTACAAATACTTGATAAAGATATTTATAGCATTATACTTCCATGATTTTCCCCTTATAGCATTCTACTTCCTTTTTTCCACTTAATCATTTCTAGAATTCCCGCCGCATCGCGCGGGGGAGCAACCGCTAGTTCTATACTAAAGCGTATAGAAAATATAAAATGAAATAAATGAAGAACCAATTATATATAAATTAATAATTTAGTTCATATAATTTATTTATCCTGCAATAAATAACTAGACACATCTGAATTGTTTCATTGATCGACATCGTTTAGTTTGTGAACAAATTCTAAAACATGTTGATATTTAACGAAAAACTAGGGTTTGGACCGTCTGCGCGATGCTGCGGAAGCCCGGTATATTAGAAAACGTAGCTCGACAAAAAAAATTATATAAGGGACGAAAAATGTAACTTTAAAATATAATAAGGGACCGGAATCGTAACTTACAAAATACCAATAATATAACTTTATAATAAATATGATGAAAACAATTAATTCGAAATTAGTTGAGGAGAAAAAACGTAAATATAAAAGTTTGCTATAATAAGAATCAAAATTGCTATTTTCAAATAAAAGCTTATTGAAATTTGTATAAAATGATTTAACAAATATACTTTGATCTGGATGTAGTAGTTTAGACTCTGGAATAAACAGAACAAATTCAAAATATATTATTTTAAAATTGAAGAAAAGAAAAGTATATAATAATCCATTGTAAAAAAACCTTGTTCAAAATAGCAGTTATAAAATATGTTGTTATTGACATAATAGTGTGCTTAACAAATCTTATATTCACAAATAATACGTAGTCAAATAAATATCTTTCCCCCCATATAATATTCTCGACATATACATATGATTTAGTTAAAGTTGCCAAAAGGATAGTTATGACTTATGTAACATCATCTTAAATATAGAAAAACATGAGTGTAAGATAAAGAGTCAACATATATACATTTGCTATTAAATATAACATGAATGATGAATCAATAATTGAATATTATTTTTATACAAACTTGGTTAATAACGTTCTTTTTGCTTGTGCTTCAACATATCATTGATAAAGTAATTTAATAACATATATAATCATTAATATTTATATAATAATATTTAATAATATATATAATCATTAATATTTAAATAACAATTTATCATGTAAACCTAGTATCTTTTTGTTCATTAAGAACCGCAATTATCGTCTTTGTCAATAACTTTGGTTACGTGTTGAATCTTACATATACTAGTTGGTTCTTCGCGCGTTGCGCGAGAATAATATTACATAGCTAAAGTAGTAATATTTTTTTTAAATATATAAGTCTTTGCCACTAAATATAAAATAACAAATATTATATAATAAATCAAAAGCTTGATGTAAAATATTATTATTATTATTTTCGTAAATTTAAAAAACAACTATTAAAATTTAAATTTGAATATTTTCAATATTTATAATGATTGAAGTTGATAATGTTTAATAAAATCTATGTATTTTATATCTTGAGTAGCCTTTTATAAGATAGTATAAAGTATAATATTAATAAATTATTATTCTTGTATCATACTACTTGAATAATATCTTATAATGTAGTTCAAATTTACACATTAATTTTATATCTTAATAAATAAAGAATAACAATATATAAAATTAGTGATAGTTTTTTCGTTTAAGTTTATTGCTAATGAGATAACTTGAATTATGACATTTATTCTAAAAAATCATGACATAAATAAAAATTTTATAAATTTCACATCGTAACAAGTAATAAATAATACAATTTAACAAGATAGTGGTAAAACTAAGGAATAAAACATATATTATGGTTAGTAGCTAGTGCAAGTTTTTTATTTTATAACTTATAAAAAATTCTTAAATAGAATGAATTATTATTTTAATATTATAACTTTTCAACTTTTCACTGAGAATTTAACCTCCTAAAACTCAAAAAAACCATTTTGTTAGTATCATTACACAACTTCAATAATTGATAAAGTTGGTTTTGTTACATTAAAATGTTAGTTTAATATTAAAGCTCCTCAAATTCCAACTAAAAGTTATTTAAGATTAAACTACTATAATTAAAAAACTCCACAATTAATACTTATGTCATGTATTCTTGATAACTTTGTGCACTACGCCTTGATAGATAAAAAACAATAACTTAGCTTGTAAAATACTTCAAGTGATTATAAAAGAATATATTTCAAACTTAAAATTTAAGAAGTTAACTTAGTTTAATATCTATTATTTTTCCTTTAAATATGAATTAGAGTTGCTATCTTACTAATAATATCAGGGACTATCATTTTGGTGCTATAATATAAACATGTATGTTCTTAGAAAAGAGTAGTCAATGAACCAGCTATCATTGATAAAGTAATTTAATAACATATATAATCATTAATATTTAAATAATAAATTAGCATGTAAACCTAGTATCTTTTAGTTCATTAAGAAGTGCTATTATCTCATTATTCAATAACTTTGGTTGCCTGTTGAATCTTATATATATATATATATATATATATATATATATATATATATATATATAAGTTCAAATAATACGGTGAATTGTGAGATGGGGAGACGCAATCCTAGCCACTCATCTTGCTGATCAAAAAATTAAAAAAAAATTAAAATAGCCAAAAATAATGAGAAAATTTTTTAAAAAAATTCTAATAATTGTTGCAACTTTGTGTATCCTAAAAAAATTTTAAAAAAAATGGAAAAATCAAAAAATATTCCGGTTAGAATGCTACACATTTTAATATAAGATTATACATATAATGTAATATTCTATTAAAATATTACAAAAGCAAATATATAAATATAAATATATATATATATATATATATATATATATATATATATATATATATATATATATATATATATATATATATATATATATATATATATATATAATTTTTATTATTTTGAATAAAAAATAACAAAAATAATAAATAAATATATTTTTCAATTTTTCTGCTTATTTTGCATTTTTACACCCAAACGAATGGCTAAGAATTGTGCATTCCCGTCTCAAAAAATCTCCACCGTCTCACATGAACCTATATCTACACATACACACACACAGACAGATATATATATATATATATATATATATATATATATATATATATATATATATATATATATATATATATATATATATATATATATATATATATATATGATAAGAAGGTAAGTAGTTTTTTATTTAGTTGGTTTTTTGACGAACCACAAAAATGAATCACTAGATGAATAAAAAATAACATGATTCATACAAAAAAAATTCCTGAAAAAATATATTGATGAATCATTTTTAAGTAAATCAAATTTTTATTCATGTTACGGATAATTTTAGTGAATAACAACAAAATCATCGTAAAAATGAATTATCGGGTTGTTTTTTCGAGAATTTTTTGTTGTGAATCATGTTATTTTTGCATAATCTATTGATTCATTTTGTTGGTTCGCCGAAAAAATATGTAAATAAAAACTTCTTACCTCCTACCAAAAACTATAACTTGGTGTAAATCACAAGGACCAAAACTGTACTTTACTCGTAATTTTATATATCATACATAACTTTAGTCATTACACGTTAAATCCGTTATAAAAATCCAGCGCAACTTTTGTCACGTAAAAATAACTTCCACATCTCTTTGAAGACAAACGACTTTTCATTTCTATAAAACCTACTTCCAGTAAACTCTTCTAAGGAAATCGAAGCCACAGTGGAGGTGGGTAAGAAGATAGGGTTCAAATTTGACGGTAACATGGCTCAAATGAAGCAATGGTTCGGAAAACGAGGTGAAATGGAAATTTCCCAATGAATATAATATCCATAAATTCCAGAGGTATAGGGTGCGGTGTTAAAAGGAAGTGGATTCGAGAATTAAGATTGCAAAACCACATCTCATTCTTAGCAATCCAAGAAACAAAATCGATTAATATTGTCGGGGGGCTCGACAGGGTAATTTGGGGTAATGCAAACTTCGCCTGCGATGTCATTGACCCGCTTGGTCAATCTGGCGGAATAGCCTCATTTTGGAATCCGCAATTCTTCTTGTGTGATACGACGCAGAAACAAGACGGGTGCTTGGCGGTTGGAGGTATGTGGTTGCCCTCTAAAAAACGATGCTGGTTCCTGAACATCTACGCACCTCAGCCGTCAAACCGGAAAAAAGCATTGTGGTCTGGAATTATACGCCTGATTGAAACAGAGCAGGATGCTTGGTGGTTTTGCTTCGGGGACTTTAATGCTGTTCGTTTTCCCGATGAAAGACTTGGCTCTAATTTTTGTCAGCAGACTGCACTTCACTTCAACGAATTTATCAACGAGGCAGGCCTGATTGATATCAACATGGGGGGTCGGAAATACACCTATATGAGCTCGGATTGTGGCAAACATAGTAAACTCGACCGATTCTTGGTATCCCAGAATGTACTGCTTGACTGGCCGGAACTAAAGGGGACTATACTAAACCGCCTTCACTCAGATCACAGCCCTATCATGCTATCATCAGGAGTCATTGATTTTGGTCCATACCCGTTTCGTTTTTTTAACCGATGGCTGTCGGAACCAAAGCTGCTGGAGATTGTTAAAGATATTTGGGCTAATGGTGGCTCACTTAACTTTTCCTGTTCTCTATCCCCCTTTTCTTTGGTTGCCGGAAAACTCAAACAAATGAAAGAGAAAATACGGGAATGGAGGAAAGAAATAACAGAAGAGCAAAATAAGGAAATGGAATGCCTAACTAGAAGAATTGCGGAGATTGACGTAGAGGCAGAAAGCGGTGTTGTATGTGAGAAATCGGTGACAGCAAGAATTGACGCCATCCAAAGAATAAGAGAGATCGAGTCGGGGCGTATCCTAGACCTAAAACAGAAATCAAGGACACGCTGGGCGATAGAAGGCGACGAGAACACCCAGTACTTTCACGGAATTATCAACAGCCGTGTCCGGGCACAAAGAATAAACGGCATGTGTATTCAAGGTCTTTGGGTCTCGGATCCAACACAGATCAAGAATGAAGTTGTACAGTTCTATTCTAAAAAGTTCTCGGAGCCGTTACCATGTCGACCAAAGTTCTTCAGCCCCGGATTCCGTAAACTCACTGAACCACAAAAAGCCAATCTTGAAGAACCAATCACCCTAGACGAGATCAAGAACGTGATTTGGAGTTGTGGCACAAACAAAGCACCAGGGCCTGACGGCTTCTCTATTGAGTTTTTCAAGAAACACTGGGAAGAAATCAAGGCAGAATTGTATTTGGTGATTAAGCATTTTGAAAGAACTTGTTCAATCGATAAGGGGTGCAACGCCTCATTCATTACACTTGTTCCTAAGACCTCGAACCCGGTTAGTCTTAATGACTTTCGACCAATAAGTTTGATTGGGAGTTTATATAAAATCATTGCAAAGATCATGGCAGAAAGGGTGAAGACTGTTATCGCCCAAGTGGTCAGCCCGGAGCAGACAGCATTTATAAAAGGGAGATCTATCCTAGACGGGCCGTTAATAGTGAATGAGATAGTTTCGTGGCTGAAGAGAGTAAAAAGGAAGGCGTTCATCTTCAAAGTCGACTTTGCAAAGGCTTTTGACAGTCTCAATTGGAGCTATTTAGACAGTGTACTAGAACAGATGAATTTTGGGCATGTTTGGCGGTCGTGGGTTCAAGGATGTCTGAAGTCAGCATCGGTTTCAGTTTTAATTAACGGATCACCCACAAACCAATTTAATATGGAGAGAGGAGTCAGACAGGGCGACCCACTTGCCCCGTTCTTATTCATTATTGCAGCTGAAGGTCTTCATAGGGCAATTGAGGAGGCGAAAGCTCAAAAAATATTCTCTGGAATACAGCTCCCTAATGGTGGCCCATCTATCTCCCACCTTCAATATGCTGATGATGTAATCTTCCTCGGTAATTGGTCGGTTCAGAATGCTCGTAACCTTGTACGTATTCTCAAGTGCTTCGAGCTTGCGTCCGGGCTCAAAGTTAATTTAAATAAAAGCAAGTTCTTTGGAGTCTCAACCCTGTCCAGTGAAACTGAGATGTTCGCTAGAATTATTAATTGTCAGCCAGGCACATTTCCACTTCTCTATCTTGGTCTCCCCATTGGCGTCCCCATGGGACGGACTGCTTTTTGGAGTCCGCTGATTGACAAGTTTCGTGCAAGACTATCTAGATGGAAAGCAAACTCCCTATCTTTTGGCGGAAGATTAACCCTATGCAAATCGGTTCTGGGTGGGCTGGGTACCTACTATTTCTCGCTCTACAAAGCACCTGAAAAAGTAATTGACGAGCTGGAAAGAATCAGAATGCGTTTCTTCTGGGGAGGTAGTGAAAGCAGAAGGAAAGTTACGTGGATCGCGTGGAAGAAAATTCTATCCTCAAAAGAGAATGGAGGTCTCGGAATCGGCAGCCTGAAGGCGCAAAATATAGCTCTCTTGGGGAAATGGTGGTGGAAATTCTGGGATGTTAGCTACTGTCTTTGGAAAGAGGTTGTCAAAGCTATCCACGGAGTTAATGGCGCACTGGGGGGCAGGCAAAACCGAAAGGTGGCTGTTGGGGTACAATTACATCTCTTTCAAGTAGCCTGGAAAAGTTTGACCTTCAATTCCCGGACCTCTTTGAATCAACAATAGAGGAAACAGGTGCACACATCAAAATCTGGAAATTAGACAGATCTAACGGGTACACAGTTGGCTCCTTCTCCAAGTTCTTTGATAGCGCTACCCTCCCTCAGGGATGTATCCATTGGGACTGGAATACGCTTGTCCCCAGGAAAGTAAATATTCTAGCATGGAGAGTTATAAACGCTAAATTGCCCACCCTTGAAAACTTGAACAGGATTGGTGTGAATGTCCAAACAGCTTGCAGAATATGTGGTTCAGATCCGGAGAATGAAGAACATATCTTTGTTAGATGCCCCCTGGCTAGGGAAGTTTGGTGTGAAACAAGAAAGTGGTGGTGGTGTCTTGATCCGAATCCGTCTAGTTGCGCGGAAATACTTGGGAGCAAGAAGGAGTTCATTGGTCCTGGTCGTTTGGCCAATGCAAATGAGGCAATAATCCTAGTCTTTATTTGGGTGATCTGGTCGTTTCGTAACAAAGGAGTCTTCAAAGGAGAGTTCAAATCCCAGCTTCAACTGGCCTCTGAAATTCAGATCCTAGCTAAACTATGGTTCAATGCAAGGAGAACGAAAGGCAAGATTCTCAATTGGGAGGAGTGGAAATCTGATCCGGTGTCTTTAATTGTTGCAAGTAACTTGTAATTGTTCTGTTTGTTTGCTCATGTACTCTGGGTTTTAGCTCCTTGCTTATCCCCTAATATGTTCTTTCTCTAATAAATTTATGCCGTTCAAAAAAAAAAAAAAAGAACCCGGCGTTATGTGACAAAAATCACATTGTGTGTCGTATCCATACAAAATAACCAAACTTGAGATGGGTTTGTGGGCCATGGCGGCTAGTCAAGTCAACTATATCAACATCTAGAATTGGGATACCGAAATGGTGGGACCATGCTGTTATCTCTCTCACCAACAACCATTTATAAATTATAGAATACCTAGTTGGGTGGATGCACCCGGGTTATATACCCATGTGGTGGGAGGTTTGGAGTTCGACTCAGACTAACCTCATGTGGGAGATTTTCCTGGAAGGCGAATTAGGTGGAGGGGAAAGGCCTTTGCGCCTTAGGTAATCGCCAACCGCCCTGGGTTGCGGGGCTGATTACCCTCAGGTGAAACCATATCTATTCGCTGGTTCCAAAAAAAATAAATTATAGAGTAAATTACATGTTTGGTCCATATGGTTTGCACGATTTTATATTTTTAGTCTAAGTTTGGAATTTTTATAATTTTGATCTTTTATAGTTGGCATTTTATTACACTTCTGGTCCCTCATGGAGTTACCATTTGTTTAGCTTCGTAAAAAGATTGTAAATGATAAAAATACCCTTAGGGACCAAAAGTGTAATTTACTCAAAAATAAAACCACCATCTCTCTCTCTCAAACCTTTACCTAATTCCCACTTTTGTTATATATAATTATGCTTCTGGCTTCTTGTTGATTCGTCGCATATATGTTCATCTAGGGTTTACTTTGCTCCAATCTCTAAACATGATTCATCCAACTTATCAATGGCTTCCGCTTAGCTATAAGTATAACTACCAATTGGAATTCAAGGAATCTATACATATAGATAGCCAACAGGTAATATCTTATAGCATCTTAATCATACACAATACACAACAAACAAATTTGTTTTTCCTTCTCAAAAATCTTTGTAGTTAAAGAAAACAAACCAACAAACCCTAATTGGTCATTGTATCCTACAAATATTCATAATTTGAGACAACAGCAGCGTTCTTTGTTGTTATCTTCACGTGGTTAAATTACATCTTGTTTTGCTTGTACATGCTAGTGGATCAAGTGGTTTACTAGATTCTGATTGCTTTCATGCCGACTCTAATCTAAAACCATTTGACCTCAGTTTCTTAGAATCGGAGAAGGAAAGGGTGGGGGATATATGGTTTGATTCGACAGATCTTTATGTATATATACTTACAAAAGGTATCTATTGTTGCAACTTTTTGTGAGGGTAAAAGGAACCAAATGTGGCTCCAATACTTAAAGAATAACGACAGACTAGAATGAAGTAGAAATAACGAAAAAAATTATAATTTAGGACTGATATTTGTAGTCTATAATTGAACTTTTGAAGCTCGATAACAATAGTATGAGGTTTCTTCTTGTTCCTGTGCCCTTCTCTATGTTTTTGTTGAAGTTCTGATAACTATTTGAACGAACTAAAACAATCGGAGTCGCAAGATTAATGGTGTGAGAAAAGGAAATGTAGAAAGAGAGGAATACAAAAAAGGAGAAAGGACTGTAAGATGAGGTTGATGTTTTCTTGGAGAGAGTGTGTGCTTTGAGTGCAATGAAACTGGAGTTTATCCGAGGATGAGTTATGAAGATGAATTTTGGTGGGTTTTGATTGGTTGTTTAGGATTCTCGGGATAAACCAAGAGGGTAACTGGGAGTTGGGGAGCATTGATGATGAGAGAGAAGGTTTTCTTCTTGTATCTTAGGTATAAACTAAACCATGTCACATAGAAACATGAATGAAGAGGTTGAGAACTCCAATGTTGCCATGAGGATGTATTACAGGAAAAGAGAGAAAGAGAGAGAGAGAGAGAGAGAGAGAGAGAGAGAGAGAGAGAGAGAGAGAGAGAGAGAAAGAAAGAGACAGACAGACGGTGAGGAAGAGGGTGTTTAATTCATTTTTTAGTAAATTACAGTTTTGGTCCCTAAGGGTATTTTAGACATTATACATTCACTTAACAGACTCAACTTGACAGTACCGGCCTAGGGGATCAACAGTGCAATAAATTGCCAACCACATGGACCAAAACTGTGAAAATACAAAACTTAGACTAAAAGTGAAAATCATGCAAAACATAGGGACCAAAACTGTAATTTACTCTAAAATATAAATAGAGTAAACTAAAGTTTTGATCCCTGAAAGTTGGCACGTTTTTACATTTTTAGTCAAAGTATTGCTTTTTCACATTTTTTGTCCCTGAAAGTTGGCACGGTTTTACATTTTTAGTCCAAGTATTTCTTTTTCACAGTTTTTGTCCTTGAAAGTTGGCATGTTTTTATATTTTTCCAATCATCTTATCAAGGAGTCGACATATAGCTTGAAGTTTGACTAAGCCATCGGGTTCACACCTTAAGGCATTTATTGGCAAAACTTATGAAGGAATCCAACCACGCATTTCTTCTGTCCGAAGCTAATCAAAGTCTTTGAAGGCGAGATGATGGTGCTTTCTTATCAGATGGTGGAAATGTTTCGTCATCAACAGCAGTGAAGAGGCACAAATTTTGTATGTGTTCGTCATGTGCTCAAGCGAGCCTCTCTTAGTAACATGATGTGATCCGCGTTTAGAAGGTTGTACAGAATGGACTCAAACAACGTCAAGTCTGTGGAGATGAGGAAGCGTGTGGATGAAGGGTATACTCAACTAGATAGGCCACCTTTCATGGCAGGCTGATCTTGACTTGTAAGGGATTCATTCCAAGTGCTCCAACCTCCTTCCCTAAGTTGGAGTCTTGGGTTGTCTTTTCTCTCTTGTTTGCTTTCAATATTACTCCATTTATCAATGCTAGCTTCCTGGTATGATCGGTGGAGGAAGACGACGACGTTGGTGCGAACCCAAGTGCATGAAGGAATAAGATGTTCAACGATGTTGCATCTATTTGTGCAACTTTCTTGAGTTAAGTGGTGGCGGAGATAGCTGGCTCCTAAGTTTGAACGTGACGGTGGTGTTGGTGGATGTTTTGATCGGGTAACGGGAAAAATAAGGGGGCGGCGGTGGTGGAGTGGTACAAGGATGAGGATAATGAAAGAGATATTGGTTCCACCATGGGGTTCCAGTCAGCTCTGGTGATACCACATATTAGATTAGAGCAAGATGTCGGAGATGATAGTAGAGAGAGATATGAAAGAGAGACAGAGAGAGGGAGAAAGAGTTCTTTTAATTATATAAATAAAAATAAAATTATGGATAACATAGTCAATTTACAACTATTTAACAGAAAAGTTAAGTGGTAACATCACTTAACTTTAAATATCATATTAGAGTAAGATGTCGGAGATGATAGCAGAGAGATATGAAACAGAGAAACACAGATAATGAGAGAGAGTTCTTTTAAATATATAAATAAAAAATAAAATTAGGGGAAAATAGTCATTTACAACTATATAACAGAAAAGTTAAGTGGTAACACCAGGAGGGACCAAAACTGCAAAAAAAAAATGCCAACGAGGCAACCACAGGACCAAATATGTGAAAAAAAATACTTGGACTAAAAGTGTAAAAATATTCCAACCACAGGGACTAAACTTATAATTTACTCTTATAGAATAAATATTTCACCATTTTGGTTCAACGAGAATTACAAAATTGGAGAGGATACTTTATGTACGGGTGAGTTGAGTCATTAAAATTTATCGTTTCACTTATAATGGTTTATATTAATAACTAAGGGGTAACATCTAAATGGTCTATATTAATAACTAAGGGGTAACATCGTGTTGCTACGAGGTATCTAAACAAAATTTGTAAAAACAGAAATGTATTAAAAATACAAAAAGAGTTTAAAAAAAAGCTTGCAAAAATTATGTGTGGGAGGATATACTAATAAACTATTAAGAAGAAATTTGAAACATATAGAATCTAGGGGTGAGTATGGGGTGGTTTGGGGCGGTTAGGGGTATAACCAAACCATAACCAAATAAATTGGTTAATTCATTTTTGTAACCATTAGGTATCAGTTATTAGTTTAGGCGGTTAATTGGGTTTCAGTTACGGGTTAATATTGGTTAACCATAATGATTCACATTTATAGAAAATCTTATACTACATCACTATAAAAAGTGAAGATTAGAAAGTATATTGCTATAATTAGTGAAAATATATAAATATATTGCTATAAAAATCAATCCATTTTTTTGTAATACGCATATGTGCACATTTGATTGTGTATATATGCACATTTGAATATCCATACACATTCAAATATGCATATATGTCATTTATATTTTTCAGTGTTGCAGAAATCGGCCTTGGCAGCCGATTAATTGGCGATTAGTCGCTTGACGGTCTTCAACCGATTACGATTAGGCCTAATCGGTCGGCTTGACAGTTTGCTGCAAAAATCGGTCTTGACGGCCGATTAATCGGTCTTGGCGGTCATTTTTTCAACTTTTTTATTTTTTTAATTTATTATTTATTTTTTTATTTTTAAATGACGACACAAACACTCTTTAATAACTCAAGAAAACTAAAATAAAGCAATATTAAAGAATAAAAATAAACAAATGTATAATATTTGATGTGTATTTCGGAATAAAATGAATCAAACTTTGCTATTTTTTATATTTATATATTTTTAAATGAATTCCTTTATAATTTAGGGTCTCCGATTAATCCCCGACTAATCCCCGATTAATCCGATTAATCTCTTAACCCCACTCGACCGCCAAGCTACCGTCAAGCGATTTTTACAACCTTGATATTTTTTATGCTTTTTTGTGTTTTTTTTAGATTGAGGAGCTACGATTGGTCTAAAGGGGTATCTAGGTGCTTGTGTGGTATTTTGAGTAAAACAATTTAGCCAAAAATTAGTTCTTAGTTTCTCACATTGTTGAGTCAAAGACTTATGTTTGTGTCAGAGACCAAGACATCAATGATGCGCTTTGATACTATTTTTGTTGAAGACTTTTGTCACTCGAAGTCGAAGCATTTTAACTCTGCTCCTTCGACTGAATCCATATGGTCTAGTAGGGTTTCTGCATCATGGTGTGCATACGTTGCTGATTCTCAGGCCTAAATGTACGATCCATGTAATATGATCTGACATACTGTTATGCACGTCTACCCTAGAAGAGTAACATGCAAAATAATCTCATTAATCTTCTAATTCACTATTGCGTCCTTTTGTATAGTATAAATAGATAGTGTCGTTCAACCTTGTAGATAGACATCGGGATAATTGTGGTAGAAATTAGGGTTTCATTGTTCGTATTATCAATCACTGTAATACTTGAGTTGTAACCTTATTTCATCAATGAAAATGATGAATATTTAGTATCTCTGATCTTAATTACATTTCGCATCGCCATATTGTTAGGGACAGACTCAAATACACATCCTAGTATTCAAATGGTTGTTAGATCATTAAATATTGACAAAGACACATTTCGCCCATGCGAAGAAAATGAAGAAGTTCTTGGTCCAGAAGTACCATATCTTAATGAAATTGGGGCTCTAATGTATCTTACAAATTGTACCAGATGCAGGCTATTTGTTAGATCCTCAAAAAGCTAAGTCTCAAACTGAATACGTATTCATGAACGGGGTACTGCAATTTCCTGGCGTTCTCAAAAGCAAACACTTGTTGCCAAATCCTCAAATCATGCCGAAGTAATTGCACTAAATAAAGCTAGTAGAGAATTTACATGGTTGGGATCGATGACACATCTCATCTTGACTTCATGTGGACTAGACAAAGATAAAGCTCCAACTTCAATCTATGAAGATAATGCAGCATGTGTTACTCAAATGAAAGAAGGATACATCAAGAGTGACATGACAAAACATATACCTCCAAAATTCTTCAAGTACCCTCAAGAGCTTATAAAGAAGCATCAAGTTGAAATAAAATGTTCAATCTAGCAACAATGCAGCAGATCTCTTCACAAAGGCACTTCCTACTACAATCTTCAGAAGACATGTCCATAACATCGGAATGCGACATGTACACAACATATAAAGTAACAAATGTCCAAATGAAGGGGAGTCAATTATACACTACATTCTTTTTCCTTCCGCTAAAGTTTTTTCCCACTGGGTTTTCTTTAGCAAGGTGTTTATTGAGGCAGTAACTCAAAGTTGAACTCAAGTTTGAAAATTTCCATCTAAGGGGCAGTGTTATAATTATTAAATCTAGTAGATAATGTACAAGGGACCCAAGTGGATGATAATTTTCAACTCTAGATAAATTATCTTACTATTTATAACTATTTGATGATATATGAATAGAGTAATTTGTAGTATAAATACCACTTGATGTAAAGGATGAAAAACACACCAATTTGAATACATCTTGTATGTCTCTTGCTCTTTTATAAAGTTTTAGTTTAATTATTATTAATCTTGTTTTAATTACTTCAAATTTATAACTATATATATATATATATATATATATATATGTGTGTGTGTGTATGTGTGTGTTTTTATGTAAATTATAAACCATATGTGTGTATAAGGATTAAGACACACAGAACATAAAACTAGAAGTAATTACAAATGAAATTCATTATAACTGTAGCTTTTACTTGTTTGCCGAATTCACAATTGTTCTACAATAATACGAGTTTATATGTATTGATTGTCCAATAGAAACATAAGCATTAATTTGGTTGGGTGGTTAAAGCATTAGGCATTGTAATATGAGTTTGCTGTTTCATTTCTTGTTAGAGGCAAAACTGTTTTATTTTGTCATCCTTATTAGGCGTCCCTCATTGCTGTGGGGAAAAAACTAGTTCAATTCACAGCCGCCCCTTATATAAGAGTCTGGTAACTACTGTTCCCTTATAGTTGGCTTGGTCCAAACATAATCGTTATATCATTAAGTGACCAAGTTTCAACGGTTGTGGTTCGATACCCGGTTTTCAGAGTTGCACCTGTCCGAGGTAGTCCCTTGTTCACGGGGCTTGAACGAGTTTGAGAACTTAACCGATTTATTTGGCTGATTTTTTAGAACTCAATTTGATAGAAGGCCGAGTATGAGTAACTCAAAGAGTACTAGGCCGACTCGGTCGAGTTTTGCAACATTGGCTCCATGTGATAATATCATTATAATATATAATGTTATCATAACATTTATGATTATAAACTAATGTTAACATTATTATTAAAAAGAATCTGAAAAATAATAAGAGTTTTAGATAAATGCGATTGAAAGAACAATACATCTATTAATAATTATAATATATATAGGTGATTGTAAAATACACTTACATATTAACAAACTTCATTTCTTAGAAGATAATTGTACTATATGATTTACTAAGTATTTTGTAAAAAAACTATTCAATTTGATTAAGTATTGTTATATTTTTATTAGAAAGATAAAAAAAATTTCATGATAGTCTTTATTAAATATATACATAGTTTAGGTGATTGTAAATATGGTTATGATAAAAATAAATTTGAAAAGTCATTGGAAATATGAAAAGACATTGAAGTTTTAAATAAATGTGGTGCTTGGATTTGTCTTTATTTTATAATATATATATATATATATATATATATATATATATATATATATATATATATATATATATATATATATATATATATATATATATATATATATACTAGACGAAATCCCGCACGTTGCACAAGTTAAAGTGATGTAAGAAAAACTTTGTCATTAACATTATTAATTATGAAATAATAATTCTTCCACAAAGTTGATATATAAACTTGTAACTACTTTGAACCATAAACATCTATTACAATCACAATACCCAATGGTCGTTACCTGCGAAATGTGCTTGAACAAAGTTAAATATAATTCTCAATATAGTGTTACTTTTTCTATTGTGATTATTAACTAATTCAAATATTACTTGTTTTTCCATCTTTTTTTATTCTATCATAATAATTATTTAAAATAACAACCATTCTTTAAGGTAATGTAATATAAATTATAATTTATGTTACTATATATTATTATTATCGCTGATTAAGTTTAAAATCAACTATTATTATTAAGTTATTGTAGAAAACTTTTAAAAACCACTTATTATTTATTTGTAATTATATTACATTAATAAATAAACTCTGAATCATTACTAAAAGAACAATTAAAAAGTTGTGTGTGTTTCAAATCAATATACTGGTACATATTTAATAAATCATTAGTTATATCCACAATGATGAAACTCAATCAAACAATCATATATGATATTTCAAAATAATAGTATACATCTTCAGTAAACTGTTAGTTAAATGCATTGAATATTTATTAATATTACAACCCTTCAAATTCAAAATAAAAGTTATTTAGCATTAAAATAGTACAATGAAGAGGTTTTTTCTACTTATGGTGTTTAGTTGATACTTTTGGTACTTAATTAAAGAGGATTGAAATAATTAAATTGTATTTGGTAAAATAAATAAATAATATGATCATCTAATGTATATTATTGTGTTATATTTGAACATTTACATTTGAATATTTCTAACGCCAATAAAATTAATAATATGTTAGTTCTACCTTTTTGAATTTTTTATTATAGATTATTTTTGTATAATTGTTTTGAAATAAAGTTTCAAACCATGTGTTCTAGAATATATATGATTATCGAATAAATGTGTAAGAAGTTATTTGACAGTAAGGAATTTGTAGGTCTTTAATGTATTTCATTGTAGAAAATGTGTTTATATTTTATTCATTAGTATATAATTAATCAATAATTTAAAAAAATATCATATCAATTTTAAAAAACATTGGAACTAATTGATTATATAAAAACCTACAAACTCATTATTATACACTTTATTTATAAGCGTACATGTATTTGTTTATTGATTTATATTAATGCATTCACGAAGACTTAGCATTTTTATGAATTAAAATACTTGATAAACACAAAAGAGTTCTTCTCTAGTTATTACCATTTCACGATTGTAGGTTATTATACATATATACATTTATTGTTTTATATTGTTGCATACTATTTTTAAGCTTAAGCTCGTATAACATATATTCATATGAGATGTATTCATTATCAACAAATGATTAGAATGTAATAGAAAAAAACACAAACTAATAATTATGATTTAATAATTACAATATATTTTCTTTTTCCTGTGATTTTTTTATATTATATTGAAATTGGACATCTTTTCATGTTGTCGTATTATATATATATATATATATATATATATATATATATATATATATATATATATATATATATATATATATATATATATATATATGTGTGTGTGTGTGTGTGTGTAAAATATTAATCAATAAAATAATTATACTTTTCTAATTATATTAGTTACATGCCTGACGACGAAATCCAATCAAACAATTATATATGATATTACGAAATAAGAACATACATCTTCGACATATTGTAACAAATAAATTGAAATATAATCATTTTTTTCTCTTGGATCTAAATATATATAACATAAACATTTTATTGAAATATTCACCAATAAAATAATTATACTTTTCTAATTATATTAGTTACACACCCGATGACGAAATCCAATCAAACAATTATATAGGATATTACAAAATAAGAACATACATCTTCAACATATTGTAACAAATAAATTGAAATATAATCATTTTTTTCTCTTGTATCTAAATGTATAACATAAACATTTTATTGGAATATAAAGAAAGTAGAAGGAAAAAAGAAGTGAATACAAATTGAACAAAAAATAACTAAAATAACTTATAGCATTTTAAAAATCTTGATTGTCATACCCGCCTTTAGTTCTTTCTAATACACAACTCTTTCTTTTAGATATTAAATGACTATAGATCTGTTGCATCTTCTTTTCTATCTTCATACACTTTAGATAACAATAACAAAAATATGAGAAGAAAATACATGCAACAAAACATGAAAATAATGTTCTTATATAAAGAAAAATATTGTTTCATTAACCAAACAATTAATTGCAAGAAGTTGAAAAATATGGAAGTTTCAAATAAATATGGTGCAAGAATGAGACTTAGGCCATGTTTGGCAAATTAACTGAAAAACAAGCGATAGGTAGAAAACTAGCGACTAATTGAAAAACTAGCTGAGCTGAAAAACTAGCTGATAATAAATAATGTTTGGTAAAAACTAACTGATAAAACTAGCTAGAAATCATAAAATAACATAAAAAGACATCCACAAAATTAATCCAATATTATAAGAAAAACCATAATACATTAAATTAAATTAAAATAAATACTAAATAAAATATTACAGATTTTAAAATAAATTTCTTACATCCCATAATTCGCAATATTATCACGAATCTCGCATCTCGTGACGTGACTCTCAAATGTTAGCATGATTAGATATTGAATTGTTGTTTTATTATTCTGAAGGTATGTAATCAAAATGTTGTTCAGCGATGTTGAAAATCATATATGTCGAGTAATTCCTTCGAATATAGTTATGAAGGGTAAAGGAAGCGTAGATATATGTCAATTTAGGATAAAGAAAGTGTAGATAATATTTGGGATAAAGGAAGCATAGATAAATTGGGATAAAAGAAGCATATCTCCTGTGAGGGTAAAATGAGAACATTTTGAAACCGCTACTCAAAACGTTACTATTAGTAGCGTTTAAAAAACCTAGCTTGTTAGCTAGCTTATAAGTTAGTTTTTGGATTTCCAAATATGTCAAACTAAAAAAGTTTGAAAAAGTCGTTAGTTTATACGCTAGTTGTGGCGCGCTAAACACAGCTTTATCTTGAATCATATTCATTTGGATGACCTCTATTATAAAAGATATAAATATGTAGATTACGAAAATGTCACCATATATATTTTTTTAAATTTATGTATAATTAAAAAATATAATGATACATTTTATAAAATATACAGCTGAAAATTGTTCTCATAAATTTCACAAAAAATTATAATCTTGAATAAACTCGCCCTATAACATTCATTAATTATGAAAAAAAAGCACATCGGAAAAGAGTGCAGTAACATAGATTCTCATACGCACATGGCAAAACAAATATATAATATATGTTTCATAAATTACAACATTAAAAAGTATACCTAAAATGTTCAAAATGAAACCGACAATGAATACTATCGGAACCACTTCTAACTTTATTTCACCAAAAAGACAGTAAATGTAATCAGTTATTTTACATTTTTTTGAACAAAAAAAAAAAAGGTAAATTTTATATGTCTATTTACATCATTTTATATTTAACTACTACTCATTTTTTTTTTTATATATTAGCTCATTAGTTAATAACTATATTTGCAACCAACAATTAGCTTTTTCAGTTACTTTGTAATATTGGTAATATGTAAGCTTCTGTTACATTTTATAAATCAATATAAATTGTCATGTTAAAAATAAGATAAGATTTGGATTCTAATTCCCAAAAAAAAAAAAAAAAAAAAAAAAGTTAACATATAACTATATAAGTTCATGGTTAAAAGAACATTCAAGAGGTTTCACCAAAGAGTCAAATTATAAGAAAGAGAATACGAATATTACGATGCAGGATGTCCATCAATGAGACCGCGACCACCACCACATAAAGAATGCATATGATTGCTTCCATGTCTATTTTCTATTAAACCCGCTTTTTCTTTCCCAATCCTTTGACATTACAACACCTGATTTTACTTGTTTTTCTCCATTTTCAACTCAGTAATCCAGTAATCCAATAATTCAACTCTCATCTCGCTGATTATTCTGCTCTTTAATCATTCTCCCCAATGTCTTGTTGTCTCTTCTTATTTCTCTCTCAGAGTCGCAAATTCTCTATGCGATTTCCAAGATGGATTGAGTGATCCAGTCTTCAACAACATCCGTTCTTCAAAACCCAGGTAGGGATTCGAGGTTTAATGATTGATTACTAAATCAGTTTTGCTATATGTTGCCCAATACTCCACTTTTGCTTTCAAGTTAGGTAGTTTTGACCTTTCCCCATCTGGTTTAGATCAAAATTTCAGTTATAATTGACGAATTTTTCATGTTAAAAATGAATATCGAGCATATAAGCTGTTCCTTGATCTAAAAAGCCTAAACCCACCTCAAAATTGTGATTGATATGGTTGATTTCATAACTTATTTAAGTTCGGTTTTTCATCAGGTAAGACGATTTTGATTATAGTTCGATCAGATGAATTCTCCGGTGGCCGGAAACCGCCATCAGAGCTTAAGCAGAAATAGAACAATGGAGAAAAGAGATGATACATCGTTACATATTGCAATTAGAGCAGGGGATACAGATTCAGCTATGGAAATTTTACGCAACACCGATGAAGAAAAATTGAAGGAATTATTGTCAAAGACCAATCAATCAGGCGAAACCCCTCTTTATGTTGCGGCTGAATACGGTTGCGTTGATTTGGTGAGGGAGATGATCAAGTATTACGACCCCGAAGCCGCTGGTATCAAGGCCAAAAATGGATTTGATGCCTTCCATATCGCTACCAAACAAGGAGATCTTGGTATGAATTCCATTACAAGCTCTTATTACTTGTGTACTTTTTTCTGTTTTCAAATTCTCTCGTTTATTATCAATTATTGAGGTCAAATCGATCAAATTAGAGCTGACAGTTGGTATATTACTATATTAGTTCATGCGAAAAAAAAACTGATAACCACATCGGTTGTATGACAAATACTAAAAAGTTATAATCGTTTGATTAATAAGATCAACAACCGATCTTTAGTTCGGAAAGTAATACGTTTGACCTGAAAAGTCAAAATGAAAACATTTTCTTGAGATATTTGGGTTGAATAATCAAAGTCCGAACCAGATAATCAAGGCTAGTTAGGTAATTTTACATTTATCCCAAGTGCAACTTACACAACCATTATATTGTGGGCAATATTACCGTTTAAGTGTTTAACCACTTATACCTTATGATTTTTTCAATTTTAACCATTTTGACCTAATATAACGACTCACCACGGTTAAAGTATTAGTGGAAAATGGCAAAACCGACCAAAATATATTGGTTTTTCTATAATTTACCCTTATCTTGCTACCATAAACTTGATTATTCCAACATTAAATCCGATTTTGTTATTTTTTTAGAGGTATTAAAAGTTCTCATGGAAGCACAACCCGAGCTTTCTATGACATTTGACCAAACAAACACAACCGCATTACACACGGCTTCAGAACAAGGTCACATTGAGGTGGTGAAATTTCTTTTAGAGAAAAATAGTAGCATGGCCACTATTGCAAAAAGCAACCTTAAAACCGCGTTACATTCATGCGCGCGAAAGGGCCATTTGGAGGTTATGAAAGCACTTTTGGAGAAAGTACCCGAAATTGCGACTAGAGCCGATAAAAAGGGACAAACGGCTCTTCATATGGCTGCTAAGGGACAAAATGTTGAGATTATTAATGAACTTGTTGCCGTTGGTAACGGTTTGATAAACATGGTGGATAAAAAGGAGAATACCGCGTTGCATATAGCTACACGAAAGGGTCGCAAAGAGGTAAAGAATTTTTATTTATCGTACTTTTTGTTTTGAGAATGTTGACTTTGGGTTTTGAGGTCAAAATGCGTTTTTAGAGTCGAATTGTATTTGGATATTCTTATAAGTTTAGTACCAATACTCATCTATTTTTGGTTTTATGTAAAAGAATTTAAACAAAATTTTGATTTTAATAGGTGGTACTTTGACCTCTAAATTCTTAAGAACTCGTGAATATTGCTTCATTTGCAGAGTATCATACTTTTTTTTCGAGAAAGTTGACTTTGACTTTTTAAGTCAAAATAGTGGTTTTTTGATTTCAATGTTTATGTTATGAATTTTACTGTAGTATTTATAATTTTTTAAAAAGTGAACAAACTTACACAAAAAAATTGCTTCATTTGCAGATTCTTCTAAAGATGAACATATTTTCATTTCAAAAAGTTGTCTTGTTGACTTTTTGAGGTCAAAATAATGATTTTTAGATTCAAACTGGATATGCTTATAAGTTTAGCACCAACATTTATCTATTTGTAGGTTTATGCTATAAATATTAGTTTGCCGTTGATAATTCTTTTAGATACGTGAAAAAATCCATACAATTTCTGAATTTAGAAGTCGTTGTTTTGCTTTTTGACCTCGAAATTCCTATAAACTCATGAAAATTCCTCCATTTCCAGATTGTTCTAGCACTGCTAAGTCACAAGGAAATCATCAACAAAAACGCGGTCAACAAATCCGACGAAACCGCCCTGGATACCGCCGAGAAATTGAGACGACCAGAAATCGCAACAATCTTACGCGAACACGACGTCGTAAATGCAAAGTCAATGAAAAAACCGGCGCCGTTGACCTCAACCGCCCGGGAACTCAAACAAACCGTCAGCGACATCAAACACGAAGTTCACGACCAACTCGCACACACTCTCAAAACCCACAAAAGAGTCAAAGGAATCGGAAAACGTATAAACAAAATGCACCACGAAAGCTTAAACAACGCGATAAATTCAACAACCGTCGTCGCCGTCCTAATAGCCACCGTCACTTTCGCCGCCATATATCAGTTACCAGGCCAATACGTCGACGACCCAAAACAAATCCCGAAGGATTTTACTTTGGGTGAAGGAAACATAGCTTCGAATCCCGAGTTTATCATTTTTCTAATTTTTGACTCGCTTGCGCTGTTTATATCACTGGCGGTGGTGGTGGTTCAGACGTCTATTGTGGTGGTGGAACGGCGGGCGAAAAAGCAGGTGATGGCGATTATTAACAAGTTGATGTGGTTAGCGTGTGTTTTTGTTTCGATTGCGTTTCTTGCGCTTTCGTTTATTGTTGTTGGAAACGAGAAGTGGTTGGCGATTGGTGTGACGGTTATTGGGTCGTTGACTTTAGCTTCGACTTTAGGGACTATGTTGTATTGGGTTATTATGCATCGAATTGAGGCTAATAATTTGAGAAGTATTCGCCGGTCCGCAAGGAGCAGTAAGTCGCTTTCCGGGTCCGTGTCTGGAAACTCGGATTCGGAAAACGATGATTTCAAGAAACTGTATGCTATCTAACAATAGCAGCAACAGCAACAACAGCGGACCTAGTTCCTTAAGAATAGGACAGTGGAGGTGAGATGTAGGCAGTCTGGACCTGAGAGTACGACTGCCTACATGGATACCCTAGCCTGAGATTATTATTATAGTGTAAATGCAAATAAAATACTCGGTTTTGCGTGAATAATATGATTTTTGGGAAAAAATCATTTGTTCTTGCGAAGTAGAGTGTTGTTATCTATTTTAACGGGTATGATGGGTAGTTTAGAACGGAGAGTACGACGATTTAAGAAACCGATTACTATTTCGGTTGTATTTTTGCAATTTGTTTTGCAACTTGTATTGACCAGCTACTGGTTCATATGTAAATATATTTGCAGGTGATATGAAAAGTAGTAGAGTTGTCATATGTCTTTTGAGTTTTTTTTTCATTGATTGTATGTTAATTTTTTCATGCATCAATGGTTGTGGCATAGAGTGGGCTCCGAATCGAATAATGCTATTTGCTTTCCTTGCATAAGGACGTAAGACGATTCTTATGGAAAACGACTGAAAGGATGTTTACATGATGATAAAGATATTATTAGAAAAATGACAATGTTCCTATTGGTTTTTCTGTGTAAAATTACTCTATCTCAATACCATTTTTGACACAAAATATAGTATTGTGAATGATATGAAGGGCTTGAACAGATCTTTTAAGAGTTTTTAAGCTTTAGCTTTTAACAAAGAGCTCCAATAAATCTCGTTTGATAGTAGGAACTCTTATCTTTTATTTTAAATGAAAAGTTTCTAATTCAAAACTACTTCAAATAGTTTTTTTAGAGCTTTTAGCTTTTGATTTTTATATAATTTTATATATTTAAAAGCTAACTATCAACTAGTTTTGTGCAACTTGCGCAACATGAAATATAATATTATACTATTTGTTAACGGTAACTATCACCTTGATGGCTAGATGGTAAGACAACACGGGAGATCGCTCTCCAAAGGGGAGTGAACCAGGTTTGATCTTCGTTGGCTTCAATTGGGCATGCGTCCTCTTAAAAGTGGCGTTCCTGTATTCTCTGAAGAGTTATATTCTCTCATTACCTCATATATAGATAACGTGATAGAATGAGTAATGATGTATGTATTGGCAAAGTTCTACATACATATAATTGTTCCTTTTTTGGACTTTGTTGGTATATTTTTCCTAGTCCTTCTTTGTTTAATGACGAGTAAACCAAAACCCAAATTACATTTGTCTATTAAGAAGATGGTGAAAATCAACAAGTGTTACCTCTATCTCAAAAAGTGTGCATCAGTGCATATGTAAATAATATCATAATATACAAGTTGTTAAATTGTGTGACGATAATTCAAATCAACATGTTACCCACTGTCATAAAGTGTATCTTTTTTTTTTTTTTCTTTCCAAATACACTTCTTAACAAAGAATAATTTGAAAGCATGGTTCTACAATAAAAAAGTTCAAATTTGATATTACAATAAAAACATATCACAATGGTCAACTCTATAATATCTTATTATTTTATTACATCCTCTTTAAAATAACTTTTTATCTAACAATTAAATATATACTATTATATATATTTATAATAATTTATAAACCACACTCCTTTAATTTGTTGTTGTTTAAACATAACTCGTATGTATACCAATACATGTACATGTAGAAATAAAAAAAATAATATAATCATGACATTTATTAATATTATATATTAGTTTCATTCTTAATCTTCTTGATCAAAGTATTTGAATAATTATTTTCTATAACCAAGTTTAATTTTATTTTACATATTTGATAGAATATAATAGCTAGTTAAAACATAATAAAATTTAAATACGATTAAAAAGATAAAATTATCATTAAAAATAATGGATAATGTATACAAACCAAATTGATAATTGAATGGTTAAAAAATAATAATTAATAAATGATTAATGAATGCACAAAATAAGTAATATGTTTATGTAATAATAAATTTATAAATACCAGTCACATTCATTTCAATACGAAAAAATAAAAAAAAAAATCCTTATTGGCTTAGATCTTGGTATGTAAAAGAAAATATTGAAAGAAAAAAGAATGTGATATGAAAACCTCAACTAACTACCAACCGGTATAGATCCGATCCAAATACTTCGATGACCAGATCATCGTCCAACCTGTGAAACCTTTTAATCCAACGGTCAAGATTCGGCATCAGCTTGAGTACATTGTAATGAACGGCTCACATATTCGGCCAGCCATCTCATTACTCTCTGTATTTTAGCCTAACCAGTCGCCAAACATCGTTTCTTGTTACTCTCCTTTTTTTGGACCTCCGCCGTTAGCCACCACCGGTGAATCCAAAATGAGGATTTTAGGAAAAATTCTCACAGCCGTGTTGCTACTTGTCTTCATCTTCACTGCACCGACGACGGCGGAGATCAAATCTCTGAAGATCCGAACCGATAACCGACCTATGATCCTGTTTGAGAAGTTCGGATTCACACACACCGGTTACGTCTCCGTCGCGATCTCCTCCGTTTCGGTCACCTCTACCTTGGCACAACCTGATCCCTCTCGTCTTGGGTTCTTCCTTCTATCGGAAGAATCGTTAATCCAAGTTCTCCTCGAACTCCAACAGAACCCTAATTTCTGTGTTGTGGATTCCAAATTCATTTCACTCCTCTTTACTTTCCGAGATCTCTCCCCTCCTCCTCAGTCCTCCTTCAACAAATCCTACCCCGTTACATATCCCAATGAGTACTCACTATTCTTCGCCAATTGCAACCCTCAATCCCTCGTGACTATGGACGTCCGTACGGAGCTCTACAACACCGATGATGGCACGACCAAGGACTATTTATCAGCAGGACTAACGCAGCTCCCATCTCTTTACTTCATTTTCTCCTTGATCTACCTGTGCTTTCTAGGGTTTTGGATCTCCATATGCTTCAAAAACCAGCGATCTTTTCACAGGATTCATTTGCTGATGGGTGGGTTGCTTGTAATGAAGGCGCTTAACTTGATCTGTGCCGCCGAAGATAAACATTATGTGAAGGTCACAGGTACTCCCCACGGATGGGATGTATTGTTCTACATCTTTCAGTTCATCAGGGTTGTACTTTTGTTCACCGTGATCGTGTTGATCGGCACCGGATGGTCCTTCTTGAAGCCGTTTTTGCAAGAAAAGGAAAAGAAGGTTTTGATGATTGTGATCCCACTCCAGGTTTTAGCTAATGTAGCTTCCATAGTCATCGGAGAAACCGGCCCTTTTATCAAAGACTGGGTAACTTGGAACCAAGTGTTCTTACTGGTAGACATCATATGTTGCTGTGCTATCATCTTCCCCATTGTTTGGTCGATTAGATCTTTGAGGGAAACTTCTAAGACTGATGGAAAAGCCGCTAGAAATCTGGCAAAGTTGACTTTATTTAGACAGTTCTACATAGTGGTTATTGGGTACTTGTACTTCACAAGGATCGTTGTTTTTGCACTAAAGACCATTGCAGCTTACAAGTACCAATGGGTATCAAATGCAGCAGAAGAAATAGCCAGTCTTGTGTTCTATATGGTGATGTTTTACATGTTTAGGCCAGTTGAGAAAAACGAATACTTTGTTCTTGATGATGAAGATGAAGAGGCGGCTGAGATGGCTTTGAGGGATGAGGAGTTTGAGCTTTGAAATTCCAGATAAGAATCCTTTTCTTGTTTTATCATTCATACTGCTATCTAGGTGATACATTGTGAGTTGTCAAGTTAATCTTCAAGTAGTTATTTTGTGGAACAATTTGATGTTAATGTTATTTTTTTTCTTTTTTCTTTTCTTTTTGGTCATAACAAGTATGGAAGTAATGATAGTGTGTGTTCAAAATTTTGTATTTTCATATAATCTTATTTGTGGTTAATGTTGGTATTTCAAAATGTTCTCATTGATCAGTTGGATACATTGTTCATGTCTTGCTTTCTTTTATAGCTGCGATTATTATAAATATTATTGTGGTTTATGATGTAATTAAAATTTGGGTGTTCACAAAAATTAGATTAAGGGGATGTTTGATAGAAGTATCTAACATTGAACCATTCAACCATTTATTGCCAAATGCTTGACAGTTCCTTTTTTTTATTAAACAGAAGTACACATTTTCATCTCTTTTTGTATAAAGTAGAAGATAAAGCCAATATTAACAAATATATCTTTATCAATATATATGTACAAGATCTTTTTAATGATATATGATAGGGGTGAGCAACAATACTGATGGTACGGTACCGAACAGGAACTGGTACTGTATCTTATACTTTGGTTTGGTATTTATGTTCTTACTTTTGTGCAATTTCGGTTTCGTTATCTTCGGTTCGGTCCGGTTTTTGTATTTTTTCCACTTTTAAGTTCAAAATAAACCTACTTTCCTCGAACCAATTCGCTACGATATATACTGTTGTTCGGTATTCAATTTTTACTTTTATGCAATTTCGATTTCGGTACATTCGGTTCGACTTGGTTCTCGGTTATGAGCTCACCCCAATATATGATTTGTTAAACTGCAAAGTTGGTCCCTGTGGTTTTTCAAAAAACTGTGAGTAGAGTCCAAAAAGTTTTTAACTTGCATTACTGCTCCAAAATCGAGAACCTTTTGTAGTTTTGGTCCCTAAAAAAGTTGAATGGATTATTTTGTCCTTTTAACTTCTTTTTTCCATTTTTTATATTAACACTTTCTTAATTAAAAAAAAATAAAAACTCACCCTATCCCCTCCCATCCCATCTACGGTATCTCTCTCTCTCTCTCTCTCTCTCTCTCTCTCATTGTTTAATACACTGAAAATACCCGCCATCACTAGAAACTGGTAAAGCTCCAAATTGGTGGTGCCGTTCTGCCTTCTCCGATGATCAATCGTTTACCTTTACCGTCTCCAACATCTCCCCCCCCCCCCCCCCCCTTCTTTCCCTCACATCCTCTCTCTCTCTCTCTTATGTATTTCCTCTAAACATCACTACTGTAAATTGTTCCAACCTTCTTCCTCCCTCTTTTTTGTTTCAAGATCCAAATCCCCATTCACAAATTGTATACCAAAGAACATGAAAGTGAGCTGTAGATAGCAGCTTAGACATTCAATTTGCCTCGAGTCGCCTGATGGGTGGGGACTTTGGGTTTTAACCACATAGGATACGCATAAATTTGAGATACACACAATCGTTGTAACTACGAGAGCATGGTTAACATAGCGATTTCTTTATGTAGCATAGTGAGGTTTGAACTAGAAACTCTAATTTAGAAATTGACTACACATATGGGATGGTGGCAGGGAATTTATAAATGTAGGAGTGCGTTAGATAAACGAGAAAGACAGGCATCACCGACCTAGAACAGTAGGCGACACATAGTGAGGTTTGAACATGAATGTTTCTTGACCGCCAATCTAGGGTTCAATTTCATAGAGACGACCGTTGATGCTTTTTCTCTTCGCGCACGACCTAGAACAGTAGGCAACAGTAGGCAGTGCATCTTCTACACGGGAGGGGTGGCTTTCAATGAATGGTCAGGAGGCCTAATGGCCATAGCAACGAAGCAAAGGGGACCTACTACCGACGGGAGGTAGCTGGCGACGGGGAAGGGAGAGGGCAGCGACGAAATCGGTTTCAACAATTTACGAAACCGAGAGAGAAAATGGTAGAGAGAGAGAGAGAGAAAGAAGAGAGAAGCGGAGAGAAGAGGGAGGTACAGTGGACTGGTTGGGACTGGTTGGGACTTGGGTGGGTTTGGGGTTAATCCTTTATTATCAATGTTATTAATATAAATTAAAAAAGTATTAATATAAATATAAAAAATGGAAAAAGAAGTTAAAAGGGCAAAACAGTCATTTCAAATTTTTTAGGGACCAAAACCACAAAAGGTTTTCGATTTTAGACTAGTGGTGCAAATTGAAAAAATTTTGGACTCCATCTACAGTTTTTTGCAAACCACAGGGACCAAATTTGCAGTTTACTCAATGATTATTACAATTAAGTGATTTTGTTATAAAATGGGTAGTTGCATTCAGGTATACAAGTATTAAATAAACAAAGGTTATTCTAAATTCACCATTCTATATTCAATATTTACATATGTAAATATATTATTTTATTTAAGTATTGCAAGTATTAGTGAGGTGTTAGACGTTATTGTAAATCCTAAATAAAACATATTAAAGAGAAAATTACATTCTTGTTTCCTGTATTGTTACTTTGGTTCAAAAAGCTTTGGACCAGCACTACAAGTCGAAAAGATTGTTTTTTTTTTTTTCGAGTTTTTGCCAACTTTAAAATAAAAATACATTGAATGACGCTTTTGCTATTACTGATTTCTTTCTTTTCTTTTAATTTATTTTGTGGCTTTTTCGTTTAATAAAATAAAAAACCCCACCCCCACCCCATTCGTCCCCATTCCCCCTCTTTCATGCTTCTCTCTCTCTCTCTCTCTCTCTCTCTCTCTCTCTCTCTCTCTTCAAACCCACATGAAGCTTAGATGAAGTTGATCACTGCCCACCATACTACGATGAATGTGATTCTGGAGCTCAGAACCACCGATGTATTTGTCAATCTCAGCCAAGAAAGTGTTCCAGAAACGATTTCAGAATCAACCCACGTTCTTGATCGATTTCAGAAATGAAAAACACACACATAAATCGAGGTTTGAAGATGAACACACACAAATAGGTTTTCAGAAACAAAAACTACAAACATACAAATCGATTTCAAAAATGAAAAACATACACAAATCGAGTTGAGGATGTACACACACATACTGATGATATTGGGTCCATCGGCTGACCCGAATAGCATGACGACACGGCTTGACGTACGCCGGACGATATTACTTGACAGCGCGACATGGCTGCCAGCCCTGCTCGGCAGCACGGCGTGACAGCCCGCCAGCCAGCGATGCCTGACAGCATTGCTTGGCTGCATCTCCTGACAGCTAGCATGGCAGCCTTGCTTGACAGCACTGCTAGCTGGGCCCGAATTAGGCTGGCCCAAGGCATGACCTAATTGTCCACTATAAATAGAATAATAAGGGAACCTTAGTTCCCTAAGTCATCAGCCTCCACTCTGTATTACCCTCTTCACATACACAACGATGGTTCTCTCCGGCGAGGAGAAACCATCTCATCTCACATACCGAACTAACTTAATCGTCAGAGCTTGCTCCCGGGGAACACGCCATGGGGCGGTTCTGACGGTTTCGTTCTCTGATTGCAGCTAGGAATCACGTCGGGAACTCGCTGGCGGCACCCACTTCCGACCTCCGATCCAGATCTGATATCAAGACCCGATGATCCGGTTCCATGTGGCATCATTGGCGCCATCCGTGGGACCCCGAGCAAATAGCCATTGTTGCCCGATGTTCAATCGCACTTCTCTCTGCAACGATCTCATAGATCTGTTTCTTCAAAGGTCTCAACAGACCCGTTCTTCACACTTCATCTCTGTGCAACGATCTCATAGATCTGTTTCTTCAAAGGTCTCAATCTACAAATCTTTCTCTATACCTACATTCGCAAACTATTCTGCTTTGTTCGAGAAAATCAAAACAAACAAAGGAAAACTGCAAGAGCTCTGCTGTTCCAAAACCTTACACATAAATCAACGAGAGATTCATGAGTTGGTTACTTCAAAAATCTATTCCCATTGAAAAGAAATTCATACCCATTTTATCGGCATAAGGCGGTGGGTTTCAGGAATCCGTTCAAATTAAAGGAAATGGGACCGAACATAGATCAAAGTAAAATCGACCAATGCTTCGATCAGTGAGTTTGCCATTATTTATCGGCATATGCTCTTTATCGGCGTCTGAATGCCAAAATGGGAGGCTGGGAAATTATGATCCGTTTATGGATTTTCTTTTTCTCGTTGAGTTTCTCATCAACGACGTTTACCGATCGTCAACTGTTAAATGCAAAAGCTTGTTGGGACCCTTATAACGTATACTAGTAATCGATTTGGCCCATTGGTCACAGATTAATACGGTTTGTGCACTGATTCAAAAGAGGAAAAGGGGTTGAGCATACATGCTTCAGAGTGTATGCTCCGGACTAAATTAAAATCGACGGGGACATGGGTCTCTTTCCCATTCGATTCAAAAATAACAACTTTCCCGATTAAATCACAACCACCTTGTTGATTACAGAAATGGAAGGAAGTCGACGGCATCTACGAAGGTCTCCCGGCCGAACCAAACCACCAACAGGACGATCAATTTCACTCTGGACGATACGTCCATTCTCCTGTCGGCTACATCGGGGACGATACGCTCATTCCTGACGTACGCAGACGCATCTACACGTTCAATACACTCCTCTCATATTCTTGTCTCCCACTGTCGGTGCATTTGTTTAACAAATTGGACATATATACCTCGCTTACTCAATCTGCGGTTCTTTTCTAACCTTCGATTTTATTAGACTCAAATAATTTGGATTTTAATGGGAAACGGGATAAAATACTTCAAATCAGCACCCTCGACTTCCAATTCGAATTGGGTAGCAATTTCTAAGCAATTTCTAAGCACAGTCAACCTTAATTTCTCGTGCTACTTTTATATTTTCACTTCCCAATGGTTCCTATTGTGAAGATACTTCTCTGGTTACAGCACTCTAACGAAGGGCAAGCAAAAAGGGGGAAATGAGTTGTGCACCGTAACTGCTCGACAAAATGCCTAAAAGAGCAGTCTTGTCTAAATTGGATCTTCTAACTGCATCTTCCCAGCTTTGGCAATAACGTTCTGCTCGGAAATTATCTATCAAGAATGGTACATTAAGCACCGACATTTCTTATCAACGACCTCAATTTTTAAAAAAAGGGAAAGAAATATATTCTTTGAGGTTCGTTTTAACCCTATTTTGTGATGTTCGATCTTCAATCTTGGATCCACCCCTGCTTACCGAATGAACTCTCAATATATTCATTGATTCTTCTTTGCAATTCACTCAAGGATCATGATTCTTGAGACCCATCATTAAGAGGGGTCAGATTCCAATATTCCACAAATCTTGGTCTCATTTGCCCCACATGTCCCAATATGCCCATCATATGGCTCCTCTCACTAAATTCTTATTGTGGAATTGTCACACAAATATTCCACCCTTTATTACCGTCCATTCAAAGCCAATCTTACCCCACTACAATTTAGAGACAATAGTCGATACGGTCTCATAACTACAATCTTGCCTTCACTCGATGCTCGTAACATTTGAAGTTAGATATTTTAAAGAACTGGCAATCTCATCCGTACAGTCGACTTTTCTCACACCCAGTCACATGATACCAACAACAATGTTAATGTTTCAAGAGCAAAGACGTGCCTTACTAACTGACCAATCTGACCCTTTGAGGGAGAGAAAGATCGTGAGCCACCATATAAAATACAAATGCAACTATGGTGATAGTACAACTACAGTGCTAGCTTAATTTAATCTCACATGTGTTCTTTAACACTCTGGTTCGATGATAATCCTTATGTTTGTACGATGAACGTTAGTTCACCGGAAGAATCAACTCAAGTATACCTCAATTCCAATCGGTGCCCGTCTTTGCTCCGACAATACCAATGTTTAAGAGTGAGAGACATATATACATAAGAACCAATCGTCTTCGAAGATTTTGTTGCAGTCAATTTCAGTTCAATCCGCCAGGAGTTCACTCTCTAAATTGTGAAGGAACACCTACCTCAATATATACACGTAGAACTGCAAGTAAAAATGGTGCACGTACAACATGATGCATGAGGTATTAAAGCCCCAAACCAAGCAAGGTACAATTTTCAAAGCACATCTAACTTCCACCTGTAACAAAAATGATATTGTTTTGCTTTTGTGTATACCATATATGCCATGCGCCAAAAACCAATTTCAACAAGATAACACCTTTTGAAAATCTTATTTCGTTTGTATAAAGGAAGAATATATCAGTTAACGATTAGCTTTGCGATAAGAAATACAAATTTATATAAATACTAGTCGAATGCCCGCGCGTTGCGCAGGAAGAAAATTATGTATTTAAAGTATAGACAAATACATATTATTCTTATACTATTTTTAAAAAGATTATAAACATATCCTCATTATTTTCAATTATTTGATGATAGATATATGTATCAAATTACTGAAAGATAAAAAAATCGTAACATGTATGATGAATAAACACAATCAAATAAAATTAAAAATAATATGATTTAAGAAAAAATACTTATCTCGAACCACATTATTTTAATAGCATCCATCTACAAATTATGCATGAATATATTTTCTATTTAATTTCAGTTTATTTTTTACTTTTAGGGTTTATAAAAACTAATTATTCGGTCAAGTTTCAATTTAAAATATTTAATTTAAACTAAGAGTATTTTTTCCTCTCACCACATGCATTTGAAACATCCATGGCCTTTCAAATTCTCACTTAATATAATCAATCTATTAATTTAAATTTTTTTACCACATTTTTTTGAGATTTTTTTTCTTTATCCCACATTGCTTCACATACATATATGATCTTTTCTCTTTCTCTTATATAATACAATTCATTTGCTTTCATTATCCTTAAGCGGCATTTTTTTTTGTATCAACTAAACCATCATTTATAATGCAATATATGACTCGTTTTCCATGAACCTACTGATATGCGATGAAAACACAAAGCTTGTTCACTTTTGTTTTCTGCCTGTCTGCTACCAATCTCATTCAACCACCATCATGTGTATTATTTCTTTTAAATTCAATTTAATATGTATAATCACATAATATATGTAAGTGTTTCCCGCTTATTTTTAATCACTTTTAATTTAATACACAAATCTCAAAGTTATTAGCGTAAGGGATAAAACATCATCATCCGTAATATATGTAAAGCTCAACTTCATTACAATAAAAATAATAGAACTTTAAGTTATATATTCCATTGAAGTTTAATATTTGGAAACGTTTTTGACAATACAAAATGACTAATGGTTTATGTAACTGTTTCAACTCTGAGGGAGACTTTTATTCATATAATAAAAAGTTTCTTAAGTTGATTTTCATGACGATATGGGTTCAAACTATCCTTCACATTGTGTTATTTTATATCATTTTCTCATCCCATATCGCTTAAGAAACACAATTGAATGGAAATCAAACATCTATAAGTAAATAGATTAATACACATCTCATCCCACATTGCTTAAGAAACAAATTTTAAGGGAAAGCAAGCTCTATAAGTAAAGAGTCTAAAACCATTTCTCTCATATCTTTGTTCTTCTGTGTCTTTGATTGTAACCACCTTAAGCATTGGGTGCAACATTTCATAGGCTATTGATTCCAATTTTAGGTTCGATTTCATAAAATTTAGATGGGTGCGTACCAGCGCTCTTTTATTTTATTTTTTTAAAATAACCAAACTAATGTGGTACATGATAACAATGCATATTAAATCATGTTTAATAAAAGAATTCTATTATAAGATTTAGATAAATATTCGTAGATATATATGTTTGAACTTTAAAAATGTTCGAACATTTACGATTCAATTTTTTTATATATACCTTATTAAATCGAAAAATTGCTTGCAACGTTGTCATCATCAAATTGAAATATGATACACGACATACGATGAACTTACAACTCAATCGGGTTTTAATAGTTTTTAACTCATTTTAATATTCATATTTTTAGTTTCAATACTTTTGAAAGCTAAAACAAAATAGTATAGTTCTTTGAAACTTTGAGCCGAAAATAAGTTTTTACGATAAATTGACCCGTAATCAACAATATACTTTGAAAACAATGTTATGATCAAGATATAATGATAAGAGAACCGATGTGTGAAGCAATGCGAAACATCAAATTAATGTGGTAAAAGGTAAATAGTTTATCTTGAAACATTGTTTTCCTTACTTTTTTTATAATAGACACACACATATAATGGTTCAATTTAAGTTGTTTGATAAATACTGAAACGTTCGCTACTGAAATTTTTTTATGTATATACATCGCGGTGAATCTAAAAAAGTAAGCACATTTGTCACATATTTACTACAACATACTTTAAACGTGTAATGCAATAAATTTTTAAAAGTTTTTAGTAATATCCGTCTTTATTTTTGAGATCTAATAGTTTTGAAATCCAAAACCAAATAGTAGAATCATTTAAAACTTTGACAAATTTTGATAAAATGACCACTAACAAATAATAGTTGAAAATGATAAGTCATACTATGATCAAGATTGATGGATCATGGATGCAAATGAATGATATTATATAAGCAAAAGAGGAAATGAGATATATATGTGTTGAGCAATGTGGGACAAAGAAAAACTATTCAAATTAGTAAGCATTATAAAAAGATATTTGAAAAGTTATTGGAAATATGAAAGGACATGGAAGTTTCAAATGAATGTGGTGCTTTGAAATATGCCTCTATTATAAGATATATAGATTAGAACACGTGATAAAACAAGTGGAACATTCAAACCGCGTTACTCTCTATGTATGGTAGGCCCTTATAATGCATGAATATCAACAACTCTTAAAAAAATAATAATAATATAGGGGGGAGAGAAGATTCCGTACATAGTTAGCTTGTGGAATAACATGTGTACTTTTAGCAATTTAATTATGAAAAAAAATCTTGGTTCGGTTGACCCATGACAACGTACAGGATAACAACTACGTACAAATATATGTTGACATTTATAATATATCCGTTTTCCTTTGTATATGGTACAAGCCACAAAAACTTACTCGTATGTTGCTTGTTTTGACATGTATAAATGAACGAGGCATAAACACGTATGAGGCAAATCAAGCATAAACGTGCAGCAAAAGCTTACCCTCTTTCCAACACGGAAAGCAAGTGGATATCCTTGACAAGGAGGAGAGTCCTTTATAATTTGATTCAAAATGACGTTAAACTAATTACTTTGATGAACCATATCTAAAAATATTGTCCGGTCATCGTTGGCAATCTTTGAACGTGCATACATCTAATTTACACACACATATATATATATATATATATATATATATATATATATATATATATATATATATATATATATTTGCTTACAATATACACATGTAACAACACTTGATACTTAACTCTTATCGTTTTGCAATGACATGTACAAACAAACAAACGAGGCACAAATGTACAAGCACAAACCAATATACAAACAAGGAAAATTCTTTCGCATCACAAAACCCGACTCCTTTTCCCACATGACAAGCATGTCATCATTTTTTCCAGGGGGGGGGGGGGAGAAGGGGCTGGCATAACACATGGTGCAGAAACATATTCGGGTGGCAACTTACATGACAAAGCCAGTATTACACGCGATAATGTATTTCGAACACACAACTCTTTATTTTGGAATGAAGCATGAAACAGTCGCCTCGATGCATAGCTCTGGACAACAGCACTGTTGTGCTGCTCTTGCCAGCAGCACCACTGCCCTTGCCAGCAGCACTATTGTGCTGCTCATGCCAGCAACACTACTACCCAGCTCTTGCCAGCAACACTGTTGCGCTGCTCTTGCCAGCAACACCGCTACCCAGCTGTTGCCAATAGCACTGTTGCGCTGCCTTTGCTAGCAGCATTGCTGCCCAACTCTCACTAGCAGCTCCGCCGCCAAGCTCTCGCTAGCGGCCTTGCTGCAACCTTGACAAGAACGATACCGTTACATTATAAATATGTTGCTAACAAGTAAAGTGTGAAACTCTTTGTGCTACGCTTTGCATTACGCACATGTCAAAACAACTAGGCACCAGTTCCATTATATCTTTGCTCAGACTAATTACCCGGGACAGGAACATAATCATTGGCTGCTAAGTCCAACTCTAACGAGGCCCGAGAGCCACACAAAAGGGTCCGAGCACCTAACGAGGTCCGAGAGCCACACAAAAGGGTCCGAGCACCTAACAAGGCCCGAGAGCCACACAAGGTCCGAGTACCTAGCCAGGCCCAAGAGCCACAAAAAGGTCCGAGTACCTAATAAGGCCCGAGAGCCACAAAAGGTCCAAGTACCTAACAAGGCCCGAGAGCCCAAAAAGGTCTGAGCACCAAAGAAAGCCCGATACAATACATGGTTCAGAAGATTCATAACCTTTGCCTTGACTTGTTGGCTACTAAGCTCAATTCAAACAAGGTTCAGAAGGTTCATAACCTTTGCCTTGACTTGTTGGTTGCTAAGCCCAATTCAAATAAGGTTTAAAAGGCTCATAACCTTTGCCTTGAATTGCCGGCTACTAAGCTCAATTCCACCACAAGTGATCGCTAGTTGGAATAAACCTAGCTACCACACATCATGAACCGCATATCATGAATCGCACATCACAAGCCTAAGCCACGCTTAGCACCATACATTCAATGCATTCTTCTACAATGATCGATGAAGGAAATTTACGCGGTTCTCTCCGTGCTCCGACAATCAACAAGCATTTTCTCAATTTACGTCTTACCACAATAAGGACAATCGTCCTGACAGCTCTGCCGCACCTTATCAGCAGCCCTGCTGCTCGTTATCTTGACAATCGCCTCGTGGCTCGTTATCTTGTCAGCAACCCTGTTGCACATTATCTGGACACCAACCCTGCTGTTTGTTATCTTGACAATCGCCTCGTGGCTCGTTATCTTGTCAGCAATCATGCTGCACTGCACATTATCTGGACAGCAGCTCTGCTACTGGTTATCTCGACAATCGCCTTGTGGCTCAGTATCTTGTCAGCAATCTCGCTGCACAAAATCTTGACAGTAACCTTGACAAGCATCTTCGTTACGACAGCTTTTCCATACTCGCTTAAAACTGGGGGAGATCGGTATGGTATAGCTTGTGTAAAGCACTGTGAAGATGTTTATTGGTGACGTTCCACCAAGGTACGACAGGGACGTTATGACAGCTTTTCTGTGTAATCACATCAGCAACTTTGTTGTATCATCACACAGCCGTCTTATTGTGTTATCATGCAACGGCTTCGCTCCACGATTGCCACAACAGCCTCGTTGTGTAATCATCGCAAGAACTATGTCGTACCATATTGACCGGATCACAATCCAATAACGCAAGAAGGGATTGCAAAGCCAACCCTGCGTCGCGTAGATCCAACTCTACCGCAGGATCCGCTAACATACTACGACTCCCATAGGCGAGGTTTGGTAGTTCCTCTTATATTTCGGTAACACGTCTGTTATATCTAGTCCAACGAGATTGGCAACAAACCAATCACATCGGACTAGGGGGACTTGATAGCGTACGACTTATATAGTTGTATTCAATCCAATGCGATTGTTAGCAAACCAATCACATCGGACTGGGGGGACTTGATGATATTGGGTCCATCGGCTAACCCGAATAGCATAACGACACGGCTTGACGTCCGCTGGATGACATTACTTGACAGCGCGGCGTGGCTGTCAGCTCTGCTCGGTAGCACGGCGTGACAGCCCGCCAGCCAGCGATACCTGACAGCATTGCTTGGCTGCATCTCCTGACAGCTAGCATCGCAGCCTTGCTTGACAGCACTGCTAGCTGGGCCCGAATTGGGCTGACCCAAGGCCCGAATTAGGCTGACCCAAGGTCTGACCGAATTGTCCACTATAAATAGAACAAGAAGGGAACCCTAGTTCCCTAAGTCATCAGCCTTCGCTCTCTATTACCTTCTTCACATACACAACGATGGTTCTCTCCGGCGAGGAGAAACCATCTCATCTCGCATACCGAACTAACTTGATCGTTGGAGCCTGCTCTCGGGGCACACGCCCTCGGGCGGTTCTAACGGTTTCGTTCTCTGATTGTCGGGAACTCGCTATCGGCACCCACTTCAGACCTCCAATCCAGATCCGATATAAAGACCCGATGATCCGGTTCCATGTTGCATCGAAAACCTTTTCCCCTTCCAATCTGTGTGTGTGTGAGTGTGTGTGTGTGTGTGGTATCCGCAGTTCTGTACCATGTAAATTGAGGAAAAAACATACGAGATATAAGGAGAATTCATATTATTGTGTCAACATGATGAGAAAGATATTGAACAAACCTACAAGTTTATGTCGATCTACTCGGACTACTGGAATATCGATGTCAGATCTTGGGAATCCCTGTAGAAAATAACTTATCAAACATGTAATTCAAGTGAACTCTAAATTGTAAATGCTCGTGATGTTGATTTTATATTCAGAGAGCAATTTCTTCCTATACAAGTAAAGTTTAAACATATTCACGCCAACTGCCAAATCAAGAGTTCAGAATTATTTCAAGTAATAAAGAAACATGAGAAGTAATTGCCTCAGAATTGACGAGATTGCCGGAAAGTCCAGGTTCGTCGGGCTGGCAAAGACGGCCGATGAAAACGTTATCTCCGCCTCCAAAGCACTCATTTTCTCCATCAACTTCTTGAAATCGATTTCAGAAAACCGATTTGTGTAAAATCAAAAGCCCGTAACAGAAATGAAGAAATCGATTTGTGTAAAATATATGGGATCTCCTTTTCCCGTCGTTCCATACGAAGGGTTTTCAGTTTCAAATCATTCTCCCTTCATTCTATCTGAACAAGTCGCCAAAGGGGTTTATCTGTACTAAGAAATCGAACTCGAAAATCTGAACAAAATGGTCGGCTGGCAAAAGTTTGAGGTGAACTTCCGAACAAGAGAGAGGGGTTTGGGGAGGGAGGTTATTTTCTTTTTTTGTTTTTTTTAAAGTTAGAAATTAATAAAATAAATTTTTAAAAAATGGAAAAACAAAAGAAAAGGGCAAAACCGTCATTCAATATATGTTTTTAAAAAGGTGGACCAAACTTGCAAAAAAAAAAATCAATATTTTCGATATGTGGTAATAGTCCAAAACCTTTTGAACTAAAGTAACAATTTTTGACGAACCACAATGACCAAAAATGTAATTTTCTCTATATTTAAAAGGGTCTTAGTAGACATACTTCCCTACAATTAATATAATATTATTTATATAAGCATCAACCCTATTCAAATATACATAATCACATCTACTATCTTATCATCACTTACATATAATTAAAAGCATATATCATCACTTACGATGTATAATACAAACATATATTTTTATAGAATGGAGATACGAAAATTAAATAGAACTAGGGTTTGGACTGTCCGTGCGATGTTGCGGAAGCCCAGTATACTGAAAAACGCAGCTTGATTAATAAACAAATTATGTAAGGGATGAAAAATATAACTTTAAAATATAATAAGGACCAGAATCATAACTTACAAAATACCAATAATATAACTTTATAATAAATAAGGAGGAAAACAATTAATTAGAAATTAGTTGAGGGGAAAAACGTAAATATAAAAGTTTATTATAGAAAGAATCAAAATTGATATTTCCAAATATAAGCTTATTTGCATGTTATACCAAATATTTTAACAATTATACTATGATATTGATTTAACAATTATACTATGATATTGATTTATATATATATATATATATATATATATATATATATATATATATATATATATATATATATAATTGTTAAGAATACAATTATCTTCTATAAAAATGATAGGGGTGGTGGTTTTATCAGGAATCATAAAAAATAGTGAATATAAATGGAAATGTTTACCTATCATTAATTGTCACCATAATTTACATTATATATATATATATATATATATATATATATATATATATATATATATATATATATATATATATATATATATATATATATATATATATATATATATATATATATATACATACTAGGTAAAATATCTATAAAATACACGGGTACAGGTAGAATAAAGAAAAATTGTAATAGTTAATAACAAAATACAAAATGATATTTTTAGATAAGATATGGTTGAAATTACAAAAAGCAAATACATTAAAAAGTTAAATTATAATTCATAACTCTTAAAAGACTTTTGATATTCTATAATAGCATCACATTTCAATTTTAAAAAAAAAGATACACATACACAAACATCACACACACACAAAACACACAAAAAACAAATACAAAAATATGCAAAAAAAGCAATATACTTTCAGTTTTATGTCTATTATAGCATCATACTTCAATTTGAAAAATACACACACATAGCCAACACGTGTGTGTGTGTGTGTGTATATATATATATATATATATATATATATATATATATATATATATATATATATATATATATATATATAAATTTAGATTTTTTTAATTAAATGTATAATAAGAACTTATAATTGACAAAAAAAAGTATATTGCTACATATTGCATTTTGTCCATGATTAGTATGATGGCAAAAAATAGCAATGTACTTCAATTTTATATCTATAATAACATCGTACTTCAATTTTTACATAAAACACACACATAGACAACATCATAGGCTTCGGCACTTGTACATTGAGAGTGTGTTTAGAAAAATAGGTTCCTTGTGTTGTAGGTTTGAAAAGATGAAAATGAAAGGAGATAAAAAAAACTGATATGACATTGTAGGTTGAGAGGGTTGGAAAAGACCCACTCCTCCACTCTTATATATATTAATAAATATATATATATATATATATATATATATATATATATATATATATATATATGTATGTATGTATGTATGTATATATATATATATATATATATATATATATATATATATATATATATATATATATATATATATATATATATATATATATATATATATATATATAGGGAGATGTTAAAATGAGAAGGATTAAAAGGTTGATAAAATGAGAATGATTCTGGACCAATCATTTTATAGGAATATTATAGCAATTTTACAATATGCCTAATTAATTAAAAATACTAAATAATTATGTTTTCCTATAATCATGGGATTAATTTATTCAGTTTCCATGATTATAGACATTACGATTGCTGTTAACTAAAATAAAAGAATTAATTGAATTTTTTTGTTATTTTATTAATTGAAAATAAAAAATATATTTTTATCAATTCTTTTTTCAAAATTCGAAATTTTAATAGTTTATTTATTCTTTTTCACGGTTTCAATCATGGATGAATATAAATTTTTTTTTATAATTTTAGTGATTTAAATTTTAACAGTATTTTTATAGAGATTATACAAAATTACGTTGTAATCATCAATCAATGAATAAAATATACATAAAATTTGAGAATTACCGAATACACATCTAACCATAAATAAATAAACATGTAATCATAAATGAATAAGCATGCAATGATATGTAAATATACATATGATCGTAAGTGAATTCACATCTAGTCATAAAATGAATACATATTTAATCATACGCGAATACATCATTGTTCTTAAATAAATACACATTTAATCATAAAATGAATTCGTCGATGTTGTAGTTTTGATCGTTATTCTTGTTGCTACCATCATACATGAAAACAAAGATGGGGCACCAATGAATATAATCATTCTTGTTTTTGCATTCACACCTGTAAAATAAAGTTCAAAGATATCAAAAAATGATTACGCCCATGATAAATCAATCAAGAGTTATAATCACAAATGATTATATTTATAATAATCAATAATCACATTATAATCATCAGTGATTACAGTTATAATCATCGATGATTACAGTTATAATCATCGGTGATTACATTTATAATCATCGGTGATTACAGTTGCACCAGATCGAAGTATGTCTAACTGTATTATACATGATTAAACATATAATCATCCATGAATACAACGATATATCACTTTTAATCATATATGATCTACACTGCAACCAAAAATTAACCATTATTGGATGAATCACGAATGAATTGTCAAGTCGAATTTTAAAATAAAAATGAATGGATAGTTCAACCGCACTAATTTTCAATCACCGATTAATAGGTAGATTCATTAAAACCAATTTGAAAACAAATATGACATTTGAAAAAATGAATGGACAAATCATTATCGGTGTATCCAATGATCCAATTTTCAAAAGCAACTATAAAATCATTCGTAAAAGGCATCCAAATACTTAAAAGGAATTAAATAGTTCAAATAAACACAACCACATAAAAGTGTAATTTAAAAGAAACCTGACGTTGATTTCTTTACACAACTTAATTTGAATTTCATGTTCCAAAAAATTTGGTTTGAACATGTTCATCATCATTATCAAACTAATATTAAAAAAAAAAAGTTAATTCAAAATGCACATATATAATCGATAATTGTATCAAAAAGGAACAAAAAATTGAAAAATAAAAATAAGAATAGTCAAACCTGGTTTTATCTTTTACTGGTGCAGCCACCCCTCTTTCCCCTCTAAATCAATTGCAGCCACAATACAATGAACAGTAACTGGATTCTTTATGCAGTGCGTGTATGTGTATTATGTTGTGTTCTCTTCTTCCCCTTTTTCCTTGGTGTGTTTGTAATTCTATCATGAAAATGATGTTGATGATGGCATGTAGATAGGTTGTCGATGATGTTAATGACGATGAGAGATGGCAAGGTATACAGCGATCAAACGCATCCCAACTTCGATTCCATTATATGCGTGTGTTTTTCAGTATCAACAAAGGACCGGAAGTGTCCTTCTTTCTTGTTTATATCAACCAGGTGGTATTCAGAAAAAATGCAGCACAGGATGGTGGCGATGGTAAGCCTGAATCAGAATAATGGTGTCTTACTTGTGAGGAAGATGATGGTGTCTGAAAAAGGTGAAGGTCAGGTGGACGATCGTCCATGGCAAGGAGGGAAGGAAGCCCAGCGCCGGAAGGGGGAGAATGGCGACGGGAAAGGAGATAGAGAGAGGCGAAAGAGAGAAACTTCGATAGAGGTGAGTGCACAATGAGCGGCTGAGTTATGCATCAGCTAGGGTTTTAGAGATGGGGGAAGAGAGAGAGAGAGAGAGAGAGAGAGAGAGAGAGAGAGAGAGAGAGAGAGAGAGAGAGAGAGAGAGAGAGAGAGAGAGAATAAGGGAAAATTGATTTTGGATCATAACTTTCCAAATTGAAAAGACGTAAATTATGGAATATTAAATAAAATTGATATGCAAAATACCCAATATAACCTTACCAGTAATTTATTATTTGTTTTGAACACCTTCACTTTTATATATTTACATAAATGGCACAATCATATCAGCCCTTGATCTGAGAATTTAAATGGTCCAGATTCTTTCTCACTTTTCTCAACCTTTTAACCCTTCTCATTTTATCCTACCTATATATATATATATATATATATATATATATATATATATATATATATATATATATATATATATATATATATATATATATATATATATATATATATATACATTTATATATATATATATATATATATATATATATATATATATATATATATATATATACATTTATATATATATATATATATATATATATATATATATATATATATATATATATATATATATATATATATATATATATATATATATATATATATATATATATATATATATATATATATATAGGGGTGGGTTCAACATAAAACCATTTTTATGCATAGAACCATAGAACCATCTCCTTGACCGTTAGATCAAATTAGGATGATAAGGGTGTAACACCCCTTTTTCTTTTACCATATTTAAATACAAATACAGTTTATTTTACAAACATATGTTACAACTCGTGACTATAAAATAGCCACTTAAATTTTTGTTTTATTTTACAAACAAACTCGAGGGGTATTACAGACTCAATACAGATAACCATAATTTAAACTTACAGTGTATAATAACGGTCCCAACTGCAACTCTCGCTCCCTTCACCTAAGTACATAGCATTTCAAAAACATAGTATACGTGAGACATAAAGTCTCGTGAGTAATATGGGTTTAGACCCAAAACTTTTCTATTCAAAACTTGAAATATTCAAAAGTACATTACTAAAATTGATTTATTTCATGAATCTCAAAATGATTTTTTTCTTCTTTACTTTCAAACTTTAAAAAGACTTTCTTTCTTAAAACTGCTTTTCTTTCTCATTTCTCGTGACCAACTGAAACTTATGAATTAAGTTAATTAATTCATTCAACTAGCTCCCCTCGCGGGACAGAACAGATCTGCCCACTCGGTTTGCTCATTCTGTCTCCCCTTCGTGACTTGGAACAAATTCAAGCACAAGGGTATGCTAAGCTAGACAACTACTTCGCGACGGGAGGTACCATCCCAGTAGTGTCTTCTGATCTCCCAATTATGTGGGTGATCCTAGTCCGGACAACTGGTTCATACTTCTTTAATTCTTACTTCATTTCATCTCAAATTGGTCAAAATGGGACACAATTTGTAATAAACTAAAACTCATAGACTTTGTAACTCTTTATCAAAAATATTATCAAACTACTTTTGACATCTTAGTTCCTATAAGGAACTTCTTTCATAATACGTTGCAAACCACACTTTAAAAAAATATACTCAAAATACTAAGCCCTTGTATAGAGCTTCTTTCAAAATTATTTTCCAAACTTAGTATTTATAAACATTGGAAATCATACTTTTCTGAAAATAACATTTTTGCTATGTACTAGAAAATCCTCATAAAACTCACATTGACGTTGCTACAAGTCTCTACGCTTCTCGTATTCCTTTCCCCTTTCCGTGCTCAACCACGTTTGAAGCACCACCTATACATGTATTATATATATAAATACTCAATAAATACATACTATAACTGACCCTACAGTGCTAAGGTCTCATACGTCTCAATTCTAGGTTATAACAAATGTACAACCATTAATAAACTCATTTTACGGTTTCTCCGATATACGCGTATACTGCTACAGTACCCTCGAGGGGTCGTATTTCAGTTCCGACTCTTTTCCATGAAATCTTATCCCATATTAGACTTGTGTTTCAAATTTGGAGTTCATTGGACAAGTCTAGCTCAAATTCTAAAAATCAAAACTCAAAAATTCCCTCAGTATGTTACACGGTCGTGTAACTTTTGCCTTGCAAGTTACACGGCCGTGTAACTTTGCAGGCTTCATTTATGTTACACGGTCGTGTAATATTTACTCTGTAAATTACACGGCCGTGTAATCTTTCTGGGTGGGTTTCGGGTCCGATTTTTGAGCTGCAGACCTCTATTTTGCCCTATTAAGTGCTTAATACTTAACTTAATCATTTACTATCATTCCATGACTAAAACCCTTGCTTTACATCAAGTTTTAAGCCATGGAATCACTGATTCCACCTTCAATTCTCTAGAAACCCGTTTTTAGAAATTTTCACTAAAAATCCATCTTTTTGAAATTAACCACTTAGGTATGTTTTAATACATCCTAAGTGATCCTTTGGACTCAGAAAAACTGGTCTTAATCTCACAACCCGTGAATTAGGGTTCTTGGCCAAAATCCCCATTTCTTGATCTTCAACACATTCTATGGCTAGAACATGTTGTAGTGATGATTTTAAGCAAGATAACCCCGTCAAACTCATGATTTCTGAAAAATCAGAAGTTGAGATTGGTTTCCCGTTCAAGAAATTGAGTTCAAAAGCTTGGATAATACCTCTTGAGGGCTTGAAATCACTAATTCCAAGACTTTTGTTCTTGATTCTTGGCAAATTCCTTGACCTTCTTCTTCTCCCCGTGTTCTTCCTGCTCACTCACGCTCTCTCTAGCTCTCTCTGGAAGTGTCTACTGATTTCTAGGAGAATGAGAGTTTAAATTCTCATTTTATAATTAAATGTATATAACATAATTACACAATTAGTCCCTCTCTTCTCAATTTTCTTTCACAAATGGTCCTTTAGTTCATCTTCTTGCAATTTAGTTTCATTAACTTCCCAATTAACCCCTTAATGAAATTTTCTTAACATATTGGTCATTTTCATGTCAAATGACTAATTTGTCCTTTTTGGTCAAATTTCACTATTCACGCGGTAAAACTTCAAATTTCACATAAACTTTTATTTCTTATTATATTATTTTACAAATACATATTATTATACATATTAGTCGTACAATACGACAAAAGACGGTTTTACCCTTTTTGACTTTTTCGCGGGTTCTTACAGTCACCCCTCCTTAAGTGGATTCCGTCCTCGGAATCTTTTCGTAATCCGTGAAATTCGGATATCTTCTCTTCATTTCTGCTAACGTTTCCCAAGTCAAGTTTGACCCTAAGGGATGCTTCCACTTGACGAGTACAAGGTCAATCTCCTTATTCCTTAGCTTTTTAGTCTGCATTTCCAGGATGGCTTCGGGTTCTTCAATCAGTTTGCTAGGAGTCTCCACCCTCAGATCGGTATAGGGTATTACTAACTCTTCTTTACCGAAGTACTTCTTCAAGTAGCATACATGAAAGGTATCATGTATTCCACTGAGTTCGGGTGGTAACTCTATCTTGAATGCTTGTAACCCAACTCTTTTCAAGATTTTAAAAGGTCCAATGTATCTTGGACTCAGCTTTCCTCTCTTGCCAAATCTGACCACTCCTTTCCATGGCGACACTTTTATCATCACCAAGTCTCCTTCTTGCAAGTCATACGGTCTCTTCTTTAAATTTGAGTAACTCTTTTGTCGATCTTGTGCTGCTTTCATGTTGGCTTGAATTACTCCAATTTTCTCATTAGTTACTCTAACAATCTCTGGTCCCGTAAGCTTAGTCTCACCCGCCTCCAACCAGCATAAAGGAGTTCTACACTTTCTACCATACAATGCCTCAAAGGGTGGCATTTTAATGCTAGAATGGTAACTGTTGTTGTATGCAAACTCCACTAATGGCAGGTGTTCATCCCAACTACCTCCAAATTCCATCACACATGACCGTAGCATATCTTCTAATGTCTGAATCGTTCGTTCACTTTGACCATCTATTTGTTGATGATACGCTGTACTTAGCTGAATTCTTGTCCCCATTTTATCTTGTAAAGCTCTCCAAAAGTTAGAGGTAAATCTGGGGTCTCTGTCTGACACGATAGACAAGGGTGCACCATATCTTCTTAACACTTCATCTGAATACAACTGAGCTAACTGCTCCAATGGAGTAGTTTCTTTTATGGCTAGAAACAGTGCACTCTTGGTCAACCGGTCCACTATAACCCATATACTATCATGACCTCTTCTCGTTCTTGGTAACCCGACAACCAAATCCATGGTTACATCTTCCCACTTTCCGGCTGGGATATGCAATGACTGAGCATCTCCATGCGGGACCTGATGTTCCGCCTTGACTTGTGCACATATAACACACTTGGAGATGTACTTAGCTATCCTCTTCTTCATTCCAGGCCACCAATACTGTCTTTTCAAATCTTGATAAGTCTTGGTACTCCCAGGATGAATGGAATACTTTGACTTATGCGACTCTTCTAGAATCAGCTTTCTTAATCCACCTGTCTTCGGTACCCAAATACGATTTCTGAAGGTCTTCAAGCCTTGATTATTGGTTTCAAATTGAGTGTCTTTTCCTAACTTTTCATCTTTCAGATCCCCACTTTCTTCAACTTTTTGCTGAGTTGCTTTAATCTGTTCTATAATGCTGGACACCAGTTCTATTCGCATTGATCTTGCCTTGATTCTTTTCTCAGGAACTTTTCTACTCAGTGCATCTGCTACTACATTCGCTTTACCCGGATGGTACACAATTTCACAATCATAATCACTGATCAGCTCTAGCCATCTACTCTGTCTCATGTTCAACTCTTTTTGAGTGAACACATACTGTAAACTCTTGTGATCCGTGAACAGCTTGCACTTTGTACCATACAAGTAATGTCTCCAAATCTTCAAGGCAAACACGATTGCTGCAAGCTCTAAATCATGAGTTGTGTACTTTTTCTCTGGATCTTTCAACTGTCTGGAAGCGTATGCTATAACCTTCCCCCTTTGCATCAACACACAGCCAAGACCCCGATGCGAGGCATCGCTGTACACTTCAAAGTCTTCTGTCCCATCTGGTAGCGTAAGGACAGGCGCGTTACACAACTTCTCTTTCAATGTAGCGAAAGCTCTTTCTTGTTCTTCTTGCCAACTAAATTTCTCTTCCTTCCGGGTTAGTCGTGTAAGTGGCACCGCTATACGGGAGAAATCTTGAATAAATCTTCTGTAATACCCGGCCAGACCGAGAAAACTTCTAACTTCTGTTGGCGTCTTAGGTGGCTCCCATTTCATCACTGCTTCAACTTTCGCTGGATCAACTTTTATACCTTAGATAGAAACAACGTGTCCAAGGAACTGCACCTCTCTCATCCAGAACTCGCACTTAGAGAACTTTGCATATAGCTGTTCTCGCTTCAACGTTTCGAGTACTAACCGCAGATGACTCGCATGTTCTTCTTTATTCTTTGAGTAGATCAAAATGTCATCTATGAACACTATAACAAACCGGTCTAGGAATGGTTTACAGACTCGATTCATTAAGTCCATAAAGATCGCTGGTGCATTCGTAAGACCAAATGGCATTACTAGAAACTCGTAATGCCCGTATCGTGTACGAAACGCCGTCTTCTCTACATCACTTTCTTTTACCCTGACTTGATGATACCCAGATCTCAAATCAATTTTTGAGAAATAATCTGCCCCTTGCAACTGGTCGAACAAATCGTCTATTCTGGGCAACGGGTAACGGTTCTTTATGGTAATCTTGTTCAATTCTCTGTAATCAATGCACATTCGCATTGATCCATCTTTCTTCTTCACAAATAGAACTGGAGCACCCCACGGAGAAGCACTAGGCCTGATGAAGCCTTTATCAAGTAACTCCTGTAACTGGGACATTAATTCCCTCATCTCTGTTGGTGCTAACCGGTACGGTGCTCGTGCTATTGGAGAAGCTCCTGGGACAAGATCTATTCTGAATTCAACCTGCCTTTCTGGTGGCAAGCCTGGTAATTCATCTGGAAAAACCTCTGGGAACTCTTTTACCACTTCTATGTCTTTGTACGTCTGTTTCACTTTGTCTTCAGTCATCACATAGGCCAGGAAAGATACACATCCTTTCCTGATACACCTCCGAGCTTTAGCTACACTGATGATACTTGGCACGTGCATTCTTCTTTCCCCATATACGTACACCTTTGCTCCAAGTGTTTTAACAGACACCCTCTTCTGTCCACAGGCTATCTTCGCATCATTTGCACCAAGCCAATCCATCCCAATTATTACATCAAAGGATTTAATTCCAATAGGAAGGAGATTAAGTCGAAACTTCTTGCCGTTGATGTCAAGTTCACAGTCTCGGTACATATGTTGAACTTCCACAAATTTCCCGTCCGCCACTTCTACCTCAAAAACTAAATCTAACAATTCTAATGGGACTTTTAATCTAGCTCCAAACCCATGGGACACAAATAAATATGTAGACCCGGAATCAAACAGGACATATGCAGGTGTCGAGTTGATTAGTAGAATACCTGAGACCACATCATGAGTCTCCTTTGCTTCCTCCCTGGTGATCTGAAAAGCTCGAGTCTTCACCTTCTGGGGTTCGGTCTTCTTCTGGGCTGTTGACACCATAGTTTCTCCTCCCTTGTTTGGGCAGTTGAAACTGTAGTGTCCCATCTGATGGCATGAGAAGCACTCTACTTCGCTGGCTTTCTTGGCTTTACAATCTTTTGCTTTATGACCGAATCCTCCACAATTAAAGCAGGCATTTGATCCCGCTCGGCATTCACCTCCGTGCTCTTTCCCACATTTCTCACACTTTTTCACACTTCCCTGTCGACTCTGACTTGTACTCATTTTCCCTTTCTTCTTTATGTTCCCACTGATACTACTAACTGTCTTCCTTTTGTCACCAAAACCAGGTCCTTCTTCCTTCCTTCGTTTTCCAATATCTTCCACAGTTCGGGCAGCATTGATCGCCCCATCAAGTGTTTCGGCTTTCTTCACTTCTAACTCGTAGTTCCATGGCAAACCGCGGACATAGCGGTTAATTCGGGACCGCTCAGTAGGGTAGGATTCCCCCACAAAAGGTAACATGTCGCAAAACTTCTTCGTATACTCATCCACCGTCATATCTCCTTTCTTTATTGTTAAGAAATCTTCATTCATTTTCTCCAAATCTCGCGTGGGACAGAACTTATCTTTGGGACAGAACTTATCTGTAACACCCCTTTTCTTTTACCATATTTAAATACAAATACAGTTTATTTTACAAACATATGTTACAACTCGTGACTATAAAATAGCCACTTAAATTTTTGTTTTATTTTACAAACAAACTCGAGGGGTATTACAGACTCAATACAGATAACCATAATTTAAACTTACAGTGTACAATAACGGTCCCAACTGCAACTCTCGCTCCCTTCACCTAAGTACATAGCATTTCAAAAACATAGTATACGTGAGACATAAAGTCTCGTGAGTAATATGGGTTTAGACCCAAAACTTTTCTATTCAAAACTTGAAATATTCAAAAGTACATTACTAAAATTGATTTATTTCATGAATCTCAAAATGATTTTTTTCTTCTTTACTTTCAAACTTTAAAAAGACTTTCTTTCTTAAAACTGCTTTTCTTTCTCATTTCTCGTGACCAACTGAAACTTATGAATTAAGTTAATTAATTCATTCAACTAGCTCCCCTCGCGGGACAGAACAGATCTGCCCACTCGGTTTGCTCATTCTGTCTCCCCTTCGTGACTTGGAACAAATTCAAGCACAAGGGTATGCTAAGCTAGACAACTACTTCGCGACGGGAGGTACCATCCCAGTAGTGTCTTCTGATCTCCCAATTATGTGGGTGATCCTAGTCCGGACAACTGGTTCATACTTCTTTAATTCTTACTTCATTTCATCTCAAATTGGTCAAAATGGGACACAATTTGTAATAAACTAAAACTCATAGACTTTGTAACTCTTTATCAAAAATATTATCAAACTACTTTTGACATCTTAGTTCCTATAAGGAACTTCTTTCATAATACGTTGCAAACCACACTTTAAAAAAATCTACTCAAAATACTAAGCCCTTGTATAGAGCTTCTTTCAAAATTATTTTCCAAACTTAGTATTTATAAACATTGGAAATCATACTTTTCTGAAAATAATATTTTTGCTATGTACTAGAAAATCCTCATAAAACTCACCTTGACGTTGCTACAAGTCTCTATGCTTCTCGTATTCCTTTCCCCTTTCCGTGCTCAACCACGTTTGAAGCACCACCTATACATGTATTATATATATAAATACTCAATAAATACATACTATAACTGACCCTACAGTGCTAAGGTCTCATACGTCTCAATTCTAGGTTATAACAAATGTACAACCATTAATAAACTCATTTTACGGTTTCTACGATATACGCGTATACTGCTACAGTACCCTCGAGGGGTCGTATTTCAGTTCCGACTCTTTTCCATGAAATCTTATCCCATATTAGACTTGTGTTTCAAATTTGGAGTTCATTGGACAAGTCTAGCTCAAATTCTAAAAATCAAAACTCAAAAATTCCCTCAGTATGTTACACGGTCGTGTAACTTTTGCCTTGCAAGTTACACGGCCGTGTAACTTTGCAGGCTTCATTTATGTTACACGGTCGTGTAATATTTACTCTGTAAATTACACGGCCGTGTAATCTTTCTGGGTGGGTTTCGGGTCCGATTTTTGAGCTGCAGACCTCTATTTTGCCCTATTAAGTGCTTAATACTTAACTTAATCATTTACTATCATTCCATGACTAAAACCCTTGCTTTACATCAAGTTTTAAGCCATGGAATCACTGATTCCACCTTCAATTCTCTAGAAACCCGTTTTTAGAAATTTTCACTAAAAATCCATCTTTTTGAAATTAACCACTTAGGTATGTTTTAATACATCCTAAGTGATCCTTTGGACTCAGAAAAACCATAAAAACTGGTCTTAATCTCACAACCCGTGAATTAGGGTTCTTGGCCAAAATCCCCATTTCTTGATCTTCAACACATTCTATGGCTAGAACATGTTGTAGTGATGATTTTGAGCAAGATAACCCCGTCAAACTCATGATTTCTGAAAAATCAGAAGTTGAGATTGGTTTCCCGTTCAAGAAATTGAGTTCAAAAGCTTGAATAATACCTCTTGAGGGCTTGAAATCACTAATTCCAAGACTTTTGTTCTTGATTCTTGGCAAATTCCTTGACCTTCTTCTTCTCCCCGTGTTCTTCCTGCTCACTCACGCTCTCTCTAGCTCTCTCTGGAAGTGTCTACTGATTTCTAGGAGAATGAGAGTTTAAATTCTCATTTTATAATTAAATGTATATAACATAATTACACAATTAGTCCCTCTCTTCTCAATTTTCTTTCACAAATGGTCCTTTAGTTCATCTTCTTGCAATTTAGTTTCATTAACTTCCCAATTAACCCCTTAATGAAATTTTCTTAACATATTGGTCATTTTCATGTCAAATGACCAATTTGCCCTTTTTTGGTCAAATTTCACTATTCACGCGGTAAAACTTCAAATTTCACATAAACTTTTATTTCTTATTATATTATTTTACAAATACATATTATTATACATATTAGTCGTACAATACGACAAAAGACGGTTTTACCCTTTTTGACTTTTTCGCGGGTTCTTACAAAGGGTATGATGGGTAAATTACACTTATATGTTCATTGATGAACATTGTTTTCAAAATCCCAGAATTTGTTCAGCAATGAACATTCATAACATTGATGAAATATATGAACATACAAACATGTTTAGAAATGAACATTGATGAAATATACAAACATACACAGATGTTCATCAATGAATATTAACGAATATTGATAAATATACAAACATACATACACATGTTCATAAATGAACATTGACAAACATTAATGAAATATGAAAACACACACATGTTCAAAAATGAATATTGACGAAATATACAAACTTACATACATGTTCAAAAACAAACACTGATGAATATTTAAACAAAAACTCGAAGTATACGAACTTACACACACATGTTCATTGATGAACATATGTTCGTTGATGAACATATGTTCCTTGATGAACATTGTCTTCAAAATCTCAGGAAATTGGTCACTTTCATCAACTTTCTTTCGGTCCAGATCATTTGCAGATCGCCTCCATTAATTGAAATCCAGCCATTTTCTTCTCCCTCTGAAATTACAGATTTGATCTTCGAGATTATTGTGAATCAAGTTGGAGCAGCATAGAACTACCTTTGCAGATCTGTATAGAAAAGCTTTAGTCCAAAAATTATACATGTTCAGAAATGAACATTGATGAATATTAAAAAAAACTCAAATGTGCATTACTGAACATGTATACATTTATACAGAAACTAAAATGTTCATTATTGAACATTGAAACACATTTGGAAAACGATTAACGAATAAACTTTGGAAAACAATTAACGAATAAAACTTTATTGTTTGCTACAATTCTCGGTCATAGCAAGAGCTTAAGATTTAATCGATTTTCTAGCAAATTGAATTACTTTATCTAATCAATAATTCTCAGTCCAGTAGATGTACCACGATTGAGTAGATAACATACAATTAACATTGAATCTAAAGCTATAAAACCTAAATCTCGAACTAAATTCAACACTCGCGAACATTCTTAATTTTCAGCGGACAAAATCCATAAATTGAAAGAGAAGGCAGACGATACCTTTATCACAATAGATGCCATTTTTTAGAAGATGA